>CM033458.1:1523808-1684259 GCA_019425755.1 Amaranthus cruentus | reverse complement strand
CGTTAGTTACGCAATAGTGCAATTTACAGCCTTAGAAAATACAATAGGCCGTAATTACCATGCACTATTGCGCAAAACCAACACCTGCAAATCAAAGTAAAATAATACGATGCTAAATTTTCTTAGATTTGAGAAACATATTTTAATCGTTTTTAACACATTTTTATAGTAAACGTACAAGACAATAATTAAGATAAACAACTATTTCGATTAAGTACTTATAATTACTACAACAAAATGGCACAAAAAAAAAGCTCATTATAATTTTTTTTATATAAAATTGAACCATTAAATTTATGTTTATCACTTCATCCCACCCTTCTCCGACTCGTACTCGATTGAAACTAACTATGTACGAGCCTGAGGAAGAGCGGGACAAAGTTAAAAACATATTTTAATCGTTTTTAACACATTTTTTATTACGACTATTCATAAGTCGGAATCCAGTCGGTGAATTTATTAAAAAAAAAATTTAATGAGGTTTTTTTTCCTGCCATTTTGGGGTTACAATTATAAGTACTAAGTTAAAATTGTGTTTTTCCTTAAATATATTCTCGTATGTACTATAAAAAATTGAAAACGTTAAATATATGTTTCTCAAAACTGAAAAAATTCAGCATCATAAATTTTACTTTTGATGAGTTGAATAAGAATAATTTTTTCATTGCTTGGCATTGGCTCCTCCATAGTGTAGTTTACAGCCTACAAAATACTCCCTCCAATTCACCATTAAGTTCCTATATGTTTTTTGACACTATTCATATCGTAAAACAAATATGAACTACTTAATGGTGAATTGGAGGGAGTACAATAGGCCGTAATTACCACTATCGAGGAAAACCAACGCCCTACAAATCGAAATTATTCTTTTTCACTAGCAAATATAAGTAAAATAATACGATGCTGAATTTTCTCAAATTTTGAGGAACATATTTTAATCGTTTCTAACACATTTTTATAGTAAACGTACAAGACAATAAGTAAGAAAAACAAATATTTCAATTAAGTTAAGTACTCATAATTATTACAACAAAATGGCACCAAAAAAAAGCTCATTAAATTTATTTTTTTACAATAAATACAACAATTAAATTTATGTTAATCAATTCATCCCACTCTTTTCGCGACAAAGTTCGTACGTATAATATCAAATTTATGTTTTGCAATTTGTCCCGTTCAACACACCCTCACACTTGAGTGAAGAAACTCGAGTGTGAGAGTGAGGATGAACGGGGCAAGTGAGAAACATGCCAAAGACCATTAGACCACTTTTTACAATAAATGGAACCGTTAATTTTATATTTTTCAACTTGTCCCTCTCCACCTCCATCCCCTACTTGATCGATAAACATTCAAGCAGGAGATGGAAGAAGAGAGGGACAAAGTGAGAAATAGATCGAGTTTTAGAGAGAAAGTTAAGAGTAGAGAGGGTGAAAGAAAAGCGCGAAAAATGACGTTGAGGGTGGGTATTTATAGACAAAATCAGAAAGTTTCCGACTAATTAACGACCAACAAATAGTCGAAAAACAGTCGGCACTAAATCAGGTTTTTTCACATTTTTTTTTATTTTTTTAGGACAAATTGCGACTACCTACCGACCAAACAAGTGGTCGGGGAAATGCGACTAATGATTGAGTCGCAATTCGGTCGGAACATTGCTACCATATGCTTCCAGTCGGAATTTAGTCGGAATTTCCGACTACATGTGAATAGTCGGTAAAGTAGTCGGTATGTTCCGACTAAATATGGGTAGTCGGTATTTTTGGTCGGAAAGTTGCAAAATTTTTGTAGTGTATACATCCATACTTTACTTTTGTTTACCATTAACATATAGTACATATCTGATAATGCAAAACTTCGCTGCGTGTACGTACCTTAAACAAGATACCAATTCTCAAACGCCCTAATCAAATCCCCGTCACGAATCGACTTCCTACAAGGTTCAATCATATTCGGGAAATAAGCACACATACACACTTTCCTCAAATCGGAACCATAACACATACATATAACTACCACCACATTAAAATACCACACACATCATGAACATCCAACACATTAATATGACATGACAAACGTACAAAAAAGAAAGTATACACAATCTGCCCGAAAACGCGGTTTAAAACTGTCAAACTGAAAATCCGACTTCACAGTTGCGTCCGAAAGGCGTCAAAATGAGTGCTAGTCGTGTGAAATAGGTAGGGTTTGAGGGAGTTTTTTCTTGAGTTTTCTAGGAAATGGAAAGTAAGAATGAAAATGATTAAGGAATTAAGGAATTAAGGGATTAAGGAAGGAAAATAATGCACATAATTGTGTGATCTTTCATTATTCTCAAATGGGAGTTACAAAACTCCACCAAGTCTCCATAGGGCCGGCCAAGCCCTTCAATTTCCCTCTTTATTTTTTTTTATTTTTAAAATTTTAAATAAGAAATGGGTTAAAGGTTTTGGGCCTGAAACAACTAAATTGTTAAAGAGGTCTGAATATACATGGTCAAGCCCAAAATAAATATATAAAAATATTATTTATGTAAAATAATATTACTAGTGAATCATTAAATATATCGGGAAAATATCGGGGTGTTACACAACCACACAATTTATTGTCTCTCTTCATTTATTACCATTATCTACATTTTTCTTAAAAACAACTTGCTCTTTGCTTCAAACTATATGGGACGGAGGGAGTATAGTTTAAATGTGATCTTATTTAGAGTATTAGTTGTTAATGTTACATTTATCCAATTTCATATTATAAGCTCATATGTTAATTATTTTGTTTTATATTTATGAATATTAATATGAATGTTAATTAATTAGTTGTCCAAATTAATGAATGTGAGTTTATTTTTATTGTTTCTATATTTTGTTAGTATTAGTTGTTAGTATGAATGTTAATAATGTTCATTAGGGTTAAAACAATGTTGTTATTAGAATATACACATTTTTTCAACAATTTATAGATTATGATCGAAGGTTAACTATTGTAAATTAGGGTTAACTGAATGATTATTACTTACTTTTGTGGTTAATTAGGGTTAAGTATATATGTTAAAAAGTTGTTATTAATTTTGTTTTGAATTCATTAATTACACTTAGGATGACAAAAAATCGTTCTTGGATGTATGAAAGCACTGAATCGTCAGAATTTATTGATGGCGTATTAGAATTTTGTAGTATTGCGGTTGAACATCAAGTTAGGACGGGGGGGAGTTGGTTTTTATTGCCCATGTGTCAAGTGTGGCAATGTATCAAAGGTAGATAGTAGTGATATCCTTGGGGAGCACAAACTTCGCCATGGGTTTAGGCCTCAATATCATGTTGGGTTTGGCATGGTGAGGATGGAGTTTACAAAGAAAAAAGTGTTGTTGAGGATGTCAATAATGTGGATGTCTATGAGGATGTAGTAGATCGTGTTGATGGGTATGAGATAGATAAAGAGAACGTCGACGAGGATGTGGATCGTGTTGATGAGACGATGAAGAGAGTCGAGGATGAGTTAGGAAAACATCCTTGTATTTTTGACTTGTTGACAGAAGCTTCTCAAAAGCCTTTGTACCCTGGATGTATAAAGTTGACCAAATTAACTGCAGCGTTGACAATTTTCAACATTAAGTCAAAGTTCAATTGGAGTGACACTAGTTTCACAATGTTATTAGAAGCGTTAGGTGAGATGCAACCTGAGGTAAATGAACTTTCAAAGTCGACATATTAAGCCAAAAAGCTCATGTGTCCTTTCGGCTAAAAGTACTAGAAGATTCATGCGTGTCCGAATGATTGTGTATTGTATCGGAATGAAAACGAGAACTAAGAAGAGTGTCCTAGGTGTGTGTTATCGCGTAACAAGCGTAAAGGGGCTCGAGATGCTAAAGGGCCTCCGGCAAAGGTATCTTGGTATCTCCAAAAATACCAAGATTCATGTGCTTGTTTTCTATAACGAAAGATGCGTTAAATTAGAGGTGGCATGTAGATAGGGTGAAGAAGGGTCACTTGCTCACACATCCATCTGATTCTACGGAGTGGAAGAGTATTGATAGGTTGCATAAGACTTTTGGGGATGAAGTTCGTGATTTAAGGCTCAGATTGTGTAAGAATGGAATAAACCCCTTCTGCAATCTTAGTTTTCAACATAGTACTTGGCCGGTACGTGATCTATGAATTTCCACATTGGTTGTGTATGAAGCGTAAGTACATTATCCTTTCGCTTCTTATCTCGGGTCCTCAACAACCTGACAATGACATAGATGTATATCTTACACCTATCGTTGAGGATTTGATAAAGATGTGGAATGAAGACGTTTCCGTTCTTGATACATATGCTAATGAGAGGTTCACTTTGCGTGCAATGCTTTTATGCACTGTTAATGATTTTCCGGCATATCGAAACATATCAAGGTATAAGAAAAAAGGGAATAAAGCATGCCCAATATATATCGATGACATGGAATCCACGTGGATTCCTAAGTGCAAACATGTATTCATGCACCATCAAAACTTCATCCCATGAAATCACCAATATCGTAAGAAGAAGAAGATGTTCAACGGGGAGGTTCAGGACCGTGCAGCTCGTCGACCGTTGACTGGTTATGAGGTTTACGAACGGGTTAAGGGAGTTGAGACTATACTTGGTAAAATAGGGCAAGTGTAAGGGGGTAAAGACCGACAATGAAAAAAGAATCAATCCTTTACAAGCTTCCATATTGGAGAGATCTACAGGTTAGGCATTGTCTTGACATTATTCATATAGAGAAAAATGTATGCGATGCCATACTCGGGACTCTCATGAACATTCTGGATATGACAAAGGATGTTAAGGAAATACGAGATTACTTTGAATGTAAGGGTATTCGTATGGAGTTGTGGCCACAGGTTAAGGCGTGTAAGAAAAGAAATAAAGCTGATGAAGTTGGTGTTAGTAACAATGGAAAGGGCGGTAAGAAGAAGATGAGTAATGAAAAATTTTATTTGCTTCCAGCTTGCTACACATTGTCTAAAGTAGAGAAACTGACATTTTGTGAGTCTTTGTATGGCATTAAGGTGCCGTGTGGGTACTTATCCAACATGAAGAGGTTTGTGATCCTAAATGGTGAGTTGAAGTTGGGAAGTATGAAATCTCACGATTGCCATGTGATGATGCAAGTGTTCTAACCAATTGCATTCCCTGGAATACTGCAAAGACATGTGAGATATGCTATTACCGAGTTATGATCGTTCTTCAACACAATTTGTAGTAAAGTTCTTGGTCCCTTTAAATTTGATGCTCTTCAAGTCGACTCATATTCCTCTAACAAGGTTGATTTGTTATACGGATTATAATTATGCTTTTGTTGTAGATTTCATGAATTCACAATTCTTCCAGGTAGCATTTGGGAATCAAGAATTGAATTGAAAACTTAGAATTCAATTTTGAATTTCCAAATTGTGAATTTCAATTTCAAATTCATGGTTTGGAAAATCTTAGAATTTACAATTCTATAATTACAAATCCTAAAATTACAAATCCTAAAATTTGTTTGGAATCAATGAGATTTTCAATTTCTAAGTTTTAAGTTCTAATATTGTTTGGCAAAAATGAATAATTGCAATTCTTGAATTCAATAGTAACATTTAATCAAACATAATGGTTCAAAATCTTTTTTGGAAAAATATAGTCAATACTATCTCTAAACACATCCAAACTGTCCATTTAAACAAAAATAAATCTGTAAAAAACAACTCATGAATTAAGACATAGTAAAACCAGTCTAATTTCTCATTTTTTGGTAGTCCCTTTAGCATGTCAAACTCTTCTGTATCCTTCAAAAACAGCTTTTTTGCCTTCAAGACTTCATGTCGATCTAGCCTGGCAACCTTTGAAACAACATCATAAACCTCTTTGGAATTAGGCTTAGGTGAAGGTTTGTTTGATTGTAGATAGTTTTCAAACGACTCTGTAAATCTAGAAATAGCATCCACAATAGAATCTTTCTTTGACCTTTTGTTAGATGATGCAGAGTTTGCCTCAGATGCACTGCAAGTTTCATTTTCTTTTTCCATAGCTGCCACATATTCTTCATGTTGCTCAGCTTCTTGCCCGTAGCTCTATCCATGGCAAACAGTGTGCATATTTCATCCCAATGATCAATGTTCTTATTTCTATAAGCAGAAGCCACGAGATTGATCTATTGAAAAAAATTACTAGATAAATATTATAAAGATAAAAAATACAAGTTATTTATAGTTGTATTTATTTACTATAAAAAGTATTACAAGCACTGAAAATATTACAAAAAGTAAGGGCCGAATATAATACAAAAGGCAAAGACAAGCAAAGACTGAAAATACGGTGGAGAATTGTACCTTACAATAGGCACTCCACTCCTCATGGTCTTCAATTGGGAAAACAAGCATCTTCTTATCATCATCCCACTTAAACTTGGTGTAAGTGCGAATATCTATGATAACTGAATGATGTTTCTTCCATACTTTGATTCGATTTTTCACATGTTCGGTGGTAGCCAATAAACCCAATTGGTTCCTTAGGTTATGAGCAACGACTTGATATGCTTGTGGTTTGAATTCTCCATCACCCTTATTTCCTTCATTGATTTGCTCAAACAAAGTGGAGATGAGTATAGCACCCATTTGTTGGTTCCAAGTAAGATAAGCTCGTTTTGGTTGTTTTTGTGGTACCATTGGCTCTTTTCCGGATCTTTTCATGATGAATGCTAAAAGTATGTTTCAGCAAAGACAATCAACATTATCAAGCACGTCCTCAACAATATAAAGACAAATTACAAAATATGTAGTGAAACAATTACACATGAACAATTATAAGTAGCAGTGCAAATAATGAAGCCATATGATTTAACAATACATAATTAAGTTGTTCTTTCAAATAAAACTTAAGAGAGTATTAAGACATCCAATCTAGCTTACTATATGCAAGCATTTAAGACATTTAGGACAAAGATCTCCTAAGTAAAATCTCAAGTAACATGTGTCATTCGCTGTTGATATTCTTCAAACATCTTTTGAGCAAGATTATCTCTAAACTCTTTCCACTCATTACTTGATTGCGTACTAAAAATGTAATCATCTTCCGCATCTTCTTCATCAATTGTCTCTATATTTAGTAAATCTTCATCTACGTCATTAATAAGACTTGTTTCATCCATAATTTCTTCCTTTAAAAAGTTATCGAAAATAAAACAAGCGTTAATAATTCTAATTTGAGTCTTTTTCTCAAAAAAACTTGGATCTCTAAGTATACTCCATCGCTTTTTCAATAACCCAAAAGCTCTTTCAACTGTGTTTCGAGCTGAAGAAGGTCGTAAATTAAAAAGGTCTTTGTAATTTGTTGGAGTGGTGCCTCTCCACAAATTCAAATGGTACCTCGCACCTCTATAAGGAGCTAGAAAACCTTCAGCGTTAGCAAATCCCAAATCCACAAGAAAATACTTATCTGGATTATATAATTATTATACATATATTAGCATTAAATTTTACATTTGGTGTAAATTATTAGGTTGTTGTTACACATATAAAGTCTTACTTATAGGAATCTTCAACCCATTAGGCCTTTGAAGAGCATCACGAAGAACGCGTGGATCCGAAGCAGAACCTTCCCAACCAGGCAAAACGTAAGTAAAACAAAGATTTGAATCACATGCAGCTAAAACATTGGTGCTAATGTCCCCCTTCCTATCTCGGTAGCGAGCTCGATCCTCAGTAGGCACGGTCATTTTAATATGAGTCCCATCGAGAGCTCCAACAACGCCCTAATATGGTTTATGCTAGTTAATACTACAAATCATACCTCTTAAGTAAAGACATCGATTTATTTTTAATAACTATAACTTACCTCAAACCTATTCCACTTTATATCCTTTGTGTAATTGCTCTGGTTACATGGTTTTATATAATACTTTCCAAGCTTGAGTAGTGCTTTAAGAAGTACGTGAAATTGTCGACTAATAGTCTCTCGAGAACGAGCAAACGTTGCTTGCATTGTTCTATTTTTCAAATCATGTGCAAGAATATGAAGAAACATTGCAACAATTTCTTTCACTGTAACATATCTTGTAGTCACTAAACCACCCTTGGATTGTAAAATATTGCACAATTTCTCAAAATAACGTTTGTCTAGACGTAATTACTCCCTACATATTCTATCATTCATCAACGTGTCCATCCAAATTGTTCGTCTATTCATACGTTCTTGTTGATTCCATGTTATTTCCTTTACTCCATACCTCAAATCAAACCAAGCCACAACAATAGTCATGAAATAACCTATAACCGTCATAACAACTTTCATATCTTTATCCACATTCTCCCTTGCACGTTTTCCGGATTCTTGAATACTAAGTTGATTAGACATTTTTTGTCTTCCCATAAAAAAAAAATATTTGTCACTTAGGATACATGAGAGTGTTTTGCAATTAAGAAGTACTATGAAATTGTATAAATTATTATCAACATTAAGAATCTTTGACAATTATCAGAGTCATTAGCAAACATTAACATACTGTTTGTTATTTATGTGAGAAATCAGTTCATTTACTAGGTCATTCACACTACCAAATAAATTCTAGAAAAGCTAGAAAGAAAATGTTAGATTTACACTGTCTTAACTAACAAAGCTTACAAGCCATGAACTCCCTACTTGAAATTGTTGTTTCAGCTAATCAATAAGTATTGTTATAAATTGTAATTGTCATCTATCAGCAGCAGCAAAATAGAAACAAAAGCTAATCAATAATGAATACGGAATGTTGTATTAGTAATTTAAATTTTAATTACAATGAATGTTGTACACAAATTACTCTCTTAAGTTGCAAGAAGCAAGATGGAAATCATTCAATCAAAGTCCAAAAAATACTCTTAATCTATACTAAATTATCACTTGTCATGCTCTTATTTTATGGGCTTACTCTACTAACCAAATGTCAATGTTCTATATTAATAGGATAAGATAAGTATATAACTCAAAAAACACAAGATTAAGTAACCAAATGTTTAATAGGATAAGTATAAAAATATTGTAGAAAATAAAAAAAAAATATTTAATTATGGGCCTACTCTCTAATTGATGTAGCTGAAGAGGTAGGGATAAAAGAGTTAGTGCCGCCATATTTGGATCCAAACATGGAAATAAGCGACCTTCTGACCGGTGTTAGTTTCGCCTCTGGTGCTGCTGGTTATAATCCAAAATCAGTGAAATTAGAGTATAAAAGAGTATAATTACAATGAATACTGATAGAATCCAGACTCCAGAGTAAAGCCTAAAAGCTATTACCACAAACACAAAATTTCCACAGTTAACGACAGAAACAAAAGCAAGAGCAACTAATCGCCAACAACAATGGCATCTAGTAATTTTTTGGAGCAATTACAAAAAGAGTATAAAAGCAGCAACAATAAGCACGAAAAGAGTGCTATCGCTATTGAGCTCGATAGAGAAATAGAAAGTAAGAGATGGAGAATACCTGAAAAGTAAGGACAAAAAGCTTTGGAGCAATGAACACCAACAACAATGGTGGATCGAGGCAGATTGGATTGGAATTAGGAGAACACAGCAATTAGAGAGAGACAAGGAGAAAGATGAAATAGGGTTTCTGAAAGTGGGAGAGGCAAATTGGATTTGAAATGACAGCTCATGGGCTGTCATTTTATTATGGGCTATTTTTAAGAGAATTGGAATTAGGCTGGAATTTGGCCAAATTCTAGAACTGAAATTTATGACTTCCCAAACAATTAAATTGATGCAATTCAGGATTTATAAATCAAATCTCCATTCCCAAACACACCATAACAAAATTTAAATTTGTTAGAAGAATTGTGTTTGAACTTTTAATGGATGTAACTTTATGAAATCATGACTCTTTAACAAAATCTTTATTTGTTAGAAGAATTATGTGTATACCTTTATTTGATTTAGTCATTATAATTCATAATTCTTTAGCAAAATTTTGATTTTCTAGAAGAATTATGTTCATGATTATTAGTTTATATACATAGGAAAAAAGAAATGGATGATTGATGTGAATATGTTAATTTGAAGAATGTTTATATTTTTGTTTCAAGGTTGTTTATGGAGATGAAGTTTCGTCTATATGTAAAAATGCATATTTTTGTTTTGTGAAATTTAATACTCGTATAATTTTGGTTGATTTAACTATTTTGTTTAAAGGGTGGAAACATGTGTTGTGGTGTTACGGTTTATGTATTGTAATTGAAAATCGTTGAATTATGAGACGAAATTAAATTAAAAGGATTTTAACCATTTAAAAAAATTACAAATCTGGAAAGAACCTTTTCTGCCTCGGAAGTCCTGCTACAGCCCTTTGGGATTTGAGTGTGTTTCGTTTGTCGTTTCCCTTCCGATTGGATTAAAAGCCATTTAAACGTCAAAATTACTTAAAGAGTAAATGGGCGTTAAAAATTGTGAAACTTGGTACGCAATGTAATTTATGCCTTCCAGACGCAACGGCAAAGTCAGATTTTTTGAATATTCTTAACAGTCCAAATAGGGTTGTAAATTTACTGGTTGTTTTTTAAAATTAAGAAACATTGGGTTTTATGATTTGATCATTTAATATTATAAGTATAGTGATGCCTTGATGGCATATTATGGATTGGATGTGTCAACACGTACTAATACGTGATTTTTTTAGTATGTATGTTTGTGCTTAGGACCTCGATTCATATGAGGTTGAGATTTTGTACATACAGTGATTGCTTTTGTGTTGGATTGTCGTGCTACTAAGGTACACGCTTAGACCATTGTTTTGTAATTGGTTATATAAAGTAAAGTTGTTTTCATTCTATGATGTGATGTTGTATATCACTTAATGCTTAGACACCTCAAATAATTGGAAAGGAGTAAAAGGTGAAAATTGAGGATGATTGTGTTTACTACCCTATGGGTTTATTACATTGGATTTGGAATTATTATCAGTATCGTTTCATTGGATGTTTTGGATGATTACAGTCACCATGGGGGTATGCATACTTTACCTATATCGACCCGAACAGGACGGGCAACGTCTTAGGTCGAAGGTTGTCTTGGGATTAGCTCTCCCATGTGTATTCACTAGTGGAAAAAATCCTATATGCTGCGAGACATATGTTGTAGTTCCTAACAGACGCAGTATTTAATAGAAGAAAAATAAGGCGAAAAAAAATAACACATAGGCTGCGGTTTTTCTTATTTGCCCGCAACCAATAACCTATTCTTTTATATATAAAAATGCGAGCCTCTGTAATTAAAAATCTAACTCCACTTCCACCTCTTTTATTTGCTGAACCTTCCCTCTTAAAAACCTAATCTCAAAAAGCTTCTCTTATTCAAAAACCTCTTCTCTTAAAAACCTAATCTCAAAAACCTTCTCTTTGAACACGCCATTTTTGAGAGATTTGAGAAGATCAATTTTTTGGAGATGATTCGCCAATTTTTATAGGAGTCGCCACTTTTGGATCTTGTCTTTGAACATGCCATTTTTGAGAGGAGTCGCCACTTTTGGATCTCGTCTTAGAACACGCTATTTTTGAGAAGCTAGGAAATGCAAAGTTGATATTCAAGTTGTTGATTTTTTGAATCTAGGTTTGCTTTTACTTTGATTTTTTTCACTTTTATCTTTGTTCAAAGAATAGATCTAGGTAGTAGATATTTTTGATTTTTTGAATCTGGGTTTGTTGTATTATGTTTGATTTTTTGAATCTGTGTTTGTTGTATTATGTTCAAAGAATAGATCTTTGTTCAAAGTTGATATTCCATTGATTTTTCTTTCATTTTTATCTTTGTATTATGTTATTAGATTTCTCGTAGTGCAAAGTAATATTGTTTTTGTTCAATGTTCTTCAATATCCTTAATTTTGTATATTGATTCCATTGATTTCTGGTATATTGTTGTATTATGTTATTTGATTTGTTTTGAGACCAAGCATCAATTAAAACGAAAAAAAAACAAAAAATGGGTTATTTGCTGCGGTTTTTTAGACAACCGCAGCCTATAGTCCACTCTAAAAAAAGTGGACTACAGGCTGCGGTTCTCAAAAAATCACAGCCTATAGCATTTTCTCATTTGCTGCTATCACAAGTGCTGCGAGCTAAAACCGCAGCATACAACGGTCAAAAAACCGCAGCCATTGACGTTTTTTGCACTAGTGATTCCTCCAAACTTTGGTAACACTCTGGCGACCTGAACAGGACGGGTAAGGACATGAGTTGAGAAATTGGAAAGTCGAATATGAATTTAAAATGTTAGAGACTTTGCATGCTAGGATGAACTCATTGCATGTATATAACCTGTATGATGCACTATATATGAAGTCTTTGACATGTACTGGTTTATATTATTTGGAACGTGCAATGATTTTCTCATTCAACAACTAGCAGGTTGATTGCATGTGGGTTTGGAAGAGTGAGAAGTGGACACTATAACTTGTACTTGTACAACTCAAAGAGTTTGGTTATTATTATTTGTTTCATAAACTTTAATTTATATTTCTATTGCAAGAACTTTTACGTAAGAGACATTAAATGGTTTTGTGGAGGCCAAAAGATTCTCGAGTTGTAAACTTTTAAGACTTCCGCTGACTAATTATTATTGTTGTAATTTAATGATTTCTTTGTCACTAGAACGTCGTTGATCCTAGAATCCGGTTTAGGGTTATGTTTAGTAATAATCTAATGACAAGTAAACAATAATTTCAAATCATTTTAGTGCATCATTAATGATTAAAGAAGTGGTGATTAGAGTCTTTTGCACAAAATTAAAAATCCTGATTGTGTAAGAATGTTTCCTTGAGTTTGTGGACTATATTCTTTTCTTGTATTTTTCGTTTTTTTTAAATCTGGATGTTTGCTTTATAAAAAAAATTGATGCAAGGCTTGAAGCTATGGAAGAGGCTCTATAACGTGTGACGCAAATCTTGGCCAATGTTAAGATGCGGGAACATAGTGAGACAATAACCAAACCCTATTAGGATTGAGTTGTCAGACTTTGATGGACAATCACACAACTCAGAGAATTATTTTGAATGGGAAGCAAGCTTAGATAGGTTTTTTTGATTCAAGGAAACCTCCTTAGAGACAATACAAACTAACCAAGATAAAACTCACCAAAATAGCGGCAGTTTGGTTAGAGAGGTGCAAAAGCAAATTAGGTGGAAGATAGACCTAACATGCTAGTTTTCTTATTCGGTACTAGTAGACATGGTGATCCGTTCGGTACTTGTTAGCCAATATTAGATGAACGATATTTGACATTCTATTATTTCTATCTTGGTATATGTATTCTATTATATCTGATAATTCATATTATGATATGTATGCAATCGTTTTTAGATGTTAAGAAATATTTTATGACAATTTTGCTTCATGCATCTATATTCTTACGTAAAGGAAAACTAAGGCCTTGTTTAGATGGAACAATATGGAGGAAAAAAAGAAAATGCATTTGGAGGGATAAAGATCCCGTTTTTAGGTAACGAAAATGGATGGACAGGATTTGGATGAATTAAGTCTAATCGTTTTGTTAACATTTAAATATTTTCGTATGAGAAAAGATTTGGAAGGAAAATGAAATTTTCATTGTATCATCGCCCTCATTCCTATGAAAACAATTAAGTCTTTTCCTTTTCTCTTTCTCTTTTCGTTCCTTTTCTTCCCTTCCCTTCCCTTCCCCTTCCTGTTTTTTTTCTTAATTTGTTAACCAAACATAATATAAAAATATTAGCTTCTTTTGTGTGAGATTATGTTAACAAAAATTTTCTCTATGCTGATTCCTGAGTTATTGAAAACGCCGCTAAAGAATCTTGAACTTTATATGACAGGGAAGTTATTAATCCATAAAGACAATAAAAAGGGAAAAAAAGTAATACTTTCCACAAATTCAGACTTCTCTGTTTGAAACAGTTATAAAACGTCTTTGTTAAAATATTATTATTTTAATAAGTACAATGAGTTAGTCATTTTAAAAGTAAAATTTTACTACAAATTTTAGATATTTGTATTATTATTTTTGGGGAAAAAATATGGGTGTATAATACTCCTCACATTTGATAAGTACTGTACGAATTCATATTCTTATACTCCTGCCATCTTAGTTATGACTCATCCATAATTATATGACTCATTATAATGAGTTCCATCCTTAAGCAATAGAAATCAGTATAAGAGTAACCATCACCCATCTCCTTCCTTATCATCTTCCTTCTTGAAGAAAATTGTGGATTTCATCTCTTTTTACACATTAAACTAACCGTAAAAGCTGAAATTTTAGCTTATCCTTTCATCCTTAGCTCATAAACCCCTTGATTTAGGTAGTTTGTGTTTGTATTAGAAGCCCGTAATTTCAATTTAAGGTTCTTAATAGTTTAATAGAAATCTCTACAAAATTAGTATGAAGTATGGCAGCTAATTGAAGTGTTTTGATGATTGTAGCTATTGTAGAAGAAGGAGAACACATCTAGCACCATCACCATCTCCATCTCTATTGGGTAGAAGTAAGTTTTCTTTATGTGGTCTTGATTTCATACATATATATAAAAAAGAGGCAAATAGGGCCTTTAATTGATATTTGATTGATTTATGTTTGGCTTTTCATGGGATTAATTAAAGTAGCATCAAGAGGAGACTAGTTTTGAAGTTCATCAAGCCATTTAAGGATTTACTAGCTAAAGTGGATCTTCATTTTTTATTTTCTAAAATTTTGTGTGGAATTATAACCTTGCTCAAAGGTAACTCACAAACTAATCTATTTAATCATAAATTGAATGTTTTAAAGTAGTTTTAAGTTACATTAATTGCGAATTACAACCTTAATGTTTAGTGGTTTTGCGAATTACAACCTTGATGATTTATTTTTTGTTTTTTTTTTTGCGAATTACAGCCACCATGTTTCAATTTTGACAAGTATCCCAGCTAGGTGACCGGTTCCGTACAGATTACCGGTTGACCAATCATTTTACCTTTGACTTCCCTTTTTATAATTTTTTGTGAATTTTTTTCCTTGATCTTTTAATTGTTCTTTCCCCAATTAATTTTCTCTCTCCTTCTTCTCCAATTACCTCCATTCTCTTCTCCTCCTCCATTGTTACACGTCAAAACTTTGAATTGTTTTTTTCTCATTCAAATCAATCCTTTAATATTTAATCCATTGAAACCAAATCTTGCTATAGACTTTTTTTTTTCTCATTCAACTCAATTCTATCCTTTTCCATTCTTCTTCCTCAATTACCTCTATTCTCTTTTTTTCCCTAGCTGTAGAATCGTTTAAAAGTTTGTACTTTTTATTCTAGTTATAGACTTTTATGGTGATAATGGTACCAGTTATTACCGGTTACCAATTGGGCAGTTAAATTGGTGTAAACAATTTCTCTTGTTTTAAAGTGACAATGGGTTTTTATCTCACACTTAAAGGCCGTTTTTAAGTAGTATATCAGCATAGGTCTCACTTTCACACGAGTAAAATTTTGAAGTGATTTTATGAGTCTAATTTGGTTGTTATTGGGCTATATTTTTCCCCATATTTTGACATTGAAGCTTGGCTACACCAAGTCTGGAAAATATAGCTACAACACTTTACCTTGAAAGGAAAGTTTATTTACTTCTTTGGATTTTCACGAAATTCTGTTCTGGTAAGCTTTGATCGACTGCGATATATTGTTCTTGTTTCACGAAATTTTGTTCTGGTTTCTTTGGAATTTCTTTCACGCAATTTTTGTTCTTGTTTCTTTGGATTTTCTTAAAGTTTATTTCTTGTTTTGTGTCTAAACCCACGGCTGGGTTGACTCTGTTTCTTGAGTTTCTTGAGTTTGTTTCTTTGGATTTTCTTGAGTTTGTTTCTTAAATTTTGATCTGAGTTTGTTGCCTTTCATTGTGCACTTGTTCTTGTTCTTGATTTTTTGCTTTTCTTTGAATTTCTTGTCCAATTTTCTTGTATAAACATTCATCGTGGGTTCTATATGTTTTAATTGCGTTTTTTTGCTTTGAATTTCTTGTTCTTGTTTGTATATGCCTATGGCTGCTATTTTAAATATGTTCTTTTTTTTTGCTTTTTTTTACTTTTTGCTTTGAATTTCTTGTTCTTATTAACTAAGAAACATTATCAAAGAAAAAAATAAAAATATGAGATTGTTGTTTTGAGGTCTATTTTTTAAAAAATGATCTCTGGCAAGAGTACACTGTTTTATAAGCGACATTGAGTCAAATAAGTGTTCAAAGGTGGGCTGAATTGGACCAAATGGATTCGTATTAACCTGGACCAGGTTGGGTCAAGGTTGATTAGTCATTATAGATACACAGTTTTTGAAATTTGACTCCCTTTTTGTAAATTGCAATACAATTTAAATTCCTTGTTGTTGGTTAGTTTTCTAATCCAAAATCTAAACTTAACAGGAACCAATTCAATCAATAGTTTACGCTGATATTGAGATCTTAGGATATAATATACTCTAAAATACCATTTACACGAGAACCCTTTGGGATAGTAGTGTGAATGCAGCACAAACCCTTCTCATATTCGAGGCCAAATTTTCAATTGCGTTTCATTATTTGAAGTTGGAAATTTATATCTCAAATTTTTCTGTTAATGCCTTGGAATACATTATGGTATCATCAATTATTGAAAATATTTTCCAAGTTGATTTGTCATGCATACATTGAACAAATGGTAATCTTTATTCTTGTTCTTATTGTTAAGCTGTTCTTCAAACAACTTAAAGTTAAAATGTCCTTTCACATATTTGTTAAAATGTTATTCAAGTTGTTAAATTGTTCTTGTGTTTGTTTCTAGATTTTAAATTGTTCTTGTTTTTGTTAAATTGTTAAATTTTTCTTCAAACAACTTGAAATTAAATTGTTCTACAAGTTGTTAAATTGTTCTCGTTCATCTATTAATTGTTAACAACATTATAAGGAGTTTTGGGTGATATTTTATACAACCTAATTATTATAATATTTAAATATAGGAAATGATTTTGAATAAGGCATGGGTCAAAGTAAAAGATCGTTCATCTATTGATTATGTAAACGGTGTTGATGAGTTTCTGAGTTTCTAAGTATTACTATTAGGTGTCCTTGTAATAGTTGTCGCAATATATTTCTTAAAACAAAATGTGATGTAAGATTAGACTTGCTTAAGAGAGGAGTCTATGAGAAGTACACTTTTTGGGAATTTCACGGGGAAGAATTAGTTGAATTAAGTGATGGGGGATGATGTTAATGAGTCGAATGACACTGATAGTGGTTTCACAATGTTGCAAGATGCATATGGAGTTGGTGCTATGAATGTTGGGAGTGTTGAAGAGGCTTTAAATAATGTTGAGGAGTATGAGACACCTAATGCGAATGCAAAAAGGTTTTTCAAACTTTTAGAGGAGTACCAAGAACCATTAACAATGCATGGCACAATAATGTCTAAGTTGTCATATATTGTTAAATTATTACATTTAAACGTTTTGAACGATTGGTGTGATAACTCTTTTGATAGTTTACTCCAATTAGAACGTCAAGGCTATGGAGCTAACCTTCCAACTTCTTATTACAAGGCTAAGAAACTCATTAAAGACTTGGGCCTTGATTATTATAAGATTGATGCTTGTGAAAATGATTGTATTCTTTATTGGAAAGAGCATGAAAAATTGATTGAGTGTCCCACTTGTGGTTTATCAAGGTGGAAACAAGAAAAGGAAGGCTCTTCTAAGTGCGTAAAGATTTCTGGAAAAGTTCTAAGATATTTTCCATTGAAGCCTAGACTACAAAGGTTGTACATGTGTAGAAAGACATCTAAAGACATGCGTTGGCACAAAGAAAGGGATGCTACTAAACCATATAGAGTGAATGATTGTGATAAGATCATAGATGATGATGCTCTTTCTGGGGAAGAGGAGGATGATAAGTTTTTGGAGGATGACAATGCAAGTCCGGTGGATGATACAATGAGACATCCATCTGATTCCTTTGCATGGAAATCATTTGATGAAGTGTATTGTGAATTTGCTAAAGAGGTGCGAAATGTTAGACTTGTACTAGCTTGTGATGGGTCAGAAAATAGGGAAACACAAAATTCAGGTGTCATGGTGCGAAATGTTAGACTTAGACTAGCTTGTGATGTGGTCCTTCTAGAGTTGTAGGGCGTTACACAGCATACGTTGTAAATGGTTTCCGTTTCCACACCAGTGATAGGTCAGAAAATAGGGAAACACAAAATTCAGGTGTCATGGTGCGTGGTGATGATGCTTCAGATAAGGAATACTATGGTGTTTTGAGATACATATATCAAGTGCGTTATCCTGGAGAAAATAATGTATTTGTATTCAAATGCAGTTAGTTTGATGTACAAAACCTTGGTAGAGGGTATAAGGTGGATGAGCATGGTTTGATTAGTTAAGAATAGACTTTTGAAGACGGATGATGTGTATGTGCTAGAATCCCAAGTGGAGCAAGTATTTTACATTGAAGATGAACACAGTGACAATTGGGCATTTGTTATAAAAGCACAACCAGGGGATTTGTATAATATGAGTTCTAGTGATCTAGATAAGGAGGATATAGATGTAGATGCCTTTCAATAAGTAGAGGTGGAAGCTGAATGTAGTAATATCGTACATACTGACAATTTCAGAGTTAGTTCATCGTTGGCTACAAATATGTTTATGGATTATAAAGGAGAACAAGTAGTGCAAATGGTTACACAAATATTGGAAGATGACAATTTCATTAATGATGGTGAAATTGAAGTCTTTGAGGAATTGAGTGAAGTTGAAGAAGAAATTTGATTTTGATTTTCTCCTTGATTATGTTATGTTGTACAATGTTCACATTCACTATTATGTTATGTTATCTATATGAACAATTCAACTACTATTTAATATTTTATTCTGTATCTTGAAATATATTGTTTTTTTTTGCCGCTCTATCTTGAAATATATTGTTTATTGTTGAAGCTTATTTGTTTGATAATTTTGCTAAATATCTGAATAGATAAAAGATGGTTGGGAGAGGAGGGGGAATGAAAATATGTAGTCGAAGTATTGCCCCAGGAAAACTTCAGAGTTGTGTTCAAGCTAGTCGGACGCAATTGTTTAGCAAGCAAAATGTAGCTGACCAATTCAATAATAGCACTAACCCACACATCACAGATGAGATTGCTCATGTAGTTAGCAAAAGTAAGTTTTTTAAATTTCAATTCAACAAATTTTTTTTTTTTTTGAATTCATTTTGATTTCATTGTCTTTACTCTTGTAGATTTGGAGAGGCAACGAACAACTTATAAATCCCATATAAACAAAGCAGCACCAACTGAATTGCCAACAACTGAATGCCAACAACTGATGCGCCGACCTTGAATGACCATAACCTAATTCATGTAGACGATTTTCAAGGTCATGAAGAAACTGCTACACCAATCTTGAATGACCAAGCATCAGAAGGCGTCATTACCTTAATGGATGAAAGTACATTATTGAAAACTTGACTTTCACGTTTTTAGTTTGTAATTATGGGTGTTTTTAATATATACTAGTGTAGAAACCCGTGCAATGCACGGTTCTATTAGCATCGATATATAAATACATGTGATATTAAAAAAGTCAAGGATATTACGCAGCATAAAAAGTTAATTTTGACAGTTAAATGTATAAATGAACTCTGTAGTTTTATAAATTGTCACATATATATTATGCAGTATATCTAAGACATTTTCTAATTTACTCAAAATATAAGGATGATTGTTAACCAAAGATAAATAAACTTCAAAGATGTGTATTTTAAAGTTGTAGTCTAAAAAACAACCTAGAGATTTTGAAACACCTCCTTGTATACAACATTATCAGTGCGACTACACACTTTACCATCCTTATCACATATGATGATTTTAAGACCTTTTCTGCTAGTCACTCTAGAAACTGCAACGTACAATTGGCCGTGACTGAACACGGGTTTAGGTAGGAATAAACCAACTTGAGATAGTGATTGTCCTTGACTCTTATTGATCGTCATTGCAAAACATAAAGACACAGGAAATTGCCTTCTTTGAAGAGCAACTGGGATTTTAGAGATATCTGACGGTGTGAGTGTAATTCTTGGGATGAAAACCCTATAGCCAATGTTAGATCCGGATATAACAGTTGCTTGTATAACACGATCGCCTAGATGATCAACCAATAAGCGTGTACCATTGCATAATCCAGATGACTGATCTAAATTTCTAAGCATCATTATCGGAGCCCCAACCTTCAACACTAATCTATGGTTTGGAACACCTGAAGCACGTATTGAATTGAGAAATTCAATAGAAAATGCATCATTGTTGGTATCATAGTTACTGTCAGCTCTGCTTATTGAATCCGAACTTAAGTACGTCTTCTCTTCTTCGGGAAAAAGAGACAATACATGTTCATTGACATTATCAACAATCTCATTTGTTGGTGCTAGAATCGCCCTTTCATGAAAGTATGAAGTATCAATTGAACCTTCACGAATTCCTGGATATATACAATCAACAATTGCAGCCATTGGATCAGATGCATCGCTTATTAGGAGGTCTTTAGGTATATCGATTACAGCCTTTCCATCGTTAGGTCCTCCTAGCTTTCCATCCCCAACTTTTAGAATCCAATCCGCAAATTCTCGGAGTTCATCAACATCGGCTAATCCTGGAAGTAATCTCATGTTTTTGGTAAGCCGCAACACCTTGCAATCATTCCAAATCTTTGAAGAGTTTAGGGCAGCGAAGACAATATCCAGTCTTGTACCCTTTGGGATTACTGGCAATACTTGCCTAAAATCACCACCAAAGACAACAACTTTGCCTCCAAAGCTTAATTCAGATGGTTTACCATTGGGGCAACGAATGACATCACGTAAGCTCCTATCCAGAGCTTCAAAACAATGCTTGTGAGTCATTGGAGCCTCATCCCATATGATTAGCTTAGTTCTTTTAATGAGATCTGCCATTGGACTATTAGGTTCTATGCCTCTACACATTGAATCTTCATTAACAGTGATTGGAATTCCAAATCTTGAATGTGCAGTTCTTCCCTTTGGAAGTAACAAAGATGCTATGCCACTCGAGGCAACAGGAAGGACAATTTCACCCTTTGCTCTAAGACACGCACATAAAATCCTCCACATAAATGTCTTACCGGTTCCACCCTGCCCATAATGGAAATATACACCTCCCTCCCTTCTTTCAATCGCCCCATTAATTTCATTGTATATCATGGTCTGCTCTTCAGTCATCAATGGAATTAAACTTTGCAGTTCTACTTTCAATGATTCCCTATCATAATTAAGTTCTTCCATGATTAGCTTATTAAGACCATCTTTATTAAAAACATCACTTGGGCACATTTCAGAACATATGTTCAATAGAGAACTACCATTGTTTTGAAGTACCTCCTCAATTTCACATAGAGCATAGTTCTTTAACTGATCCTCTGTAAGGATCAAATCTACAATAAAAGGAAATGTGTTTTTAATTAATTTATTATCGAACTTTATAACATTTAACTACAAAAGCAACATTCGTATATTTTGAATACCTGGTATTTGTAAAATGCTTCTTTGTTTATTTAACACATCTTCGGACAACAGTCTCCATGTGTTATCCCATACATATTCTGGTCTTGAAATGCTACCGGATATCAACAACATTGCAAATAACTTTCTCAGATAATATGCTGAACCCCAAAAGCTTGCTTCAGTAATCCCATCAATGTATTCTTTGTCATCATCGAGCAGGCCCATAGCATAGCAAGCATCCTTGAAAGTAGGATGTACGACTCCATTAACAGTTCGAATTTCTTCAAATGATGTAGGCCCCTTGACAAAGTTAAGTAATGTTCTTAAATAATACCTCTCTCCGCTGCCCGGTGAAACATGATACAATCTACCTATTGTGAATCCTCTTTTACGTGGAGTCCATATCTTTTCTTTTCTTTGCCACACATAATTCCTTGGGAATTCACTGTATAAAAGACTTGCAGCATCATGGTATTGTTTGTTACACTCCATCCATGCCATGAACATTGATCTCTCATTCAAAGGCTTGGATATGACATTATCGATTGTGTCATCATCATTGAACACCACTGTATGCTCACCTGGCAAATGGAAAGTAAGCCTCTCCACAGATGGAGTCCGATGATGTATTTCAAATCCTAAGATGCGCCAAGAAGCTTCACTTGCGAACACATATCTGCAATTATAATATTCTTGAATCTCATCAACATCATCTTCATTTCCATTTTCTCTTTGTGATCTTAATAGACCTGCTGTTATCCTATCTTGTCCTTTATTGATGTACTTAAAGAGGTATTTAATAGCTCTTGATTGATTACACCATTCCACATTAATGTGCGCATTATATTTCAAAAGTAAAGAACGATTGTACGGGACAACATTTCTATTATCCAATACAACGCCATTTTTGACACATGTTGCACCATCATTCACTCTCTTATAACATGGAATAGCCATCCCCATCGACATATGTTTCTTCATTAAACCTCTTAGGAAAAAATTTTGAACAATTATTACCTTTCATGCAGGGGGATTTTGGGTTCGATGATCCACAAGGCCCATGTATCATTAAATTTGTAACCAAAGCATACAATGTAGGATCTTTGTCCTTGTCAGGCAATTCTGCAGATATGAATTTATCAATATCTTTTGGATCTGAAATCTTGTCATCTCGGTCTAGGAACAATACTATATGGGCATGAGGAAGCCCTCTCTTTTGGAATTCAATACTATATACCATCGATAATGAAAAAGAAGTTTCAATACATGATAGATAACATTAAAAATTTAACTCTTGAAAACAAAAAATACTAACATGCAATTACTCTTCCGAACCAACGTCCTTTTGAGATCTTTCACCAAACGTCTAACTTTATTTTAAACACTCGCATAATATATCCGGTCTATCTTCCGAATGATACCTTCGATCAACTGAAACGGTAATTTCGCCACCGTGGAGTTACACGAAATGTAATAAATACATCCGAAATCCAAAAGTCTTGCATATACCCATAGCATCATGATATATCTCTGCATGAATCGTGGACTCCCTCGATATGTAGATGGTAGGATTATACGCCTCCACCTATGTTTGTTTGACCATCGATATTGAAATGGCACCTGAAGGTTCACATATTTATCACCTCAGCACATTTTGGTTCCTCCGATGAATGAAGCCTTCGACTCTATCATTGTCCATCCATCAACCAAAACGTGGAATAGCTTTACCGTAACGTAAAATGGTGTCAGCTTCATCCTTACGATTCATTATTCGATAAGAAACCATTCTCGCATAGTCAACCTTACACGCTTCTTTACAGATGTCGGGATAAGTTCAGCATCTAAACTATTTACGTGCAACTCAACTCACTTATGAGATATATCTAATCTATATCCATCTTCACCACGGGGAAACAATAAAGGATATTGGAGCGCAAGATAACACGAGTGAAGCTCACTAATGCGCTTTAATCTACCATCACGACCCTTGACTATTATGTCTTGCTTTTCTGCAATACTTCATTTGTCTCCAACGATTAAAGCTCGAACTTCAGATGTAGAAGGGAGATTATGAATTCTTCCATCAAGAGTACGTTTATGAATGAGCTTCAGCTGAATGTCAACGCTATCTACATGACGGATGTTATCACGTGCCATTCTCCATGTCTACACATACGGATTTGTAGAATCTAGTAGGTTTTTCAAATCCTCAACAATTGTATCGTCAAAGTCTTCTGGATTGCCCGAGCTAAAATCATGAACAAACATAATTAACTGTTATAAAATTATAATAATTAATTACAACATTTTATGATCCTTGTGATAAAAATAATTAATTTAAAATGATTTTACCTAACAACACTTTTTCTATTGGATATTTCGTTTTCAGTGTCAACAATGTATAATTGTTGAAATTTCGCTGCAGTTCCATCTGGAAGTAAGCTACCTATTCTATGGCATGTTTGCCCTCGAACTCGGAATACATATGGCCCACGACCATTATTAAGAGTTTTATCAATTTGTCCACCCATAGAAGTAAACGCAAACATCATGTTATACCCCCTTATGCGTTCCATAAAATGCTTGCTTCGTGAGTCATGACCATGCAAAAGAGATGAGAGTAATTGTGGAGGTTCTTGAAGAATAGGAAGTGCAATTTTTCCCTTTCTACAACATAGTTGAAAGGTGGGTGAGTTGTTGTTTAGTCTTCTATCCATTCTTTCAAGGCTCCACATATTTGCACCACACTCTTCACAAAATAAAGTTGGATCTCCAATATCCATATACTCTGCAATGAAGAACGTTTAAAAATTGTATATCTAAAGCACATATAAAGTAATAATTTATAGGGTTTATTAGATATTTATACTTTTAAGAAATTCTATAATTTGAAGACTAACCATTATTGACATTGTGTTCACTGATATCCGTTGGAATTAAAATTTAATTACACATTAATGTAAAGACGTTGCAAATTTTTAAATTTGAATCAATAAATATGTATAACATGGCTTGTTGTTATACCTACTATATCATGTTCCATGATTCCACCAATCTCTGTTGCTTCGGTCAAATCTGTATTGTTTATTCACACAATACTTATTCAATACAAAAAATATATTTAAACATATTAACAAAATAAGCTATAGAATTAAAGTAAATAAACTTACCTATGTCAACAAATGTATCATTATGCTGATCAAGTTCTCCTATATTTTCAGACAAATTCCCAATTACAGATTGCTTTTGTGTAGTGTTCTTCCTTAGTCCATTTGTTGTCATTGAATCATTGGAAACAACATTCGAAAGGATGGATGGGCTACCATTGTCAACATATTGACTTCCCAATATTGTTTGACCTCTTGAAGTAATCATTCGACAATACACAACTAAAACAAATCATGAGTCATTATGTCATATAACCCTAATCATAATTCAAACATATCAACACATGAATTAATCTAACATGAAATACGAACCGTTTGTGATATCACTAAATGGTGTCCGCAGTGCATTACTTGTAGTCGGTTCATATTTTGATGACGAATCATCTGTTCAACAAATTTCCAAGTAGATGTTAGATAGAGTTTTAAATAAGTGAATAGTATAAAACAATTTAGTTGACGCATATGATGAGAAAAAATCAAAACAAATATTGACTTACCCGTTGATTTTGATGTACTTGATCTCTTCAAGCGTTTATTTTTTATTATTTCCTTTCTAATAAATCTTGCTTGTTTAGAATTTTCCCTAGATTGCTCTATAGTTATGATAGAGTTTGCTAAAAATATAAAAAGATTAATGTTAATAATAATTGGATTTTTAAAATAAATTTAAAGATAAAATTTAAAAAATAATCTAACCTCTATCCATATTTGGAGTTATAGTAGTTGTATTCCTTTGTTTGCAAGGTCTTCCTCTACGATGTTTTGGTGGATTCAGATCTTCCATACTTAAAAACAATGTGATAATGTAGTTATTTTATTCCCTTAAAAACAAATATAAAACAATGATTAATTAGGTGTGTTGCTAATTAGAGATATTAAAGATTCAACAATTGTATGCCAAAAGTGCAAAAACCAAATGAGACAAAGTCAATAAAATATAAAAAATGTCATTTTAATAAAAAAGAGGAAAATTTAATAGGACAATTATCATAACCAAACACTATTAAAAAATGTAGAGTGCAGTATTTTAAAAAGTTGCATGCAATACATTTTTATTAAAAAATCATGCATTATACAACAATGTAATGTGACTTTGCAATTTATTAATGTCTAAAAAAATCTTGTAATCATCTCATTTCATTACTTATAAGCTTAAATTTTGATTTTTATTTATAAGCTCACCACTCAATTTGATTTTTATTTATAAGCTCACACTATATTTTTTTGTACTTTTTTATTTTAATTTAATTTTATAATTTATTACTCTCTCTACATATCTTAATTTCTCATTTTATTATTCGTTTATTTTTATCTAACTATCCAATTTAATTTTTCTTTCCTATGAAATTTCACAATTAATCTCATAACAAAAAAAATAAATAAATAATAGAAGACTCACTACTCCTATTTTATCTTGTACTGCAACTCAATGCTAGTACTCCAACTCAATGGTATAAGTAATTTCAAAACAAAAAAATAAATAAATAGTAACTAATAGGACAATACATCTCAAATCAAAAAAAATAAATATAACTATTAGAACATACTTCCTTCGTTCTGAAATACTTTCACGTTTTTAGTTTGTAATTATGGGTGTTTTTAATATATATTATTGATTATGGATTATTGTAGGCGTACTTGGTAAAAGAAAAAAAAGAAGCAACTTTGTTAGTAGAATTGAGGTGGGCTTGCAAGTGAATGAAGCTTTAGATCCACAACCACGACAAATTATCACTCGAAACTGTTGGACTTTAGTGTGTATAATGGATATCGGAAACGATTTAATTATTTAAATTAAATAAATAATTTAATTAAATTAATGTATATAATCCCAAGGTTGTAAAATATATGTTTTAGTCAAAACATAAAAGTCGCGGCACGTATCTTGAATCGCGGCTCGCGAAATTAGCTAAAAAAGCTTCTGGAAATTTTGGGCCTGCTTGTCGCGGCTCGCGAGCTAGGTTGCGGCTCGCGACCTGTGATTTTTTATGGGTTTGTTTCGTGCTTTGTTCTGGTTCGTTTTGGTGGTTATATTATAACTTCCTACGGTTAATATGGTTAATATTAGCCGTGTTCCTTGGGTTATATGGGTTGAGTGAAAAGCGATATTGGTTCGTGAATCGATCTCGTGTTTCACGGATCAACCTAGTGTTTCATAGAGCAACGTTTTGCTTCATGAAGTGGTGTGAGCTATTCTATAAATATAGGATGCTCTTGTGTCATTGAACACATCCATAATTTCTGATTTCTTCTCTTCTTAAGCATTTCAATCAAGAACTTGCAATCCTTGTTTGTGTATTTCCATATTGCCTTCCATTTAAGTTATTCTTGTGTCATTCTAATTTCCTTGTGCTAGGAAATTAGTGTAATTCTTTGTATCTCAGAACGTATTTCCAGCTTATTCCCAAGCACCGTGGTAGGGAGGAAATAACATTTTAGGAAAGAGCATCTCGCCTAGAATTCATATCAAGTTCCAACAAAATCTTCTTTGTTACTTTGATCGTTTAGAAGATTGGTGTATCGGAGATCTCAAGGGTGAATATAAGCAAGGCTTGAACGTCATATGTAATTTGGTTTTTCTATCACGAACTTGTATTTTAATTTATTGTTGATTTATAAATTAAAGTAAATTTCTAACAATCTAAAACGTTATCTTTCTCTTGAATTACATTATGACAAGTCTCAAGGATTTAACAACCAATTTTGTGAAATTGGATAAGTATGTAGGCAATGAATTTAGGAGATGGCAAAAGAAAATGCTTTTCTTATTGACTACATTGAATGTTGCTTGTGTGATAAATTCACCAAGGCCTATTGAAAAGGAAGATGAGACTCAAGAGGATACCCGTGCTAGAAGCAAATGGGACAATGATGACTTTATATGTAGGGGACACATCCTTAATGGTATGAGTGATACTCTCTTTGATATCTACCAAAACTATGAATCCGCACAAGAAATGTGGTCTTCATTTGAAACTAAATACATGGCCGAAGATGCATCAAACAAGAAGTTTCCTGTAAGTAATTTCAATAATTTTAAATTTGATGATGCTCGCCCTATTATGGAACAATTTCATGAGATCCAACGTATGCATGATAATCTTAAAAGGCATGATATAAATATGGATGAACTTTTTGTTGTGTCAAATATTATTGATAAACTGCCACCATCATGGAAAGATGTTAGGAATACCCTAAAGCATGAAAATGAAGATGTTGATCTTTCTCAACTTGCCACCCATCTTCTCATAGAAGTTGGAATACATGAGCAAGAGAAGGGTAAGGAAACATCCTCGGTTCCAACCATTAACATGGTGGGTGAAAATTCTAACAAGTCTAAATTTGTTAAGAAGAGGGGCTCTAATTCTTTCAAGGGAAAATCTACTAAATCTTCTAAGAAGCCTACGGTTGATGGGTGTTGGTTTTGTGGAAAATCGAGTCATCGAAAGGATTGTTTTCTTTTTAAGAAAAAGAATGGTAACAAGGGTGAGGCTTCTACAAGCCAAGATCCCGTGAATGAAGGTACTTCCTCACAATTAATTAAATTTAATTCCAGTTTGGATTTAAATGGAACAAATAATAATATTTGTTATGTGCAGGATGATTCATGGTACATGGATTCGGGTGCCTCTAGGCACGTTTGCATGGATAGGAGATGGTTTAAGACCTTTCACAAGTGTGATGGTAATGAGTTTCTCTATATGGGAAATAATTCTTCAATTTAAATTCTTGGGAAAGGATCAGTTGATCTTCATTTCACTTCGGGAAATCTTCTAACTTTGAAGGAAGTGATGTTTGCTCCTAAGATTGCAAGGAACCTACTGTCCGGGCCAACTTTGAATCGCACGGGATATAAATTAGTATTTGAATCCGATCGATGTGTAATTAGTAGGGGTGGTGTATTTATTGGTAGATGTTATCTAACTTGTAATCTATTTAAACTTTATATTAAGTCTTGTATAGATAGTAGTATTCTTTATGTGTATGATAAAGATGTACATAAGTTAGATTTATGGCACAATAGATTATGTCATGTAAATTATGATAAGATGATATATATGGGTAAATTAGATATTATTCCTATGTTTGTGGTTGATGAACAAAAATGTAGTACTTGCATGTTAAATAAAATCACTAGAAATCCTTTTAGGAAAGTTGAAAGAACATCTAACATTCTTGATTTGATCCATAGTGATTTGTGTGATTTTCATAGTACTCTATCTTTAGGTAACAAAAAGTATATGATCACATTTATTTATGATTATTCTAGATTTTGTTATGTGTTTTTATTGCATTCTAAAGATGAGGCCTTAGATATGTTTAAATTATTTAAGAATGAAGTTGAAGTACAATTGGATTCTAAGGTCAAACGACTTAAAATAGATAAAGGAGGGGAATATTATAACCCTAGTTATTTCCAAGAAATGGGAATTGTCCATGAAACTACGGCGGGTTATTCACCACAATCAAATGGTGTAGCCGAAAGGAAAAATCGGACTTTGCAAGAAATGGTTAATTCCATGTTATCCTACTCGGGATTGAGTGAAGGATTTTGGGGTGAAGCGATGTTGACCGCATGCCACATCCTTAACCGGGTTCCCACTAAAGGGAATAAGACTATTCCTTATGAACTATGGTACAAGAGGAAGCCAAACTTGAGTTATCTTCGAGTTTGGGGATGTAGGGCAATTTTAAGAGCGCCTGGTAATAAAAGAAAGAAACTTGGTGAAAGAGCTTTCGATTGCATCTTTGTTGGCTATGCACTTCATAGTTATACCTATAGGTTTTATGTAATAGAACCCAATGACTACATATCAATTAATTCGATAATTGATAGTAGAGATGCTATTTTTGATGAAACTCGATTTTCATCAATTGGTAGGCCTAAATACCTACATATTAGTACCGATGTTCAAGAAGTTGATGAAGATCAACTTGATACTCAAGATGTTCCATCAAATTATGAACATGTAGAGATTTCTCTTAGAAAAAGTAAGAGAGGAAGGATTGCCAAATCGTTTGGTCCAGATTTTCAAGTCTACTTAGTAGAGGGTACAAGAGATTCTAAAACGGTTTAATGTGATTGAGAAAGCTCCAGTTTCCACTCCCATGGATCCATGCGAGAAGTTATTACCTTATGAAGGTGAAGCGATTTCTCAATTGGAATACTCAAAGGTCATTGGATCTTTGATGTATGCAATGACCTACACAAGGCCAGATATAGCTTTTGTAGTGGGGCAATTAAGTAGGTTTACTCAAAAACCTGGTCCTACCCATTGAAGAGCTGTTAGAAGAGTAGTTAGATACTTGATTAGAACCAAGGATTATGGTTTGTATTATTGTGGAGATCCTCCTGTTTTGGAAGGATATACTGATGCAACTTGGGCATCCAATAAAGAAGATAATTCTTCTACAAGTGGATGGGTATTCATGTTTGGGGGAGGTGCCATCTCTTGGGCATCTAAGAAACAAACATGTGTTGCAGATTCTACAATGTGTTTTGAGTTTATTGCTTTAGCGTCTGCTAGCAAGGAAGCAGAATGGTTAAGAGATCTCATGTATGAGATTCCTCTGTTGGTTAAGCCAATCTCACCTGTAGCTATCCATTGTGATAGTGATTCGGCTTTGAACAGAGCGTATAGTCAAACATACAATGATAAGTCAAGACATATAGCACTAAGACATAGTCTTGTGCGTGCACTTATCAAGGGAAGGGTCATTTAAGTTGACTATGTTAATACTAAACTCAATATGGCGGATCAATTTACAAAGCCATTGAGGAGGAATTCCTTTGATCTTATGGTTAAAGGAATTGGTTTATGCCCATCTTCAACACCATGAGCGAGACCCAATTCGACGCTAGAAGAAACATCTAGTCTTGAATTCAATGTGGATTAATCACTCATCAGATGTTGGGAAGCAGTTTTGAGACCCTTTAATTGCTTTGTTCGTGATGTTAAAAACGAGATAGTAGAGACGTTCCTCGAAGTCTCCATTTCTAGAGTTATGAAGATCTCTAGATTGAGTGCTTTTATTCACGAAAGCATGATATATTAGGGAGAAGCTACCTATATAAGTTCAAGATTTGGCCGTCTTAAAGAAATCAAGGGGCATACTTATGATTTCAATGAACTTATGAATAGATATAGACACAAGGTCTTTAACGTGTCAAGGACATAAGATTAATGAATTATTTCGTGTGTACTACTCCTTCAATTGGTTGGATATATCTGCTTAATTCAATCTGTAGGGACATTAAGGGATATGATCAATTGTAAAGATGTGTGGTACTAGGTGTCAACTCAATTCGTAGGAACATTAGCATTGATCCATGAAATGGGTTGGTCATTAAGGTTTGCTAAAGAAGAAAAGGATTATACACTCTAAATGGGGGAGGATTGTTGGAATTTAGTGTGTATAATGGATATCGGAAACGATTTAAATAATTAAATTAAATAAATAATTTAATTAAATTAATGTATATAATCCCAAGGTTGTAAAATATATGATTTAGTCAAAACATTAAAGTCATGGCACGTATCCTGCATCGCGGCTCGCGAAATTGGCTAAAAAAGTTTCTGGAAATTTTGGGCCTGCTTGTGGTCGCGGCTGGCGAGCTAGGTCGCGGCTCATGACCTGTGATTTTTTCCGGGTTTGTTTCGTGCGTTGTTCTGGTTCGTTTTGGTGGTTATATTATAACTTCCTACGGTTAATATGGTTAATATTAGCCGTGTTCCTTGGGTTATATGGGTTGAGTGAAAAGCGATATTGGTTCGTGAATTGATCTCGTGTTTCACGGATAAACCTAGTGTTTCATGGAGCAACGTCTTGCTTCATGAAGTGGTGTGAGCAATTCTATAAATATAGGATGCTCTTGTGTCATTGAACACATCCATAATTTCTGATTTCTTCTCTTCTTAAGCATTTCAATCAAGAACTTGCAATCCTTGTTTGTGTATTTCCATATTGCCTTCCATTTAAGTTATTCTTGTGTCATTCTAATTTCCTTGTGCTAGGAAATTAGTGTAATTCTTTGTATCTCAGAACGTATTTCCAGCTTATTCCCAAGCACCGTGGTAGGGAGGAAATAACGTTTTAGGAAAGAGCATCTCGCCTAGAATTCATATCAAGTTCCAACAAAATCTTCTTTGTTACTATGATCGTTTAGAAGATTGGTGTATCGGAGATCTCAAGGGTGAATATAAGCAAGGCTTGAACGTCATATGTAATTTGGTTTTTCTGTCACAAACTTGTATTTTTATTTATTGTTGATTTATAAATTAAAGTAAATTTTTAACAGGAACGAGGTGGAGCAAGTTAATGGTGATGAGATAGATAGTAATACAGGTAGTTAAGAAAGGTGGAGAAACATTTTTAGATATTATTGATTATTGTAGGCATACTTGATAAATTTTAACATTTGTATAATTTTGAAACGTCTTTAGAATTTTTTGTTAATTGTGAATTGTGGATCATTAGCGACTAGTAAGATCAAAGAAAGAGGTAAGAGAGGAATGTATAAGACTACGTGGTTGACATGAAAATTAAAGGGAGAGGATTGAAATTGAAGATCACAATACCTGATGAAATTGACCGAGCAATTGGAAATAATGCTCGTCACTTAGTTAATGAGTGTGGGCGTGTTGTGAGTACAAAAGCTCCCCTGAATGTGAACGGTTGGAAAGAAGCATTTGAGGCAGCTGGAGACAGTATGTTGAAGGAAATACAGATTATGTTAGTTCTTAATTTATTTATTAATATCAGCTATTTAACACTATAGTTTTCTGGTTTTGCTCATGTACTTATCATCTTAACTTCTTTGTTCAGGATAAGTTTGAAAGTGATAAGTCTAGTGATTACTTTCGAATGTATGCATTTGTCTTAGAGACAATTCAACGTTTATATAGATTGTGCAACTGTAGGTTGCACAATTACTACAAAAGTAAGCGATGCGGAAAAACTGAGGAGTAGCGTAAAAAGAATCCTCCACCTGACTTACCCCAACCTCAATGGGAATATCTCATCAAGTATTATGGATCCGACAAATTTAAGGTATTTTTTTAATTAAACTATGTACTATTTATGAACTATTTATGCAATATTTATGCAATAAAAAATCATCGTGCAGGTCATAAGTGAGAGGAACTCTAAAAATCGGAATTTTGACAAGAGAACTAAGCATACGACTGGAAATTTATCATTTCCTGAATCAGAGGACGAATTAGAAGACAAACCTATTTTATTATGTTTATGGAATTTAATTTAAAATAATATGAATAACGTTGTATAATTTGAATAGACAAAGGAGAATGCTAATGTCAAGCTAACTGCTGACAAAGTTTAGCTTATCCAACACACTCGTAAGAATGATCAAGGAAAACTAGAGTGCCTTGATACACGGTCAAAAGAAATACATGTATGTACAACAACCCATTATAACTATATTTTTCTTACCCTTGTATGATATTTTTATTATAATATACAATTATATATATATCTTGTTTATGTAATAGGTGAAGTTGAAAGATGTTGTTGCTTCAGCTGGGGATTCAACGACACAAGATGAAATTTTGCTTCGAGTTCTCGGCCAAAAGTCAGGGCATGTACGTGGAAAAGGGATAGGGGTACGTGCATATTCTAAAGAAAAAGCACAAATAGAACAACGTAAGATTATGGAGCAACAACAAGAGAAAATTCAGGAGCAACAACAACAAATTAAAGCGTTGATGGAAAGTCAGTTGCTACAACAACGACAATTTGAAGAATATAAGGTAGAACAACAAGAGGCAATTGAATCAATGAAACAAAGCATCTTACAATAACTACAGAGCAAAGAAGTTCAATGATTGTCACGAATGCTTTTTAGGTAAATGATGTTTTCTTTTGCATTTTGTTAAGGAAAAATTACCTAGAATACTCCAAACTATTCACGATTTTCCTACAATAATCTCACCTATTGATTAACCATGAATAATCCCAACTTTGAGGGGCATTTTCCTAGAGTAAACCCGGTGACCGGATGACTTGTTATAGCAAGTTTTATTTTTTTTAAAAAAAAGATAAATTAAAATAAAATGTCGAAAAAATGTTAAAAAAACGTTCATAAAAAATTTATGATTTTTTTGAATATTTAGAATTTTTTATGTAAATTTTCAACAATATTTTCTAATTTTAAATTAATATTTAATTTATTTTTTTTGGTGAATTACCTACTATAGCAGGTTATCGGGTTACCCAAGTTTACTATAGGAAAATACCCTCAAAGTTGGGATTATTCATGGTTAATCAATAGGTGAGATTATTGTAGGAAAATCATGAATAATTTGGATTATTCTAGGTAATTTTCCCTTTTTTTAATCTATACTTAGCCTTACAACAATTTAAAACGACTTTTGGACACAGTTTTTGCAGGTAATTGTAGGTAAGCATTTATTCGTTGGAAAGTTTTTCAGTCAATGACAAAGTTGGTGATAGCTACAAGCATTTTGGACACACAATGTTTTGGGTTATGAATGTTATGATTAGTAGCTAATTATGTGCACTTGTATATTTTTGGACTTCTTCAAAGTGCCTTTTACTTGTAAATTTTTGCATGGAAAACTTGTCTACGGAAGGAGAACTATTTTGGAAAAATGGCTAGTCCGTTAACTGTATATGAATTACGTATATTTTGGACGCACGATATTAGAGACGTGTGATATTTGGGGATATGAATTAATATATAATGATAACTGGTGATATTTATTTACTTCGTTATAAATTATTTATTAATTTCATTGTATAATTTATGTATAGATTGTTAGTAGTTTCAAAAAATAACAAAGTCGTTGCGAATAATGTATATGTTTTTTGCAATAGTAATAATTGTTGCTAAAAACAGTAAAAACAAAATTTACTTGATTGTTTTCCCTACAACAAGGTCATTGCAAAAGATAGAATTTCATAAATTGCAACAACTGATACTGTTGTGAAAAACATGTGTTTAACAACAACAAAAGTTGTAGCTGAAAAATCAATGTATTTTGCAACGACTTTTTTTGTTGCGAAAACTATTAAAAGAATTGCAACGAAAGGTTTTTTTGCAACAATATAACTCGTTGCTAAAACCTGCAACTTTTCACAACAACCAAAGTTGTTGCTAAAACTTTTAGCTATGGTTGTACCCGCAACAATGAATTTCGTTGCAAAAACTATTTTTAGCAACGAAATCAAATATTTAGCAACGACTTTAATTGTTGCTAAAAACAACTATTCTTCTTGAGTTATATCCAAAATACTAACATGATGTCATGAAAATCGAAAATAAGCTTTCTGTTTTGCCATTTGTGGAGTAGTTCTGATTGTAACTGGGTTTATGTGTCTGCTAAAGAATTTTAGAGCTTTTAGTCACGGTCGAGTAGCCACTTGAATTGCCTCTATACGAGTTTCTAGGAGGAAGTCTTGACCAAAATACTAACAAGGTGTCCTGATATGGTACTGATACGAAATTCTTAAAGTGGGATTAGAAGCTATGAAACAAATTGGGTATCCTTTTGATTAAATGTTAAGGTTATTTATTGGGTATTTGAGATCAATTTAGGGTTATTATTCTTTCTTTATTGATTGATATTGTTGAGTAATGGTTCTTATTTGATTAAGAAGGGTGTTTGGTTCAAGTATAAATCGGGAACATAAGTATTAATTGGGATTGATTAGTTGATATTATTTGGATATGATATAATTTGGATATTAAGATTTAACATTTGCGTTAAATTAGTTAAACTCCATTGATAGTAACTCATGTTCTTACATGCTGTTGGTTGATGGGGAATTGATTGGTATTTTAAGAAATGATTGTTGATTTCAAAGAAAATGAAGTTAATTATTGTTTTGTTTTATTATAAAATATTCAATATTGAAAATTGTCCATTTTTGGGAATTGGCAAGAGATATTTGTATCCAAATTATTGTGAAATCCTATAGCTTGATAGTAGGTAATGGTTATTCAGATCAGTCTCGAGCCCTAGATCCCATTTCGTTCTTGCAAGAGCCGTATTTCGGTGATGACGATTACCCGTGTTGTCAGGATTTAAATCAAGCCTACTTCCTAACAGTGCATATATATTCTCACATTTTCAAGTGTTGTTATATTAATGTTTGATGTGAGTTTTGAATAAATACTTTGATATATAATGTTTGTTTGTTTGTTTCGCACTGATAACATATGTTTTATTTCTCGTATTATTTCACTATTAATTTATAAAGTTATAGCCGGTTTTGATTCACTATAAGCTAAAGGTTCTTAGTCGTAATTATATCAATACCAAACAGTCTTTTAAAAAAGTTTGGGTTTGGATAAATTAATGTTTTATAAGGAGTTACCAAATGAGCAAAGGAATTTAATTGGAGATGTTTGTCTATGACTTATAATTATAAAAGTAATAGTTCTTGGATTACTTAACGATATAATTGTTTAGAGTCTTTGATGGGGCCTGTTCCTTACGGGGGATAGATTAATTTTCAGGTTAGCTTTGCTGTGGGAGGATGCCTATATATATATTATGTGTTACATGCAAGGCAAGAACTTCTTTTTGAATTACATTTTGTAAATTATATTGTAATAATTTCATAATATTTCGTAAATAGTATTTACTTATTTATGTAAAAAATTTCAAATTACATTGATATTGGTTGTTGTGGGTATTGTGCCACAAGTCGGATTCAGCCCTGAATTCTATAAGTCTTTCGCTGTGATTTTTAAACAATATTATTATATTATTTGCGCTGGTTTAGGCTGTTTGAATTGGTATTAGAGCCAAAATTTTTAAAAGAACATAAAATTATGAATTTTGAAAATATGAGAGATCGGTAGAATCGAGTCTAATATAAAGTTTGGGATATTATATGTAAATGTGCTTACATGTTTTGTGTGATAAATGAATCCCTAGAATGTCATTTTAACGGTTGAGTCTGATGTATTCCATATACTACCCTTATTTTCGATTAATGTTATATAGTATGTGAAGAATGATGAAAATCCAAGAGTAAACAATGTGTATAAATAAGTTTGACACAATACACCAAACCATTGTTACTAAAGTGTAAACTTTATTTGTTATGGGTAGAGTTCGTTAGTGATTTCTATCTTGTCCTTTTGTGAAAGATAAAAGCTACGCATAGAGGTCGTGGAGGATAATTATCTGCTGGGGTTGAAGATCATAGTATAGATTCTCAATATAGAAGGTTGGAAGCGACAAATGAAAGTTTACTTAAAATTCTTGAGGATCAGAATCGTAGGGATGAACTTGATCAAGAAAGTGAATTGTTCAGAAGGCTAGGAAGGCATAGACCGCCATTTTACAATAGGGAATCTGACTCGATCAAGCTTGAAAACTTGATTGATTAGATTAAGAAGGTTCTGAAGGTTATTAATTGTTCGAGGGAGACAACATTGGGATGACCTGGGAAGCGTTTTTAGTAAGACTGAGGACTAGATTTTATCCTATCTCCCTTCAAAGGAGAAAGGAGGGTGAATTTCTAGAATACTCGGCCAAATTCATGGAATAATCTAGGTTTGCGCCTGATTTCGTTGAAAATGATCGAATGAAAGCTTCGAGGTTCTTTGAAGTGCTAAATCTGAATTTGCAGAACAAGAGAGAGTTCAATAAAAGAAAGATAGGTTTAACGGAGAGAAACAAGTAGTGTACCCATCTACGAAATCAAAAACCAAGAGCCCTAAATTTCAATATCAAAAACCCAGTGGTAAGCAAACTTGGAGTAGAGAGTTCACTAGACAACAAAAGAGATAAATTTGGGTGTGTCCCATAAGTAGTTGAAAACGTTATGGGGAGGATTGTCAAGGTAAGAGACTGTGTTTTACTTGTGGTCAACTAGGTCATATCATTAGAGATTATCCTAAGGGAGGTAATCCAAACAAAATTCCACTTGGGAATAAAGGAGAAACCTTTGATAACAATCTGAGGGTGGTAGGTCGAATGTGTCCCAATTATCTTATAAAAAACTGCCCTACTGAGATCTCTCCCCAAATTTAAATTGCGGATCTTGTAAAGTTTGAGTAGAGTGAATATGATGTCATCCTGGGTATGGATTGGTTAAAAGCCTATAGTGTTAAGGTTGATTGTCGATGAAGGACAATAAGTTTTAAGTCTGTGGATAAAAGGTGCGTAATTTTCAAAGATACAGAGCTTAAACAAAGTCAGAGGTTGTTTGCACTTTGTAAGAGTTGAAAAGAGGGTTATTCAGAGGAACTTGGGTATATATGTTATGTTTTGGGAGAAAGAGAGAGGGAGAAAAAAAAAGACTTGAAGAGTATTCCTGGTTTTTCTGAGTACGTTGATGTATTTCTGGAGGATTTGCGCGGTTCGCCTCCTAAGAGAGTATTCACATTGATCTGATGCTAGAGGTGACACCTATTTCTAAGATAACATACCGCATGGCTCCTGCAGAAATGGGCAAGATAACGAACAATTAGATGAGCTTTTAGAGAAAGGGTACATAAGACCTAGGTGTCTCCATTGAGTGCTCCAACATTGTCCATCAAGAAGAAAGATGACTCGATGAGGTTGTATAACGATTTACAGGAGTTGAATTAAGTAACAGTGAAAAACTTAGGTGTATAAGACCTAGGTGTCTCCATTGAGTGCTCCAACATGGTTTATCAAGAAGAAAGAAGACTCGATGAGGTTGTGCATCGATTTACGGGAGTTGAATTAAGTAACAGTGAAAAACCGATATCCTTTACCGCAAATTAATGATTTTATCAATTGAAAGGTGCAAAGACCTTTTCCAAGATCAATCTTAAGTCAGGGTATCGTCAATTGAGAATAACTGAGTCAAATATACAAAAGACTGCATTTAAAACTCGGTATGGTCACTATGAGCTTTTTGTTATGCCATTTGGGTTAACAAATGCACATGCAGCGTTTATGGACCTTACGTAGAGATGTTTCAAGGAGTTTCTTGATAAGTTTGTGGTTGTCTTCATTGACGACATTCATATCTACTCGAGAAGCAAAACGGAGCATGAAGAGCACTTAAAGATAGTACTAAAGTTGCTCAGAAGAGAGAAATGGTATGTGAAGTTCAGGAAATGTGAGTTTTGGCATGATCAAGTCTCATTATTGGGTCATATAGTATCGAAAGAAGCGATTCCTGTTGATCCAGAAAAGTTGAAAGCTATCACAGAATGGCCTGCACCAAAAAATGTGCATGAACTTCGAAGTTTCATGGGTCTAGAGAGTTATTACTGAAACTTCATAGGAAACTTCGCCAGTATAGCTCGATCAATCACACAACTGCTGTGTAAAGACAAGAAATTTTAGTGGACTTCCGAATGTGAGACTACAGTTTTGGAATTAAAGAAACGGCTGATAAGCACTTCGGTGTTAGCCCTACCAAATAGCTTGAGTTAGTATGAGATTTTCTGAGCTGCCTCAAAGGAAGGTTTCAGTGTCTTTTATTGCAGAAGAGCAAGGTAATAGCTTATGCAAGTAGAAAATTGATGATTCATGAGAGGAAATACCCAGTTTATGATTTAGAGTTGGCTACTGGAGTAAGATTTTCACAAATCATAAGAGTTTAAATTACATATTCTCTCATAAGGAAATGAATATGAGACAGAGAAGGTGGCTTAAGCACATTAAAGATTTAAAAATCGAGATCCTTTATCATCTTGGTAAAGCGAATAAAGTTGCAGATGTCTTAAGTCGAAGACCTCGTATTGAATTAAATTCCATGAGAAGTTTGCCGAGAGAGTTATGGTTAGAAATTCAGAAGATGGGTATTAAATTGGTGACTTCAAAAGAAGTTTAGGGAACAATCAATGCGATATCTATGAGACCTACTTTGTTTGATAGAATTGTAGAGAAACAACTAGAACATCCATTCTTGGTAGAGTTAATATTAAGAGTCAAAGAGGGATCAACTACTAAATTTCAAGATGATGAGAATCAAGTATTAAAGTGTGGAAAAAGACTTTGTGTTCCAAAAGATGTAGAGTTAAGAAAGGAAATATTACATAAAGCTCACGCATGTTCTTACTCAGTCCACCCGAGTCGAGATAAGATGATGAGTGAAGTTAGAAAATCGTTTTTGTGGAGAGGTTTGAAAAAAGACATAGCTATGTTTGTGGCAAAGTGTTTAGTGTGCTAGAAGGTGAAAGTTGAAAGAAGAAATGAAGCTGGGTTGACTCAACCCTAGAGGTGCCTGATTGGAAATGAGGTTCCATAAAATAGATTTCGTGGTTGGCTTACCAGGGTCGAGGAGAGGTAATGACTCAATTTGGGTAATTGCTGATTGTTTGACAAAGATGAGTTGATTTATTACCATCAAAACGACATGCTTAGTAGAGCAATTGGCAGAAATCCATGTACAAGAAATAGTCAAGCTACATGGGGTTCCAAGGACCATTATTTCCTATAAGGATTCTAAAAACCTATCGCAATTTTGGAAAGAGTTACATGAGGCATTTGGGACGAAACTGAGCTTGAGTACTGCTTTCCATCCAGCTACTAATGGCCAGACTGAAAGAACTATGTGAATCTGATTGAGAATCAAGTCTAGTATTGATGGAATTTTCCTACAACAAAAGTTTTCATTCGAGCATAAAGATGGCACCGTACAAAGCCTTGTATGGGCATAAGTGTCGAACCCGTTTATGTTTGGAATATTTGGATACTAACATCCCTAGTTGGTCGGATCTAATTCAAGAAACAGTAGATCAGATAAAAGCCATTCGCAATTCGATGAAGAGAGCTCAAGAGCGTCAGAAGAGCTATAATGATGACCGTAGGAGAGAGCTAGACTTAAAGTTAGTCAAAAAATTTTCTTGAAAATATATCCAATGAAGGGTGCAAGACGCTTTCGAGTGAAAGGAAAACTAGGTCTGAAATTTATAGCGCAGTTTGAAATCCTGCGAAGGGTTGGTGAGGTAGTGTATGAGTTAGCACTACGACCAGAGTTGGATCGAGTACATATTGTGTTCCATGTATTTCAGCCGCGCAAGTATGTGCACGATCCATCTCACATTTTGAGTTACGAAACACTACAAGTTGTTGAGACCTTGAGTTATGAAGAAAAATCGTTAAGGATCATTGATTATCAGGTTCAGGAGTTGAGATACAAGTCGATACCCAAGGTGAAAGTACTATGGACTAACTATGGAGAAGAGGAAGAGATTTAGGAAAAAGAATCTGACACGAGAAGCCGATTACGCATTTTTTTAAAGGTATGTAAATTTCGGGAACAAAATTTCTTTAGTAGGGGAGAATGAAACAGTTATAAAGACGTGAGTTTGTCATTTGCAAAGTAAAATTTTACTATGAATATTAGAAATTAGTTTATTAGTTTTGGGGACAAAATAAATTATATGATGAAAATATGGGTGTATAATCTCCTGCCATCTTAGTTGTGAGTCATCAATAATTATATGACATTATAATGCGTTCCATCCTTAAGCAATAGAAATCAGTATAAGAGTAACCATCACCCATCTCCTTCCTTATCATCTTCCTTCTTGAAGAAAATTGTGGATTTCATCTCTTTTTACACATTAAACTAACCGTAAAAGCTGAAATTTTAGCTTATCCTTTTATCCTTAGCTCATAAACCCCATGATTTAGGTAGTTTGTGTTTTTATTAGAAACCCCCAATTTCAATTTAAGGTTCTTAATAGTTTAAGAGAAATCTCTACAAAATTAGTATGAAGTATGGCAGCTAATTGAAGTGTTTTGATGATTGTAGCTATTGTAGAAGAAGGAGAACACATCTAGCACCATCACCATCTCCATCTCTATTGGGTAGAAGTAAGTTTTCTTTATGTGGTCTTGATTTCATACATGTATATAAAAAGAGGCAAATAGGGCCTTTAATTGATATTTGATTGATTTATGTTTGGCTTTTTATGGGATGAATTAAAGTAGCATCAAGAGGAGACTAGTTTTGAAGTTCATCAAGCCATTTAAGGATTTACTAGCTAAAGTGGATCTTCATTTTTGATTTTATGAAATTTTGTGTGGAATTATAACCTTGCTCAAAGGTAACTCACAAACTAATCTATTTAATCATAAATTGAATGTTTTAAAGTAGTTTTAAGTTGCATTAATTGCAAATTACAGCCTTAATGTTTAGTGGTTTTGCGAATTACAGCCTTGATGATTTATTTTTTGTTTTTTTTTTTTGCGAATTACAGCCACCATGTTTCAATTTTGACAAGTATCCAAGCTAGGTGACCGGTTCCGTACAGATTACCGGTTGACCAACCATTTTACCTTTGACTTCCCTTTTTATAATTTTTTGTGAATTTTTTTCCTTTTTCTTTTAATTCTTCTTTCCCCAATTAATTTTCTCTCTCCTTCTTCTTCTCCAATTACCTCCATTCTCTTCTCCTCCTCCATTGTTACACGTCAAAACTTTGAATTGTTTTTTTCTCATTCAAATCAATCCTTTAATATTTATAATAATATCATTTAAACAATAAAAAAAAAAGCGGCAATTTTTTTTTCGCAATTAATTCTTATAATTATCCGACCCGACCCGGCCCGACCCTTTACACCAAGGCCCGCTAATCACCCGCCCCGTTATTGACCCGACCCGCTAATGACCCGTTAAAATGTAATCCGACCCTTGACCCGTTGGGTCGACCCGCCCCGTTGAACACCTCTAATCCTTAGCTCATAAACCCCATGATTTAGGTAGTTTGTATTAGATACCCCCAATTTGAATTTGAGGCTCTTAAAAATTCAATAGAAATCTCAACAAAATTAGTATGAAGTATGGGAGCTAATTGAAGTGTTTGATGAGTGTAGTTATTGTAAAAGAAGGAGAAGACATCTAGCACTATCACCATCTCCATCTCTTTTGGTTAGAAGTCTGTTTTTTTTATGTGTTCTTGATTTCATACATGTATATTAATTTAATGGGTACTAAGGCCTTAAATTGATATTGATTGTTTTATGTTAGACTTTTTTTATGGGATTAATCAAAGTAGCATCAAGAGGAGACTAGTTTTGAAGTTCATCAAGTCATTGAAGGATTTACTAGCTAAAGTGGATTTTCATTTTTGGTTTTCTGAAATTTTGTGTGGAATTAATCTTGCTCAAAGATGGCTCGTAAACTAATCTATTTAAGCATAAATTGTTTGTTTTAAAGTCGTTTTAAGATCTTAAATGGTTGTTGATCCATGTTCAAAGTTGAGAGTAATGCTCAGTTTATTTGCGCAAGTTTTTGTCTAAATCGGTTTGGCTGTTTTTGAGACAGTTAGACTCGTTTCTAGGTCCTGATTCCTACATGAGATTTCGAGAGTTCTAAGTTATGGTCGCGTGGGCACTTGAATCGCCCCAAATTATGAGTTCATATGAGAGTTATGTCCAAAATATTAATAGGTGTCATGAGGAAATTCTAATTGTTCATATGAGAGTTCATAAGCTTTCTAGTTTGCAATTTTTGAGGAAATTCTAATTGTTTATCGGTTTTTGTGTCCGCGAAATAATTGTAGAGCTTTGAGTCGCAGTCGCGTAGCCACTTGAATCGCCTCTATACGAGTTCGTATGAGGAAATTATGACCAAAATACTAACACGATGTTATGTTATGGTACTGATACGGGATACTTAAGGTGGGATTAGAAGATATGAAACAAATTGGGTATTCTTTTAATTAAATGTTTAAGGTTATTTTGGGTTTTTGAGATCAATTAAGGGTTATTATTCTTTATTTGTTGATTGATATTGTTAAGTTATGGTTCTTATTTGATTAAGATGAGTGTTTGGTTCAAGTATAAATTTCGAAACATAAGTACTAATTGGCTATTAATTAGTTGATATTATTTGGATATAATATAAGTTAGTTATTGGGATTTAAGATTTGTGTAAAATTAGTTAAACTCCATTGATAGTAACTCATGTTGTTACATGGTGATGGGTGATGATGAATTGATTGGTATTTTAGTGATGATTGTTGATTTCAAAGAAAATGAAGTTAATTATTGTTTTGTCTTATTATAAAATCTTCGACATTGAAAATTTTTCGTTTTTGAAAATTAGCAAAGGATATTTGGAACCGAATTATATTTAAATCCTAAAGGCTCTTAGTTGTATTTATGTCAATACCAAACAGTCTTTTAAAAGAGTTTAGGTTTTGATAGATTAGTATTTTTAAAGGAATTACAAAATGAGTAAAGGAATTTAATAGGAGATGTTTGTCAATGACTTATGATTATAATTGTAACAGTTTTTGGATTACTCAACCATTTAATTATTGACAGTCTTTGATGGTGCCTATCCTTTACGGGGTAATAGATCCATTTTCAGGTTAGCATTGCTGTGGAGAGGATCCGATCTTACATGGGTAGTTCCAATTGTCAAATATTTTCATATAACACAGATACTTGTGTATAAATATATAATTAAAATAATTATATTAATACCTATATAAAATTCAAGTTTTTCTTAATTTGCAGTTTAAAAATAATTATTTAAAGCATTTTTTGTTCAAAACATAATAGATGAAGTCAAATAAGTTTTTACTTACACCTAAAACTTAAAAAGAAAACCAATAAAAATAATAACCAGTAATTCAAAGCACATTGATGCATATTTGTAGGATCATACGATCCTACGATCCGATTAAACCAATTTCGATCATACCTCCTCAATGATCCTAGGTAGAATCCCGATCCTAATAACATTACCTACATGTATTATGTGTTACGTGCAAGGCGATAACTTCTTTTTGAAATACATTTTCTAAATTATATAGTAATAATTTCATAATATTTTATAAATACTATTTACTTAATTATCTAAAAAGTTATAAATTAGTGTATATTGGTTGTTGTGGCTATCCTTCCACATGTAGGATTCAACTAAGAATTTTATAAGTCTTTCGCTGAGCTTTCTAGAAAGTATTATTATATTGTTTTGTTGGTATAGGTTGTTTCACTCTTAGGCGTGGATTTACATGGAATGGAAATCAATAACTCAATAAAACAGAATACATTGTAGATGATCATGCTTTAACATTGGTACATATCCCACACAATTAGGATTCATCTTCACTTGCTTTGCTACTCATGGAAAGTTCATCTTCACTTGCTTTGCTATCCGTGTCGCTGTCCATTGAATCTTCTTCATCGTCTTTTGATGACATACAAATTTCTACAACATCCAACTCTTGACTATCAAACTCCACCTTTGAATCGATCAACCTAAGAAAATCTAACAACCTTCGTTTTCTTGCTTCTGTTTGTTCACATGCTGTCATGCATACACTGTATTCATCCTTAAGCTCCTCGGCCTTCTTTCTAGAAGACTCCAACAAGCTTTTAGTGTATTGTAACTCTTCCCTAGCGTTGAGCTGCATTACCTTCTCCATCGATGAATCTAGTTTCTTCTTAATTTCGGCAAGCTCAAACCTTAGCCGGCTATCTTCATCTGTTAGCTTTCCTATTGTCAGAACATTATCATCTTTCATTTTCATATACATAGACAACTCTTTTTCGAGCTCTTCTTTTCTTGTCTGCGACAATAGTAGCGCAGTCCTTGTGGATTCTAACTCGTACTTCAGTTCGTTGAAACGATCCTCCACATTTTGATATGCCCCCAGCAGCTCTTCATTTTCCTTCTGGCGCATTGATAGTTCTTTCTCAAGTTCAATTACTCTTTCTTTCGAGAGTTTCAACTTAATTTTCAAGGTTTCTAATTCAGTAGTAGTCAACGAAAGTTGGTCTTGAACCTTTTGTGATTCTGCTTCCATGTTTTGGATGGCCTCAATACATGAAGAAACTTGATCTCTGACCTCTTTCAGCTCTGCATTCGACCGTTCCAACTCGGCCTGATTAGATTGAAGGTCGGACTTCATTAAAGAAAGCTGTTGACTCACTTGGTTCAGTTTCTTCTCAGTATCCTGTTGGACATTTTTAGTGCTTTTGAGATGTTGTTTCAAGTCAACAATCTCTTTTTCCGAAACTTCAAAACTAGCCTTGGCAGATAAGGCCTCAGCCTTAACTGAAGATAGTTGCTTCTCAAGGTCTATTATTTTTCCCACCTTAATTTCCATGTCCTTCCGTACTTTTTCACAAGATGAAATTCGTTCTTTTAGCTTTTCTACCTCCTTCTTTGACGCTTCCAGGCTGGCGTTTGTAGAGGACGCCTCAATCTTGGCAGAAGAAAGTTGATTCTCAAGTTCAACTATTTTTTGATCGACTAAGGCATCATAATTCAAAGTGGATTGTTCTATTCCCATGTTTTACACTTATGTAAACAAAAAGGATGAAAAGTTGATGGTGGACCAACTAAACAACAAAAAGAAAAAAATAAATCTGTAAATCAATAGAGAATGAGAGGAAAAGAAATATTTCAAGTAGTCTCAAATTACAAGCGGTATAAATTAGAGGAAAAATAAGAGGAAAAGTGAAAACCCCCTGACAATGTTTACCCTTATTATTTGGAGTAAACACCTTCTAATTCCAAACATAGAAGATTTCTAAGAATAAGTACCTTCCTTTGATGTAAAAAATACTCCACAATCTTACCTATTTGTTAAACATACACTAATAGCAGCACTCTGAAGAAATTATAACGAACATAATGGAGAACATATTACTAATACTACAATTAATAGCCTGCAAGGCAAGAAAAAACAAGGTTGGTTCTGAGCATGTTCATCATGCTCGACCGCACAAGTCCTCGAAAATTTAGAGACCTAAATATATAATTACGTAATATAAGTTTAGTTTTTAATGACACGCATGGCCATCTCTGACATTTCAGGTGTCCTAGGCCACATAAAAATTTGGGGCCCTTAATTATTTTTAAAAGTTAATTTTTATTAAATATTTAAATCCTCTTCACATTTTCTCATTGTGCCAATAAATCATACAAGGTCTTCAAATAATTTTTCAATTTTTACCCCGCCCCCGAGATAACATATACACAGAAGATGGGCATGACAAATTACTTTGTTAATTTTACATCTTGAACTTCTTGTTCATCCAACGTCTGCCGTTATTAGGATAAGTATATATGCGCTCGCTACTCCTCCGTTTCTCTTCTAAGTTTGGCTCCCATATACAACAAATTTATTTGTTTACAAATACTTGTTTAGCACGGTCCTAAATTTAGGATATATGTGATCACTTTTAAAATTATGTGATTATTTTTTTGTAAGGTTTATGTGATCACTTTTTTTTAAGGCATACGTGATCACTTTTTTTGTAAGGCATATGTAATCACTTTTAAAGCCCGTTTGATATTGAGATTTTCAGTCTCACAAACGGAATCACGTATCCATTACCGTCTGTGGGTGTTTGTTATTAAGTAAAGTAACCGTTTACGTTTCTTTAGAGTAACTAGTATCGTTGCTCTCTTACGTCTACCTATTCATTCCCAACTTATCAGGTTATCACTACTACTCCCTCATTTTCACTATTCCTCCTCATTTTTTTGATTCTCTCTCCTAATACTAATTTAGTACAAAAGCATTTTGGTTAAATAACTTTATCTCTCATAAGCTACAGATATAATTATGAATTTTAACAATAAATTTACTTTATGTTAGGAAAATAAGAGACAAAAAAAAGAGAAGATGCAAAGAAAAGGATCAAATATCTGGTAATAGTCTATTTGATAATTTGATATCTATGTTTCACCATTGTTGTTGTTAATTTAATTTTTTTATTGATGATTTAATTTTGTGTTTTTTGGAGTAATTTTTTAGTGATTTTTTGAATTTTTGAATTATTTATTGTGTGAATTTTTAGAGTTTTCAGGAGTATTGAACAAATTTTTTAAATGTTTTATTAAATGTATGTATGGGTTGAAGATAGTTCATAAATGGAAGACAGATGCTTCAAAGGAGCAGAGTACAGAAGGATCCATTTCATTGTTATACACTTATACCAAATGTTAGAGTATATAACATATCTTGGGCCTCAATTATTAGCTTAAGCTTTTGGTTGAGTTGGTTCTTTGACATTGTATCAAAAGCCAGTATGACAAGAGGTGACAGGTTCGAATCTCAACCACCCCTCATTTAAAGTGGAATATTCAGCGCTAGGTATGAGGAGGGCTGTGTCGCATCCACACTTCTAGCCCAAAGGGCTCTCGTGTGAGGGGGCGTGTTAGAGTATATAACATATCATTGGCCTCAACCATTAGCTTAAGCTTTTGGTTGAGGCCTACACATCAAAAAGTAATGAAAATTATTACCTTTTCTCCTTTTATCTGATTTTATTTCATTCCGTTTACGGTGTTCATACCAAAGAGGCCCTTAGTTTTAAGACCTATATGATCACATTGAATGGTCAATGTGCTCATTTTTATTTTACTATGTAATCACTTTTAAAAGTTATGTGTTCACTTTTAAGGCTTTGTGATCAGTTTTTAACCTTATAAAGATCGTATCTTGTGGTGGTGGTGGACTTGAAAATTAAAAATAATCGCATATGCTTTAAATGTGGGCACATATGCAGGTAATCACATATGTCTTAAAAATATTTACATATACTTTAAAAATAATTTTTTACAATATTCAAAGTGATAAAAAAAAAAAGATCACACATGCTCTAAAAAGTGATCCCATAATAAGTCTTAAAAGTGATCACATATGCTTTAATAATAATTACATAAGTCTTAAAAGTAGTCACACTAGATATATTAAAAATAATCATATAGACCTTAAAAGTGATCACATGGAATTAAAAAATATCACTTACAATTGTAAAAAGGGTCACATATACTTTGAAATTGATTACATAAGCCTTAAAACTAATAGCATAGGTGTATAGACTGATCCTAATTCTAGGACTGTCGTTCATGAGATTTCTTGTTATTTATTTAATCTACCCTTTCTAATGCTATCACAAGATGAAATTTCAGTTTCATTTCAAATAATCCCTTTGAATATAATTGTAATATATTTTCTAATGGGGTGTTTGATAAATTAGTTTATTGAGCAATTTTAGCTTATTTTGATATAAGTAGAGGGTTGGGTGGTCAAACCAGCTAATGCTAGTGTTTGGTGAATTAGCTTGCTGTTTTTGAACAAGCTGCTTATAGCAGCGGGTTTAAAATCAGCTGGTTAAATCAACCATTATAATCAACTATCAGCCATTTACCAAACACCCTCATAGTCCCTTATTAGCTATCCTTCCCACATAGTTAAAAAAACTAAACCAAAAAAAAAAAAAAAGCAAACCCAATGTTGTGAAATACGTTGAAAAACGGCAATAATTTTGAACAAGATGTAAGGCTTCAAAGATTATGTTTCAGTCCAATATTGACAATATATTTAAATTACACATTAGATTTTATATGGAGATATAATTATACATTTGATATAGGGACTTTGCTTGTAAGGTACGGTGTTGAATTAATAAGATGATAACTCAAGTGTGTAACTCTAATAGATCACATATATTTATAAAGGATCAAGTACTATTTACAAGAAAATTATATATCATTATTATTTGATATTTGAGTTCTACAGTCGAAAATGATTTTCAATAAGGTTTTCTTTTAGTTTCTATATATGAGGTAAATATAGAGAAAAACGTTCAATGCGTTTTAAAGAAGAAAAATATTTGTTGTTTTGTTTCATGTATTATTTTCTGTTGTGCTAACACACATTTTATGATTCTAAATCATAGAGGACTAATTAGAGGTATCACAATTTTGTGATACTTATCTCTTGATATTTAATATGTTGAAGTATGCTCCAAAATTATATATTTTTTTTTATTATTCCAAGTTTCTAATTGGTAGTGGTAATTATGTTAGTTTTATTAAGTAAGCTATTAGTAGTAGTGAATTAGTGGGTTATTCAACATTTCACATTTGGCACTAATTTGCTTGATTAGTTTTAGAAAATTTAGTTATCTTGCGTCTCTATTTAAAATTCCTTTGTAATGTTTCACTAATATAAGAAAACTAATGCAATAATAGTTATATGTTTATCACTCTACCATATTTTTTTTATTTTTACTAACATAGTGGTATCTGAGTGCTGAAAATAAATAAAAATCATTTAGCATTCTTTATTTTGTCGATGATAGTTATTGTTCAATGTGTGTTACGAGTACGTGCCAAATGTGATAGGAACCTCATAACAACATGTAATGTCTTGTTTATGTGAGAGAAATGGGTTGTCAAAACAAACCAAGTTTGAGCTACTTTATACGCGAAAGTGCCAAAAACACTTCAAAATCCTTAAAATCGCAACTTAACACATAATTTCAAGCATATGACAATTGTTCTAAGTTCTAACCATTTGAACCCAATAATATATACCAAATAGTATTGTGCGCCAAGTTTCGTGAAATACAAACAAGTTTGAGTTACTTTATGCGCGAAAGTGCCAAAAACACTTCAAAACCCTTAAAATCGCAACTTAACACGTAATTTTAAGTACATGACTATTGTTTTAAGTTCTAACCATTTCAACACAATAATATATACCAAATATTCTTGTCTACCGAATTTCGTGCAAAATAAACCAAGTTTATGCTACTTTATGTGCGAAAGTGCCAAAAACGTTTTAAAACCCTTAAAATTGCAACTTAACACTTAAAATTGCTACTTAACACTTAATTACAACACAATATTATATACCAAAAAGTGTTGTGTGCCAAGTTTCGTGCCAAACAAACCAAATTTTAGCTACTTTATACGCAAAAGTGCCAAAAACGCTTCAAAACCCTTAAAATCGCAACTTAACACGTAAATTCAAACATATGACTATTATTTTTCACTATAACCATCCCAACATAATGAGATATACCAAAAAGTGTTGTGTGCCAAGTTTCGTGCCAAACAAACCAATTTTTAGCTACTTTTTGCGCGAAAGTGCCAAAAACGCTTAAATGAAACGTATTTTGAATAGTGTTGTGTACCTATACTGCTTTCCATTTCGGATATAATATGGCTCTCGCTATAGATCCCATGTACCCATGCACTTTCTTCATTGAACTGAAACGCATGAGAAAATTATAACTATTTATATATCAATGCATGTAATAATATTAATGTAATACTATTTATATATATATAACACTTAAATGAAATTGGTAAATTTTATAAAATTACGCATTCATCAAGGCTTTGAATTTTGTATTGCGAGGTGGGCTTTGAGCTTTACGTAATGAGTCGAAGACGTGCACAGTATTCTTCAAAGGACATAAGACCAAAAGTATCAAATGCAAACTACAAACGCAAACTTAAAATCAATAAGTTAGAGAATATGTGAACTTAAAAATCAAACGAAAAGTTCAATTTCAAAAATATAACTAATTACCCTTCCACATATGGAGCCAAAATGAATGTGTGTTTAGATGAAAGGGAATGTTTCAAAGCACGCTCAATGTATGCTTTGACGTCATTTGGATCATTAACGCTTTTACTACTCGAAATCGATTCATGACAAAACCATCCAAATTTTATTGAAGGCTCGAGGAAATTTAGCTCCTCGTAAGCTGCAATAAACTCAAGAATAAGATAATTTTGTCAGTAATTCAGTTATTAAAACCATTAAATAATAATGCCTAACTTGTAAGATAATGTACAACATCTCATGTAGGCATGCATAAGAGAACTGGGGTCACCCAACACTCTCCACCTTGCAGTAGTGGCGGAGGTGAGCAATGTAAAATCGCGGTCACCCGGCGGCGGTCTCAATTGTAGGGCTCCCCCAAGCCAGGGTGGAGCCATCTTCTTTTTCTTAAAACTTTTTCTTTATCGTTTTCTTCCCCGCTTCCTCTTGCGGGCTTGCTTGACAATACCATCGGCTTCCTCAACATCATTATGCACAAGAACAAAACTTCTCTCCTTCTCAACATCAACAAAAATTTTCTTTTTCTTCTCAACATCAACATACTCCTTCACATCATCATCATCAAAATCATCTCATCATTCACATGGGCAACAAGAACTTCATACCCCCGAACCTTCACTTGATGCTCATCATCCACAATCTTAAGAGAACAAAGTTGCGCGACCATGGGCTCTTTGGAAGACTAAGCAAATTCAAACACCACCTGCTCTTGGGTTACCCTTATTGAAACAGCCCAAACCAGCATAAACAGTAATGATATTGTCTATAAAGCACAGCGGAAGACTTAAAGAAGTGTGGGCTGAATCTCACCTGTAGCTCGATAGCCACAACAAACTAATATCAGAGTATTTAAAACTTTTTACATTAAATAAGTGAATATTATTTACAAAACATTATAAAATAATTACAAGTTAATTTACATGTATCTAATATACAAAATGTGTTTCAAAAATAAGTCCTCCCCTCGCACGTATCACATAACACATGTAGACATCCTCTCCACATTAAATTCAACCTGAAAATAGATCTATCCCCGTAAGGGATATGCCCCATCAAAGAGTGTCAACAATTGAATTGTTGAGTAATCCAACAAACTATTACATTTGTATACAAGTTATTTATAACATCTCCAATTCAATCATTTGGTAACTTCTTATAAAACAATAATTTATCAAAATTCATTCTCTTTCACAAGATCGTTGGGTATCGACGTAAATAAAACTAAGAACCTTTGATTCATAGTGAATCAAAACACGACTATAACTTTACAGTTAATAGCGAAAGTTAAAAATGCGGCTATTACTTTACAAGTTAATAGCGAAATCAAAATACGGCAAATGAAACATGAATTCATTTGCGAAACAAACAAAACTTTATATACCAAACATATTTGTTCAAAACTCATATTATTACAATAATATAACAATACTTTAAAACGTGGGAATATATGGACCATCAGGAAGTAGGCTTGATCTAAATCCTGAGAATACGGGTGATCGTCATCACCGAAATACGATTCTTGCAAGAACGAAACGGTATCGGGGGCTCGAGACCGATCCAAAAAGCATTACCTATTATCAAGCTATAGGATTTTACAATAATCCGGATATAAATATCCGTTGCCGATTCCAAAAAACGAACATGTTTCAATGTAGAACATTTCATTATAAAACAAATTAATAATTCACTTGATTTTCTTTGAAATCAATAATCATACTTCATTTCATAAAACCATATTTCAAGACCCTTATTTTAGAAGGCAATATCATACAAGGCATGCTTTTGTAATGTCTTTAAATAAATTCAATCTTAACATACTTTTTAATCAAATATAATTTTTATAACATGATTAATTTTTATTAAGATCATTTTACAAAACTAACAATATTATTACATAAACAAGCAATCAAACCAATATATTTCCCATCATCAATTGAACATAAAAATACTTAAACTAGCTTTAAATGATATTAGATATTTGTAGGTTACTTTTTAAGTTAATTCTTCAATCAAAAATCAGATTAGAAAATGAAAGAACTTCATTGATGCATTTGAACAAACACTATGTGTGCATCAACTTTTAACTTCAAAGGATAAAGATTCAAGCTCCATTTTTGCATCCCCATCAATAATACTCAACAAAGAAAGAGTAATAACCCTAAATTGATCTCAAGTACCCAATAAATAACCATAAACATTTAATTAAAAGAATACCCAATTTGTTTCATAACTACCAATCTCATATTAGTACCATATCAGGACACCCTGTTAGTATTTTGGTAATAACTTCCTCATACGAACTTGTATAGAGGCGATTCAAGTGTCTATGCGACCACAACTCACGGATCTACAATTCTTATGCAGACACCAAAACCAAGAAATGATCAAAACAGTCACGAAAATAGTAAAACAGAAGCTTATTATTGATTTTCTTGACAGCCGGGTAGTATCTCACTAATTTGAACATCACTCTCTCATACAAACTCATTTTGGGGCGATTCAAGTGCCCACGCAATCGCGACTCGGAGCTCTACAAACCTCATGAAAACACTAGAACTCAAAAACAATCAGAAAAGCTCCAAAAATGGCCAGAACAGAACGTGCAGTTTCTGAACCGAAATTTTAATATCCAAAAAATACTAAATTTTATACTAGAAACCAAATAACCCAAGTAACCAATACTAATCAACACTTAATGTAACAGGCTCAAATATCTTAAACTTAATCTTTCGATAAATTATACCGAAATTTCCATTCAAATTTCTAATCCTTTAAATATCCATTTCAAACCATCTTTAATTCCTAAACCTTTTTCTGATTTTGTAAATTCTTTTGAATATTAAACTTTAAAAATATTATTTTGTTTAAAATCTTTTTATAAGCACTAAAATATTATTTTATTATTTTATAGTACGAAAGTAAAATTTTATTATTATAATTACAGTTTTGTAAAACGTCACGTTTTAACTTTCTTCTTTAAACTAACATTACGACTTATTATTTGTAATCTTATAACTTTGATTTAATTAATTTATACCTAAAATGAGTTGTATTTTTATTATTAATTTTAAGTATAGTTTTAATCAAAATTTTCTAAGTAAACTATCATATTTTCATGATCAAACTTACCCATTATTCTAAAAAATATACACTTGGATAAACTAGAACAAAAATATGATGAACCAAAAATTATTTCTATCAAACTCATGATTTTTATCACTTACACAAGCTATCACCATTTTCTTATACAAGTTAACTTTCTCCTACACTCCAACTCTTACAAATTCACTTACACACTCTAAATCTCTTACACAAGTTAGTCTTTTTCCATACTCATAACACTCTTATTCATACAATCTAAGAACTACAAAGTTGACCACACCCATTATAAATACCTCCCTTATCCATGAGATCACTTGCACCCCTTCATCAAATCTTTCTACCATTCTTTCTTATATCTTCACTTCATTAACATCTTACTACCTTAATACTTTTATTATTAGTTGAAAGAATTCAAGAAAATGGAGCTTAGAATACTCTTTATTTAGCTTAAATCATCATCATTTTGGAGTATTATTGGGTTATTATTTTGGGTACATAATGTATCATTATTTTTGAAGTTGGGATTTATTTATTATGGAAGCTTAGATTAATTATCTTTGGAGCATTATTATCTATCTTGAAGGGTCTTATATCTTATTATTTTCCCAATTAGTACTTAGTACTAATCCTTGGTGTTAGTATGGTATAACTTCTTACCCTACTCTTCGTGTGAAATTTTACATTATATTTACTTTATAATATGCAAAGTATGAAATATGTTGATATGTTTTAGTAGGAAGTTAGTTTAATGAATTTATGATCAAGATTATATTAAGTATGTGTATGCTAAAAATATATTTAGTATGTTAATAATCTTTAAACAATTTTAGGAAGTTGAGTGCAAAATTATATTCTAATGATATTAAGTATGATTTATGTTATAAACTAGTGCTAGTATGTTTATGAGTTATGTGTTACATTAGAATTGTTATTATATTTAAGAATTTTTATGTTAGAACTTTATTGATATGTTTATGTTAGCCTTCAAATTAGTTTATAAGGTAGTAAGTTATTTTATGAACTTATTTTTTTATTATTAAGTATGGTTATATTAAGAATATTGTTATTATAGTTTATTTTTTAGATTTGAGTTTATCTTTAAAGTTATAGTAAATTTCTAAGTTATTAAATAGTAAAGTGTTTTCTTGAATGATTTAAATTTTTTAAGGGAAAATATTACAGGAAAAGTGTTGTTTGATTTATAACAAGAAATATTGATTTTTGTGAAAATATAAGTTTTTACTTGTTTTATAAGTACTAGAAGTATTGATTTTGGTGAGCTTATAAAGTATTACTTGTTTTATATTCCTTTTTTTTTTAACTAGAAATATTAATTTTTGTAAATTATAAGTTTTATTTGTTTTTTTATTGATTATTAACTTTGTGGACTTAATAACTTTCACTTGTTTTAAAGTTAGAAATGTAGATTTTGGAAACTAAGCTAATTATTAGAGTGAATTTAGTGAGCTATTATAATAAAGCTAAATATAAATTTAATGTGTAAAAATTTAGTAATGAACATACAAATACATAAATGTGATTAAACGTTATGATTAAGAATTATATTAAATGAATGAAGTTACCAACTAGGTTGGTCAAAGTCAATTAATTTCAAAGTCAACTTGTAGTACTAAAAATGTGATGTACTTGTGTGTGTGAAAATGTATTGATTGAATGACCCTGATAGTAAGGTAATGTCGAACCATGGACCGGCATGTAAAATCCCGGCGTCCGTGTCGGCCGGCACGTAAAATGCGGTGTAAGACAGGGGGTTCGCTACCTATCCTGTGGAGCTCGAGCATAAACATTGTATTGGAGGGGTGACGACTCCCACCACAGTTAGGGTTTAGGACTACGGTCCTCACCTAACCAGACCCTTACATATATCAGGTGTCATATTGTTGTGTTTGTTGATTAGTGATGAACTTGATTAGTGGTTATCCTATGAATCATGGTACGGTTATGAGTATTAACCAAATGAACTTACTTGAGATTTAAGATTACCAAATTGTATAAATGGCAGTAACGTACTTCTGTCAGGATTGAGAATGGTATCTTAATGACTTAAAAGTATGGAACAGCAAAAGAATATAATAAAAGTATACAATGGTGTTAATTAATTTGAAATTCGTACTTAAATTATTATTTTGTAAATGTAGTGTATAATTTTCATATTTTGAGCTGGATAGGATGTTATGCTCGGCGTTACCGCTGACCGATTCAATCGGCTGTCATCCGTATCATGGATGGCAGCATTTTGCAGGATTTAGTTTCAGGTTCCGATCCAGGCCGCAACAATTATTATTTATCGAGAACTTAGCTGCTTTTTGTGTCTTTATTGATGACTTGATGTTGATGTAGTTTTACATTTTTAATTTTTAGCAAACAATGTTTCTTATCGGATGTAATATTTTACTTTTATTTTAAATAATTTTAGTTTTTATGATTTAAAGTTTTTAACGGTTCAGCATTTTAAGACTTCCGCAATATTTTTTTGTATAAACATTATTATTAAACATTAATTATGTATCGAGATTGCCGCTTCTGTTACACGTGGTATCAGAGCTAAAGTTTCTCAAATCGTGGAACTTCGGTTCCATGTAAAAGAATGTTCTCGATAGGCGACATTTAAAAAAAAAAAAAAGATTTTATTTTTCAAATGATTTATTTTCAAATAGCTTTTTCAATTTTTTTATGTGCTTGTGTGACCATGTGTAGATTACATGTTATGATTATGTTAATGTAATATAGATCACATGCTTAAATTTCATTTGAGATGACGAGAGGTAATAATAATCCCTTACTCATGAGTCTAAGATTTGAGAGTTGGAATAACTGTTAACGTGAATGAAGAGTTTGCAGGTAAAGTTATTTTTTATCATTTTCTCATAGAAAATTTTTTCCATTCATATTCTTTTTGATTCCATAGTCGACCGATCTTCAATCTCGACCTCTTTTCGGCACCAATCCTTTGTCTTGCAAACCTCAGAAATTCAATCCCCCAAATTTGTTCACCTAATGGTTCACCATTTCTATGAGGCCGTATGTTTCCTATTTTTTTTCTCTTAAGACTTTAGATTAACATTTAATGTCGACTTGATAGTGTTTGAAATGGGTACTTATAATATAATTTGGGTATGAAGTTGTATGGATGTCACCATGTGGAGATGTTTTTTTAAAAGAAGAAGATTGTTTGGGTTAAGACTCAAGGAGGAGAGCGCTTGTTTATGAACAAATATGTGTCCCCTGTTCAAATCATTTATACCGTTCAAGTCAATGAGATAATAAAGTATAGATATAAGGGATATGCATGTGTTTTATTTCTAGTAGTAAGGAGAAAACCAATATGAGTCTTGAGGAAACCCCGATTGTTTGTGAATACCCTAATGTTTATATAAAGGATTTACTTGATTTACCCCTGAGGAGAGCCGTTGATTTCCATATTGATCTGATTTCTGATGCTATACATATGTCCAAGACTTTGTGTCGTTTTACCCTAGTTGAGTTAAGCAAATTAAAGAAGTAGTGGGATGAGTTACTAGAAAAAAAAAGTTTTATTCGTCCTAATGTGTTGGCTTGGGTAGCCCTGTTTTATTTGTTAAAAAAAAAAAAGAAAAAAAAAATGGTACAATGAGGTTGTGCATTGACTACAGGGAGATGAATAAGATTACCATCAAGAACCATAAGCCTTTGTCTAGAATAGATGATCTTTTCGATTAGTTAGAAGCTATGCACTCAAGAGTTTTCTAAGATTTATATTGAGGTCTATGTATCATTATTTAAGGGTAGCCGAGAAATATAATTCTAAGACTATGTTCCAAACCAGTTATGGACATTATGAGTGTTAGTGATGTTATTTGAGGTGACAAATACGCCAACAACATTTGTGGATTTGATGTAGAGATACATTCGTCCTTATTTGGGTAAGTTTATATCTATTTATTTATGAAATTTTGGTACATTCGAGAAACATAAAGAGACATGAGGAGCATTTGAGGATTATTTTAAACTTTTGAGAAAAAAAAAATGTTTAGGCAATTTATTGAGTGAGAGTCTTGGCTTGAGGAAATATTTTTTTTCTAGGTTATATTATGTCTAAGGATGGAATTTCTGTGGATCCAGAAAAGACTAAGACGATATCAATTTTTTTTTTTTTTTTTTTTTTTTGATTCTAAGAAGTTCAGAGCTTTTTGGGTTTAGCTGGTACTATAGGAAATATGTTGAGAATTTCTCTAAGGCTGCTCGTGCCATGTTTGAGTTGTTGAAAAAAAAAAGGATTCGATTTTAATAGAGTGAGAGGTACACGGTTGCTTTTGAGGTATTAAATAAGAGATTCACTACCTCTCATGTATTGATAATGCATGATTGTAGCAAACCATTCAAGGTCTATTGTGATGCATCATTTAAAGGTTTGGGTTGTGCACTTATGCAAGAGGTAGAGGTCATAACTTATCCATTGAGGTATTTGAGACCACATGAGGTGAATTACCCCGTGCACGGTATTGAAATTGTTGTAGTAATCTTTGCTCTAAAGTTGTGAGACATTATTTGTATGAGTTACCGTGTAAGATCTATAGCGATAGTCATAATTTGAGGTATGTTTTCAACCAAAAGAATTTTAACATGCACCAAAGGCGATGGCTTGATGTTATTAGGATTATGTCTTTTATACCACCCTAGGAAGGCGAACAAGTTGGCTTATGTTTTAAGGAGGAGACCGAGAGTGTTGAATTTGTACCTTGGGAGCTTTACCCTGAAATGAAGAATTTAGGATTAGAGATTTGTAGCCAATATGAGGTTAGACGATATTTGGGAGCAATGACCATACAAACAAACTTTGTTTGATCATATCAATGAGGCACAACTTGAGGATCCAAAGATCATGGAATTAATCCAGCATAGAGATGAGGAAAATGAGACTAATGCATTTGAGTTAAGAGAAATAGGAAAAGTTAAGTCTGAAATTTATTAGACCTTTTGAAATTCTAAGAAGATTTAGACAAGTTGCTTATGAGTTATTTTTACCATCAAGTTTGGTAAAAGTTCATAATGTGTCCCATGTTTTACAGTTGAGGAAGTATGTTAATGACCCATCACATGTGCTAGGCCATGAACCCCTTCAGATCAATGAGTCTTTAGCCTATGAGGAAAGACCTATCAGATTTTGGATACCCGAGTACAAGAATTGAGAAACTCTAAGATTCCGTTAGTCAAGGTTTTGTGGTCAAACCATAGAGTCGGGTAAACTACTTAAGAGAAGGAGGCAGAAATGCGAGATCGATAACCTAACCTTTTTGGTAAGTTGTAGTTTCGGGACGAAACTATCTTAAGGGGGAAAGAGTTGTAACAGGCTCAAATATCTTAAACTTAATCTTTCGATAAATTATACCGAAATTTCCATTCAAATTTCTAATCCTTTAAATATCCATTTCAAACCATCTTTAATTCCTAAACCTTTTTCTGATTTTGTAAATTCTTTTGAATATTAAACTTTAAAAATATTATTTTGTTTAAAATCTTTTTATAAGCACTAAAATATTATTTTATTATTTTATAGTACGAAAGTAAAATTTTATTATTATAATTACAGTTTTGTAAAACGTCACGTTTTAACTTTCTTCTTTAAACTAACATTACGACTTATTATTTGTAATCTTATAACTTTGATTTAATTAATTTATACCTAAAATGAGTTGTATTTTTATTATTAATTTTAAGTATAGTTTTAATCAAAATTTTCTAAGTAAACTATCATATTTTCATGATCAAACTTACCCATTATTCTAAAAAATATACACTTGGATAAACTAGAACAAAAATATGATGAACCAAAAATTATTTCTATCAAACTCATGATTTTTATCACTTACACAAGCTATCACCATTTTCTTATACAAGTTAACTTTCTCCTACACTCCAACTCTTACAAATTCACTTACACACTCTAAATCTCTTACACAAGTTAGTCTTTTTCCATACTCATAACACTCTTATTCATACAATCTAAGAACTACAAAGTTGACCACACCCATTATAAATACCTCCCTTATCCATGAGATCACTTGCACCCCTTCATCAAATCTTTCTACCATTCTTTCTTATATCTTCACTTCATTAACATCTTACTACCTTAATACTTTTATTATTAGTTGAAAGAATTCAAGAAAATGGAGCTTAGAATACTCTTTATTTAGCTTAAATCATCATCATTTTGGAGTATTATTGGGTTATTATTTTGGGTACATAATGTATCATTATTTTTGAAGTTGGATTTATTTATTAGGAAGTTAGTTTAATGAATTTATGATCAAGATTATATTAAGTATGTGTATGCTAAAAATATATTTAGTATGTTAATAATCTTTAAACAATTTTAGGAAGTTGAGTGCAAAATTATATTCTAATGATATTAAGTATGATTTATGTTATAAACTATGATTTATGTTATAAACCTAGTATGTTTATGAGTTATGTGTTACATTAGAATTGTTATTATATTTAAGAATTTTTATGTTAGAACTTTATTGATATGTTTATGTTAGCCTTCAAATTAGTTTATAAGGTAGTAAGTTATTTTATGAACTTATTTTTTTTTTATTATTAAGTATGGTTATATTAAGAATATTGTTATTATAGTTTATTTTTTAGATTTGAGTTTATCTTTAAAGTTATAGTAAATTTCTAAGTTATTAAAAGTTATTAAATAGTAAAGTGTTTTCTTGAATGATTTAAATTTTATTATTAAAATATGCTTTGTAACTAGTTTGTACAAAATATTTCTTTAGTTGACGGTTTGAATAAAGTTTATGTAAAGATGTAAAAAGTGTTTTTAATGAACTTGCCTTTTTTAAATTATGTGTGAAATTTGATTTAAGGGAAAATATTACATAAAAGTGTTGTTTGATTTATAACAAGAAATATTGATTTTTGTGAAAATATAAGTTTTTACTTGTTTATATAGTATTTTAGTTTTTTTGGTAGCTTATAAAGTATTACTTGTTTTATATTCCTTTTTTTTTTAACTAGAATTTTTAATGAAATATTGATTTTTGGAGACTTATTAAATTTTGGAAACTTATCCAAAGGATGCAATTTTAACTTGAATTATAGTTAGAATATTTAATTTTGTGAAGAGAATAAAGTTTTACTTGTTTTAAAGTTAGAAATGTAGATTTTGGGAACTTATTTCAAAAAAAATATTTTTTAATTTGAAGACTAAGCTAATTATTAGAGTGAATTTAGTGAGCTATTATAATAAAGCTAAATATAAATTTAATGTGAAAAAATTTAGTAATGAACATACAAATACATAAATGTGATTAAACGGTTATGATTAAGAATTATATTAAATGAATGAAGTTACCAACTAGGTTGGTCAAAGTCAATTAATTTCAAAGTCAACTTGTAGTACTAAAAATGTGATGTACTTGTGTGTGTGAAAATATATTGATTGAATGACCCTGATAGTAAGGTAATGTCGAACCATGGGACCAGCATGTAAAATCCTGGCGTCGTGTCTAGCACGTAAAATGCGGTGTAAGCAGGGGTTGCTACCATCCCGTGGAGCTCGAGCATAAACATTGTATTGGAGGGTGCGACTCCCACCACGCTTAGGGTTTAGGACTACGCCTCACCTAACGACCCTTACATATATCAGTGTCATATTGTTGTGTTTGTTGATTAGTGATGAACTTGATTAGTGGTTATCCTATGAATCATGGTACTGATGAGTATTAACAAATGAACTTACTTGAGATTTAAGATTACCAAATTGTATAAATGGCGAACGTACTTCGTGATCGAGAATGGTATCTTAATGACTTAAAAGTATGGAATGAAAGAAAAGAATATAATAAAAGTATACAATGGTGTTAATTAATTTGAAATTGTACTTAAATTATTATTTTGTAAATGTAGTGTATAATTTTCATATTTTGAAGGATAGGATGTTATGCTTCTCAGCTACTGACCGATTCAATCTACGGCCATCCGTATTCGGATGGCAGATTTTGCAGGATTTAGTTTCGGTCTGATCCAGCGCAACAATTATTATTTATCGAGAACTTAGCGCTTTTGTGTCTTTATTGATGACTTGATTTAAAAGTTTTTTTAGCAAACAATGTTTCTTATCGGATGTAATATTTTACTTTTATTTTAAATAATTTTAGTTTTTATGATTTAAAGTTTTTAACGGTTCAGCATTTTAAGACTTCCGCAATATTTTTTTGTATAAACATTATTATTAAACATTAATTATGTATCGAGATTGCCGCTTCTGTTACACTTAAAACAACCCAATTACTAATTGAATCCATATACTCAGGGGCGGATCCATTAAGGGGCACCCCCTGGCACGTGCCCCAGGGTTTTTTTTCAAAATAAATAAATAAATTTAATAAACTTGGGATGTGGGAGCTGTAGGGGTCAGGAAATTGGGTCTCATTTCACCAAGATTAAAAAAGCTACCCTTTTTTCTCTCTCTTCTCTAAAACAAGCAAAACCCTAATCAATTACAAAGAGTACTCCTCCTGTTCTGCCGCTAGCGGCCACCTGCTCCAGCCGTCCCCATCAGATCTTTGCCGGTCTTCACCTGCGACCTCCGGCCACCAGAACACCAGGTGTGTCGTCAAGTCCAGCCCTGCTCGCGAGTCTCTCTCTCACTCTTCTCTGAAATTCTTTCAAGCCTTCAAGGTATTTTTGCAATTTTATTACTTATTTTTTAAATTCTTTGATTCTTTATGTTATTTAAGGTATTGTTAATCTTATTCTTAAAATCTGTATGTTCTCATTATGATGTTTTTGAATTTTCTTAGAATGTCATTTTTTTGAATTTTGATTATGATGTTTCTAATTATTTAAGGTATTGCAATTTCGTTATGATGTTTCTAATTTTCTTGGAATTTTGATTATTTAAGGTATTGCAATTTCATTATGATGTTTTTAATTATTAATCTTAATTTTGATTTTTGAATTTTCTTAGAATGTCATTATTTTCATTCTTTATGTAATTTGAATTATTGAATATATGAATAATGAATTATTGAATATTTGTTCATGTTATATAAATGTGTTTGTTATTTTTGAATGATTGAATATTTCTTGATTTTTTTGTTTATCTCCTTTAAGTAATTGAATATCTAATTTGACTAATTAAATAATTAAACATTATTGAATTATGAATGTGTTTTGATGTTCTTACTAGAATTCAAAAATCGATATAATGAAGAGAAAACAAGAGACCATTGCTTCTTTTTTTGCCAAACATTTGAGTAAAGAAAGTGGAGATAAGTCTCATCCTACTCCATCATCTATTCCTTCTCAAGATGGAGAGAAAGAAAGTGAAACAGTTCAAGCTCCAACCCCGTTAAACGAAGGAAGACTAACTACCATTGATGTTTTGAATCTTCCTCAAGACCCTGGAAAAAGAAGAAGAATGTCTCAATTTCACCCAAGTGATCGAGATATTGTTAGAAGAGAATATTGTTCAAGGGATCTTTGTCAACCATTTAAACATGAATTCAAATTCACAAAGTTTGGGAAAAAAATCGTAGATTTAATTCGAAATGGTTTGATAAATACAAAACATGGCTTGAATATAGTGTTGAGAAAGATGCAACCTTTTGTTTTGCTTGTTATTTATTCAAGGATGATAATGTTAGACAAGATTCTTTTGTGATGGATGGATTTCGTAGTTGGAAAAGGCCAGATTCTTTTGATGTACATTTTGGTGCGAATATGAGTGCTCATCGAATAGCAATGAAACGACTAGAAGATTTTAAGAATCAAAATAATTCAATCTCAGCTGCTTTGTTTAAGCAAGATGAAGAATCTAAAATTAAATATCGAAGGAGATTAGAAGCTTCCGTTAAGTGCTTGAGGTGGCTTATACTTCAAGGCATGCCATGTCGGGGTCATGATGAAAAACAAGATTCACTAAATAGGGGTCACTTTATTGAACTTTTAAAATTTCATGCGGAAGGTAGACCTGATGTTGAAGATGTTGTGTTGGATAATGCGCCTAAAAATTGTCAAATGATAGCTCCCTCGATTCAAAAAGATATCATAAATGCTTGTGCAAAAGAGACCACCAAAAAGTTGTCTGTTTGTTTGTGTTATGTTAGCAAGAGTGGTGGAGTGGTGGAGCGCTTTCTGGGCATTGTACATGTTTCTAACACTACTTCTTTGACTATTAAAAATGCAATCGAATCATTGCTTATGGAACATTCTTTAACACTTTCTAGAGTTCGGGGTCAAGCCTATGATGGTGCAAGCAATATGCGAGGCTCAATTGGTGGCCTCAAAACTTTAATCTAAGTGTGATTGATCTACAATTGCATGAACTTGAAAATCGATTTAGTGAGAAAACCAAAGATTTGCTTATTTGTATGGATGGTTTTAGTCCTTGTGATGGTTTCTCATCTTTTGATACAAAAAAATTATTGAATCTTACTAAATTTTATCCAAATGAATTTCCATGTGAAGATTGATATCCTTTGAGGAATCGCTTAAGGGTTTCATTAGTGATGTGAGAAATGACGACCGATTCTTGGATGTGAAGACTCTTAATGAACTTTCCATAAAACTTGTCGAGACAAAGAAGCATGAAACTCATTCAGATGTCTACAAGTTGTTGAAATTGATATTGCTTCTTCCGGTGACGACAACAAGTGTTGAAAGATCATTTTCCGGAATGAATCACATCAAAAGTAAAGTGCGAAACAGTATGGGAGAACAACTGTTGAATGATAGCTTAGTTACATTTTTAGAGAAGGATTTGTTTCTCAATGTTAGTATTGATGCTATTATTCATCGATTTCAAAATATGAGAACTAGGCTAGAACAATTGTAATTTGTTCGTTGCTGTATATTTCTTTTTGTTGGACTATGTTTTCATTGTAAACTTGAACAATTTTAGTTTGTTCGTAACCTTTTATATTACTTTGTCTTTATATTGGAATTATTGCGCTTCTTTGCCGAAGTTTTTTTTTTGCATTTATTGGTGTTCCAGGAGACTCAATGTCCTGGATCCGCCACTGCATATACTCATCCTAAATTCAAGTTGATACTTAAATTTGAATCAAATACCCAATTTGAAATCATAAATACTAAACCACTTGAATTTATCCAATATGATTTTACTAATAACTAATTGAAGAAATAACCCAAAATTCAAACCCTTTGTCATAGAGTTTGAAAATAAAGAAGAGGAAAGGAGACATCTCTGACCTAATTTTTAATTTACCAAAAAGAGAAAAAAATAAAACTTACAACTGAAAATCTCTGAAATTGGATTGTAGAAACAAGAACACTTTAATGGTGTTTATGGAAGAAATGGCGTGAGAGGGAGGTAGGAGATGGATTCAGTTTATTTTGCCCAATACTTAATTTTTTGTTTTCCTCCACATACTCGGTTACTCACTCTTCATCTTACATAATAAGAATGATAATGAGATCATGGGTTGACACTTAGCAAAGTAGGTGTCATTCTCCAAGATGTCCAAGTGAAACTTTTCTTTTATCTCATACCATATTGTAGTGTTGTAATTTTATATTTTATCTCACATTACGGAACACAGTTCGATTTATACAAATATAGTAGGTAAAATAAAATAGTCCTACAACTTTTACTTTATTTAAATGCCACTTTAGATAAATTAAAGAAAACTTTAAATACGAGTCAAAATAATTTATAGAACAAATTATCATCTCTAAATAATATTATACCCAATTTTCATCGTATAACTTACTTTAATCTCGAATCAAATAAAACTGATATCCAAAGGTAATAGAAGAATTTACTCAGTTCAAATAAAATATCGTATTTAAGATTCAATAATCCCAATCATACTTAATTAATTACAATTAATTTAGCGGCTAATTTAAGGGCTATTTTACTTATGGTAATAGTTTCAGCATCACAATCGATTAGGGTACCCAAAGTCTTCAATGCATCTCTCCCAAGTATGAGGGGAGTGTAAGGATCCTCCATCATGTCTAGCACAACAAAATCACATGGGACTACAATAATTCCCACTTGGATAGGTAGGTCCTTGAACTCCCCACATGGAACTTTCATACTTTGGATGGATTTTCTTGATGGCTTGAGCTCAAAAGCGAGTCGCTTTGCAATAGACATCGACATGAGGCAAATCGAGCCCCCAAATTAGCAAGTACTCCCTTGGGGTTATGGTTTCCATGTGTGATGGGAAGCACAAAGGCTCCTCGAGCCTTTTCCTTTTTGGCCCAAGTGCCTTGTATGATAGCATTAACTTGCTCCGGGAGTTGACAACCTTGTTTTCAAGGCTCTTTTTGCTTCCCAAGAGTCTTCAAATACTTGACATATTGAGGCATTTGCTCCATAGCCTCTAAGAACTGGATTTTCATTTCTAGTTGCTTCATATGCTCAAGGAATTTCAAGAATTTGACTTGCAATTGTTTCTCCACTGTTCTATATAGGAAAGGTAGCGGTAGGGCATGTAGTTGCTCATAAGCCCTCCTCTCTTGGATTTCTTTCCATCTTTCCTCTTGTTCCAACTTCTTCTTCTCTTGTTCTTCCTCAACTTTATCTTTCTTTTCACATTTCTCATCAAAAACCTCTTTCTCATATCTTCCCCCAAGCTCATCCTCATGCTCAACATTCACATGTAGATTAATGCCTATTGAAGAACCTTCCCCCAAATCGTACCTTAGAGCCTCAGCGAGAGTCGGATAGGTTGTCCCCGATCTAAGGAATTCACCTTGCATGTGTGGTGGTTGGGATTGGGTGGTGATGTATTGGGTGAGGAAGGTTAGGTGGATGGGTTTGGTTGAGGGTTGGATGGGAATAGTGTTAGTGGAGTTGGGTGGGCTATTTGAGCAAGTTGGGACTCGAATAACCTTTGTTGGGCTTGAAATTGCGTCATTTGAGCAATCAAAGTTTGATTGAGTTGGGTTAGGGTGTTCATTTGGGAGAAAATATAGTCATGATTAGGAACGAGGTTATGAAGTGGTTGAGTGGTGGGATATGATAGGTTGGGGTTAGGACGTGACACTGTGGGGTAAGGCCTATTTCCATTAAGCCTAGGGAAACTAAACTGGCTTGATTGTTGTAAGGAACATGATTGTTGTTACCTTTGTTGAAGATGCCTTGACCATTATTGGGATTTAAGGGAGGTCGGGAGGATGGGTTGTTGAAAAGACTATACTGATGCTATCCTTGCCTCGGATTACCATAACACACAAAAGCTACATAATCGGGATTGTACCCATAACCATCAAAGCTTATCGCTGGGGCCCCCTCTCAAGTGCCTCCTCCATACTCTACTGATGTCACATGCTCTGGATTTAAATCCCCAAAATAAGATGCATCGTGATTCGTACCCCCACAAATTTGACATGAGAAGGCTTTGGCTTCATTTGTGCAGACACTATAGAACTCCCTTGGGCTAATTTAAGCTTAGACAATTTCTTGTCCATGATTGCTTCTATTTTCGCTCCCTTCGAATCTAGATTAATCTCGTCGATCATACCCCTTGGTTGCTTATTTCTTCTTGCTCCTCCCCAAGTACTATTCTTTTCCACCTCTTCAATCATGGGCCTCACTCGGTTGCATGGGATTTTTGAAAGTTGCCAACCAACTGCGGAATCTAGTAGTGCTTTCGTGGAATAATTAAGCCCGTTGTAGAAGAAGGTATTCAAATGATTCTCCCCGTAATCATGATGGGAGCATGCTCGGATCATCCCTTTAAATCGACTCCAAGCGGCACTAAGGTTCTCATCATCCTCTTAAGTAAAAGACGCGATCTTCTTGCGCCAATCTTGCGTGCGAACTGTAGGATAGAGTCTCTCTAGAAACGTCGTCTTTAATTGAGCCCAAGTAGTAATGGAGTTGGGCTCTAAGCATTTATACCAATTTTTGGCGTCACCGCTAGACCAACATGAAAGAGGCACATGCTCACATAATCTTGATTGTTGGGGCATTGAGGAATAAGCTTGCATATATCTGAAAATGTCTCTAGGTATTGAAGAGGACATTCGTTTCTCAACGCATAAAAAGAAACTTCCTTCAGCATGCGAGTGTATTATGGGTCAATGCGGAAGTTAGGTGGGGCATCCGGTAGTACCATGCCCCCTTGAAATTATCGAGACCCAAGTGTGCCAAATTGACCAAAAAAAAAAGTTGATTCTCAGCCATTGGTGTAGGAGCATTGGGTATAGACGGTTGATGTTGAACAGGAGGTGGAGATCATCTAGTGACCCTTTGAATTTCAGGATTGTAGGGAACAACTTGTAGCGGTGATCTCCGAGTGCTATAGCTCACGCAAACAACACTAGAAACCAAGCGTAAGCACTAACAAGCAAGATTATTGAACAATAAAGTAAAAGAAAGCAAAAATAAACTACATCAAACAAAATCTAAACACAACACCTTGTCTCCGACAACGATGTCATTTTGAAAGCCGGCTTCTAGCACGTCGTTAAACACTAAGAACCAAGCTATGCAAAAAATATTTGTAATCACCGTAATCCTACTACACCGAGTGTAATGGTAAGTCTGGGGCCGAACCTCAAGGACAAGGGGAGCTAGACTAATTACCTGGCGTAGATGGGTTTGTAGGTGAGTGAAAGGTTGTGTGAACTAAACTATTAAAGCAATAAATAATCAAGAGATAAGATAACATTAAGCAATAAGAGACAAGCGGGGAAGGTGAGGATTCACCCTAGGTCGGTTCTATGTTCTCATGGAGAGCTAGGTCAAGGGAGATCGAACGTTGATCGATCGAGACACTCTAGATAGCAAGGGGAAGTTGGTGACATATAGCCATGCGAAAGACCCATAATCGCCCTACGTCTCTTGAAGAGTGGTAGGACAAGATTTGTATCGAGTATCAATCAAATAATCATCATAGACCTCATCCCTAACCTAACTCATGAACAACAATCACCAAACCTAGGGTTTCAACATACCAAAACCCCTAAAAGAACTACTCATTCATAATGAAAGCAACTAAAACAAAGCAAATGAAAGAAAACATGAATGAAAACATTAGGGCAAGAAGGAAATTAACAAGAAACAAGAACTAAAGCAATAAATAAACCGTCAACTACTCTACATAGCAATAAATGAAGCAAGAACAAGATTTAAGAATAATAAATGAAGCTACATTTAGAGCACATAAGAAGAAAACATTAAATGACATCAAAGTAAATGTATTGAAAGCAAGAAAGCAAGAAAGAAAGATAAACTTACATAAACTTGAAATCTTGAATGAAAGGAAAGTGAAATTACAAAGCTTGAATGTAAATGGAAAGCATCATATCATCATATATATTATACAATACAAAAACATCTTTGCCACGTGTCCTTCTTACAAGTAATTTTTTGCCGCCCAATTTGCATGCTTAACACGTGGCATTCCTACATTTAAACGCAAGAAGTATATGCTTAAATTTGACCGCAAGTTAACTTGTGCTTGAGTATACTTGATTGATTAAATTTATAAATTGAATCAAGGTAATTACCAAATTGAATCAATCAAGTTAGTTACCAAATTGGTAATTTATTATAATTTTAGAATCTACTTATATTAAGCAATAGAATAAGACGCCTAATTCCTTAGTTGACCATATTCTTATTCTCATTATATATATATATATATATATATATATATATATATATATATATATATATATATATAATATTTAAATGTTCTATAAAATATTTAAAAGATTTAATTCAATTTAAGGCTATACTTTATATCACTAAAGTTGACAAATTATATCACCAATATTCTATATATTAATTAATTTTACTTGGTGACTAATTTTATTTGTCAATTAGTAATCTTGAAATTGAACATAACTTAAATTACGAATACCACGTAATATAAGTTAAATATTAGTTGAAAGCTAGAAGTATATGGAACATAACATTGTTATACTCCCTCTTATTCAGCTTAGGTGTCCCATTTCCATTTTAGGTCAAGTCACACTAAATGTCCCATTTCCTTTTTTAGTATGGTTTTTTTTACTCTTATGCCCTTAGAAATTTATCATATTCACAATTATATCCTCAATTACCCTGACTAATTTCCCTCCCTTATAATTAATCTACCACATCTTAAACCTAATTAATACACCCTCCATTAATCATTCCCTCCCTTTTTTACCCTAAACCCCAACCATACCATTCGTTTTTTTTAAGAACCCTAAATTTGATTTGAGTCTTTGCTTCTTCAACCTTTGTTCTGTAAGAACCCTAGATCTGGTTCTTCATCTTTTGTTTATCGCACTACTGTTCTTCTCCCTCTTCTTTTGTCCTTTCGTGTTCTTTTATCTGCTCTCATGGAATAAGAACCCTAATTCGCCTGTGAACTCACCTCTAAAGAACAAGAACTCGCCATTCAAGTCACCCCTGAAAAACCCTAACTTGCCTAGTTCTTCAAATCTGAGTATCCCCAAATGCCCTTACAAATCGCCTTCTAAGCTTGAGTTTAGGGGTTTTAATGATGGAAACCCTAGATCTGGGCCGTCAGCGTTTGAGGATGTATGTTTTGAGTATTATGATGACTCAACCTCTATTGAGATTGATCCTTAATGGGGAAAAGAGCTTGACTCTGAAGGTGAGCACATTTACCGACCTGAGCCTAATCTATGGACTGATCATGAATATACTTCCGTTGATGCTGTATTTTCGAATACTTATTGTGAAGAAGAACATTGGCTTGATACGTTTGGTCCTTTCTCAAGTGAGTTTCTGTTCTTGTGGGTGCATGTTGGTTTTTGACTGATGATGATTGTTTTTTTAGTCGTTTCTTGATGCATTTTTTTCATTTTCTCTATGAACTTTTAAGTGAGAGCATGATTTAGCCACCTAAAATTGAACTTATGGGGTTTGGATTATTTTCCAACTTCTAAGCGCAAAGAGGTTCGATTTACACTCAATGATTTGAACATAAATTTGCTTGATTTACCTGAGAGTACTTGAAACAGCCCAATCCAGCATAAACAGTAATATAATACTATTTAAAAAGCACAGCGGAAGAGTTATAAAAGTCTGGGCTGAATCCGACCTGTGGCTCGATAGCCATAGCAAACTAACAACCAATTTTTTCATTTATTTGTATATGAATACAAATGTTTCATTTTAAACAACATAAACTTTTTACATTGTTGATAGATCTGAAACACCCACTTTTTAAGATCCCAAAAATTGTCCAAAAATAAAAGGATTGTCATTTGAGATTTGTTGCTATTTTTCTCTGATGTTGCTGGTTTTTGATGTTGCTGGTTTTTGATGATGCTGGTTTCTGATGTAATTTAAATGTTGAATTTATGAAAAATTTCCGACTAATGATGTTAAAAAAATAAGCTTTTAGTTTAGGTTAAAAAGTCCTTGAAATTGGTGGGAATCATTAATTCATTAATCTCTATAATTAAAAACCCATAATACCACTTTCTCTCCTACCCTTAGGGTCCCATTTTGACACTCCTTCAAATCCGTGAAAAATCAAATGGGAGACCTATGGTGAATAGGAGGGAGTATACTTTAAATTAGGAAAGTTTATTCACTGATACGTCAATTAAGCAATAAACTTGAACAATTTATTATATCAATTGACCATATATCAATACGTCAATTAAGAAAACAAGCTTTACTTATATTAGGCAATAGAATAATACGCCTAATTCCTTAGTTGACCATACTCTTATTCTCATTATATATATATATATATATATATATATATATATATATAGGATCAATTAAGAAGGATTTTAAAATGAGAAGGATGAGAAGGATTTTGTTTGATTTTTTTTAGTTACTATATATACAAAAAAGAATACTATGTTACAAAAAAAGAACACTTTAAAATTTATGTCATAGTGACTTTTTTGTGTAACATAGTTACTTTTACAATTATGTGTTTTTGGCTCAATCGTGACCATAGATTTTTTTATTGTAGTGAAATCAAGGGTGTAGAGTCCTTCTCACCCTTTTCATTGGATCCCTCCCCTAAATATATATATATAAATATATATATATATATATATATATATATATATATATATATATATATATATATATATATATATATATATATATATATATATAGCATTAGTACCCTGAAGCAAGAAAGTTACGATATTTTGAATTTCTAGGGTATTATGTATGGAAAAAACAAGATCGTGAATGGTGTCCGCGAAAAAAAGGGTTTGCACTAGGAAGATTGTATCATGCATATTCTGGAAGTGGAGAGAGATTTTATGTGAGGACTTTGCTAAATTTTGTTAGAGGTCCTACCTGTTATGAAGATATCAGGACTATCAATGGTGTTTTATATCTCACGTTCAAAGATGCGTGTTATGCAATGGAATTGCTTGATGATGACAAAGAATACGTTGATGCTATTATTGAAGCAAGATTTTGGGCATCTGGTCATTATCTAAGAAGACTATTCGTTGTATTGCTAATGTCAAATATTGTTTTAAGACCTGAATATGTTTGGAACAACACTTGGCATCTTATATCAGAAGACATTTTACACAAGCAATGAAAAGTTCTTCAAATTCCAGGTAAATAATAGTATATAATTTTTATTATAATTTTATTATTGGAAAAAGTGTCAAAAAGTACCTAATAAAATTTTTTTTTCCAAAAAACACCTAACAAAATTTATTTTTTCAAAAGAGTACCAACTAACGGCTGGGGTTAATTTTTCTGTTATCTTTTTTTGCCCATTTTTAAAAAGTACCTATTAAAAATTTTCTTTTCAAAAAAGTACCGAATAAAAATTTTCGTTTCAAAAAAGTACCAAGAACACAACATAATTATCCAATACAAACACAACATAATATAGAACTCTAAAAACATCATCCATAAAAAAGTTCACACATCATCCAATACAAATACAACATACGAACATCATCCAACACAAACCTAGAGCAAGTAACTATTGGTGTTAAGTTGACCGTTTACTACAAAAAAAATTATTAGGTACTTTTTGACACTTTTTCATCATCATTATTATTATTATTATTATTATTATTATTATTATTATTATTATTATTGTTATTATTATTATTATCATTATTATTATTATTATTATTATTATTATTATTATTATTATTATTATTTTTTTTTTTTATTATTAGATGATTATGTTGTGTTCTTGGTACTTTTTTGAAAATAAATTTTTAATTAGGTACTTTATAAAGATGGGCAAAAAAAGATAACGGAAAACTTAACCCCGGCCATTAGTTGGTATTCTTTTGTAAAGAAAATTTTGGGAAAATTTGATATTAAACATACGAACTTTGCCTCTTTTGCTTCTAAACGTTCGAACTTACGTTTATCTATTAAAGGCTCGAACTTTGGGGGTCATCCGCATCTAAAGATACGGATGACTTGTAACCGGATGAAAAGGTAAACTTGTTTACTTATTCATCTTCATCTTCATCTTCTTCACCATTTCTTCACCTTCATTTTCATCTTCTTCACATTAGATGTATCAAACGTTTGCATCTTCAACCATTCCCTACAATCTCAAACCTCCATTTAAAGCCTTAAACAATTACTCAAAGAATAAATCACAAAATACATGTTCTGAAATTTTTGGTTTACTTCAATTTTGGGATTACTCCATTTCAAGCCTTAAAAAATTTCAGAAAATACCCAATTCGATTGTGGGTTGTTCCTTCAATTCGATTTCAAAGTATTATTCAAGCTCCAAATTATTCAAAGAATACTTAAATTTTAAAAAATTTCAGAAAATTTTCTAAAATTTTGGGTTTACTCCAATTTTGGGTTTACTCCATTTCAAGCCTTAATAAATTTCAGAAAATATTCAATTCGATTGTGGGTTGTTCCTCCAATTCGATTTTAAGGAATTATTCAAGCTCCAAATTATTCAAAGAATACCCAAAATTAAAAAAAATTCAGAAAATTTTTCTGAAATTGGGTATTTTCTTAAGTTCTTCAAAGGGGTATTTTCTTCAATTGGTGAAGAAAATGATGAAGAGGGATGAAAAAGAAGATGAAGGTCAAGCCTTTAAAATTTATTGGTTGGAAGCCATTGATGAAGAGTAAGGAGGAAACCATTAATGTGAGCTTAAAGAGATGAACGTAAGTTCGAACGTTTAGAAGCAAATGAGGCAAAGTTCGTATGTTTAATATCAAATTTTTGGTATTTTTTGGAAATTTTTGTTTTATTAGGTACTTTTTTTTAAAAAAAGTTTTTATTAGGTACTTTTTGACACTTTTTCCTTTATTATTTACTACTTTCTAAATTCAGATAATGATATATAAAATATATGTTCATTTTAGAATTAAAGCTAACGGATGACCAATTGAAAATGTATGCGTTGGTTGAAATTGAAAAACTTTTAATCAACAATGATTATACACTTCAAAACTTCTCAGGAGAACTATGTCCTGATTCATTGTTGATTAGAGATAACATGAATAAGTTAATAGCAGAAGAAATGCGATATGATAAAGAAGAGATGCGCATTGAACATGAAAAGCTTCTATCGTGTTTAACAATAGAGCAACGTGGCATCTACGATGAAATCATGTTTGCGATCGACCTTAATTGTGTAGGTGTTTTTTTCCTATATGGTCATGGTGGAACTGGTAAGACTTTCATGTTGAGAACTTTATGTGCAAGAATTAGATCACAAGGAGACATTGTTCTACCTGTTGCTTCGAGCAGAATTGCAGCACTTCTTCTACCTAAGGGAAGAACAACTCATTCTCGATTTGGCATACTGTTAGTTATCAATCAAGATTCCATTTGTAAAGGTATTCAGCGAAATAGCGAGCTAACTGCTCTTTTACATAGATCTAAACTCATTATATGGGAAGAAGCTCCAATGGTAAGCAAATTTTGTTTCAAAGCATTAGACAGAAGTATGAGAGATGCATTGCGTGGTGTTAATGGTCTCCCGTCAATTAAACCATTTGGAGGAAAGGTTGTTCTGTTTCGTGGTGACTTTCGACATATATTGCCTGTAATTCCAAAGGGAACATGTTAGGATATTGTTTTTGCTGCTTTAAATTCAACAAGTATATGGTATTCATGTAAAGTATTAAAATTGACTAAAAACATGAGGCTTCAAAGTGATGTGAGCAAAGCTTCCGAAATGCGTGATTTTGCGGAATGGATTCTGAAACTTGGTGATAGAAAAGCTTGATGCCCCAAATGACAAAGAAGTCACTATTGAAATTCCAGAAGATATCCTCGTTATGGATTTCATAAATCCAATTGCAACTATAGTTGAAAACACATATCCAAATTTATTGGAAAACATGAATGTTGACAATTTTTTTCAAGACAGGGATGTGTTAGCTCCAAATAATGAAATTGTAACGCAAGTGAACGATTATGGGCTATCTTTAATCCCTGCAGATGAAAAGCTTTATTTGAGTTCATACTCCATAAGCAAATCATATGGATAGACTAGCTTTAATAATGATGCATTTTCAGTAGAGTTCCTTAACACAATAAAATGTTCAGGCCTTCCTAATCATTTGATTCGCTTGAAAAAAGGTGCGATCCGGTGATGTTGCTAAGGAACATTGATCCTTCTGCGGGGTTGTGCAATGGAACAAGGTTGGTCGTTAATCATTTGGGTGATCATGTCATAGAGGCTACAATTATTACTGGCAGCTACAAAGGAATTAAAGTGCTTATTCCACGCATTACTTTGATGCCTTCTGACGACTCACGTTTGTCGGTACAACTACAACGAAGGCAATTTCCGGTTTCACTATGTTTTGCTATGACAATAACTAAAAGTCAAGGGCAATCTTTGGCAAATGTAGGAACATATCTTCCTAAGCCTGTGTTTAGTCATGGTCAACTTTATGTGGTTGTCTCAAGGGTAACAAGTAGACGTGGTCTTAAAATATTGGTATGTGACAAAGACAACAAACCAAACAATACGACTGAAAATGTCGTATATAAGGAAGTATTTTCTAATATTTAAGGTATGTATCTTGCATTTAAAACATGTGTAATTTAACTATTATATAATATTAGAATATTTATTTACTAATTTTATTTTTATTTTTATTTTGCAGGATCAATACATATTGTTGTCATCTTGATGTGTCTATTAACAAATAATTATCATTTGATTTTACCATTGATATCGTTGTATTAAATTATTTTGTTGTCATGTTATTGTACAATTCATTTATTGCAATCTTATATTTGTTTTATCAGAATGTTTTACTTACTAAAATATTATTTATTTTTAAGATAGAAGTGTTTTACTAAATAAATCACAAATTATTATTTATACCTTTGAAGTCACAAGTGTATATAACTCGTGCATGGCACAGGTATAATACTAGCAAACATGTAAACGAAAAGCATAAACAATAAAAGGAATAAAAGGAATGAAAAAGTTTGGAGGGTTTCTCACAAGCAAGTCATGAGCTTTACACTCAGAAAAGTGGGTTTATATAGCCCAAAGCAAAGGGGAACAAAAAGCCCTAAAAATCCTACGTGGAATAAACTTGCGAAGAAAGAGTTGCGGTAAAATTTTAGGCCATTCGCCCGAATCAAAGAGGGTATTCGCCCGAATGGTGGCTCATTCGCCCAAATGAGTTCCATTCGGGGATTCCAGTGAGTTGCAATCTGATCCCATGTGTTTCCCAATGTTTTCGCCCAAACTTACATATCTCTTCGCCTGAGTGGATTGTTGCTCACCTGAATATGCTGCCATTCGGTATTTCCTGTTGCCTTGAGCTACTGTCCTTGAAGTATACAACCCATTCGCCCGAGCCAGGCTACTATTCGACCAAATTGTAGTCGAGCAGCACTATTTCACTCTTGAATTGTATCTTTGAGGTGCCGGAATATCTTGGAACCATGTGAGGCTCTCAGGGATGACTTGGAATTAATGCTCGGGAATGCTTTGATACATGTGCCTGTTCTTCCATTTTGATGTCTACGTCTCGAACTCGATCCATTTCACCTCGAAAGCTCCGAAAATACCTGAAATAACTTTAAAACACCGCAGAGACAAGAGTAAGGTAAAATTCAGTGTAAAACGTATAAAACGAATGAAAATCAATGAGGCTCGACACTATAATAGGGATATAAATGTGCTCTAAATCGAGCACATCACCTACGCCATTTTCTACATGGTTGACCCAATGCATTGTATTCGAGGTGCATGCGCTCTGTGACTTTGAGGTTTTTCGTAAGACCTCGCCCTTTTCTTTTCTGAAAACCAACGCTAATAGTGTTTGTGGGAGCTTTCGTAGGTGGGGTGTCTTCATAGATGTCATTGTTAATTGGTGGGGCATCTTCAGCAATACGCTCCCATCTAACAAGTTGGTCGTCAATATCCTCTTTGTTACCTGGCCTTCCTTCGGAATCATGATCATCATCAATCATGTCCATCTCCTTCTCAGGATCATAGTCCTTATCGGACTCACTATGCTGCTCATTATCCGAAGTCTGAATCTTAAGAACAATTTTGTCTCTAAAAAGATGCATAGTAGATGAACGCATGAATGACTATAAATAGAAATATATTAGAACATATATACATACCAAATAGCTTTTTGTGCCAAGTTTCATGTAAAACAAACCAAGTTTGAGCTACTTTATGCGCGAAAGTACCAAAAACGCTTAAAACCCTTAAGATCGCAACTTAACACGTAATTTCAAGCTTATGACTATTTTTTTATTTTAACGATTTCAACACAATAATATATACCAAATAGCTTGGTGTGCCAAGTTTCATGCTGTAGAAACACTTAGAGAATATGAATGCAACAAGAGGGGGGGTGAATTGTTGTGTTGCCTTAAAGAGTATTTATGCCCTGTTTTTGCGGAATTTCAATCTAATAAAATACTCAAAGCAAATTAAAGAAACATAAAAAGAACACAAGAATTTAACGTGGAAACTTTCTAGGCCTTAATAGAAAGAAAGCCACGACCACTTCGGATTTTAACTTCTCTTATTAAGTTTTATGCAATTATAACTCAATTACATAAAACTATTTCTTCTCTTCTCTTCTAGGTCTAATTCTCCTCTTCTCTTTCTCTTTTCTCCTTCTCGTTTCTTTTTCTCTCTTACAAAAACTTCTCACTGTTCGCCTTAGACTTCCCCAAGTCTAAATTACACACTCATAAAATCCGTACAAAATAATTCTCTAAAATTGGATAAAGACTAAATTATAGCATAAGAAAAATATCAAGAATTAATTGGAAAATTGTAAGAATAAATATTTTTCTCTCTTGGGTGATCTCTCTAGATTTTTCGGTGTTGGGAACAATACACAGTTCTATTAGCCGGTTGTATTTTCTCTTTTATAAGAGTTAGAACCGTGTAGTTAGCCATTATCCCATGATCATAAGATGTGGGAATGTGGATAATAGCCTTGGAGGTCACTCCAAGTTTTTACGGTTACAATTTGTAATCAATAGGCTAATATTAGTAAGTTGAAGACTTACTCAACTTATTCCCTATTTTAGTGGAGATAAACTAGGAGATCTATTTTTAGCCCTTAAGATTAGTTTTAATTAATTTTGTCAATTAATCTCTTATGCTATTATTTAGTATTAACCGTACAATCAACTAAATAAAGAAAAACTAATTTTTCCTACGTTCTTTTAGTTGACTGACTTCTCAGACTGCTTCGCTGGGAACACTGCACTGTCTCCGTCAGCTTTCTTTTCAATTTGTCAATCTTGGAACAGTAGTAATCGATCCTTCTTTTGATTTTCCATTTGGACTTCAAGATTGACTGCTTTGACTTTGACTTTGACATTTGACTTTGACACGTACTTTGTTCTTTAAGCAAGTCTCTTAGGCGCTATCGACAATCTTGACAAATCGGATATTTGACCTACAAAACAATCTCTATGGTTTGTTTGTTTATAAAAGTTACGTCATCATCAAAACTCAAATAGGCCAACACATGCAAAACAAACCAAGTTTGAGCACCTTTATGCGCGAAAGTGCCAAAAAAACTTCAAAACCCTTCAAAATAACAGCTTAACACGTAATTTAAAGTATATGACTATTGTTTTAAGCTCTAACTAATTCAACACAATAATAAATATCAAATAGTGTTGTGTGTCAAGTTTCGTGTAAAACAAACCATGTTTGAGCTACTTTATGCGCGAAAGTGCCAAAAACGCTGAAAAACCCCTAAAATCGCAACTTAACACGTAATTTCTAGCATATGACAATAATTTTCGATTCTAACCATTTCAACACAATAATATATGTCAATTAGTGTTGTGTGCCAAGTTTCATGCAAAACAACCCATGTTTGAACTACTTTATGCGCAAAAGTGTCAAAAACGCTTTAAAACCCTTAAAATAGCAACTTAACGCGTAATTTCAAGCATTTAACTATTATTTTTTATTCTAACCATTTCAGCATAATAATATATACCAAATAGTGTTGTATTCCAAGTTTTATGCAATACAAACCAATTTTGAGCTACTTTACGCGCGAAAGTGCTAAAAAAGCATAAATAATTCATAGCTTGTAAATCACTTTATTCAAATGTATTCCGTACGTGTGATCCACACGCATCTAACAAACATCTACATCATTTTCATCCACTGATTTTTGATTGATAAAGAGCGGGAATCTTCAAAAGCATCATATTCTGCCTCATCGTCAACATCACCTATACAAAGGATACTTCTTTTTCTCGGTACAAAAATAGACCATTTTTTATCAGACGGGTCTACAATGTAGAGTACTTGCTTGGCTTGTGTGACTAGTATGAATGGCTCCTCACTATCACGCAAACGAGCTAAGTCTATAAGAGTGAATCCACAAGGATCATCATTTTTAAGGCGTCGTCGATTATACATACCCACTTGCATTTGAAAAAACCAATAGTGAAGTGATCGATTTGGAGCCAATTGTTACTTTTCCCTCAAGCTTTTGCCATGGCCATATACACGGATATAAAGTTACCTATCTCATCGTTCACAATACCTTGAATCATACTCCCCTCGGGTTGTGCTGGATTCCTCACTTTATTTTGTAAAACACCCATGTGTCTTTCAAAAGGATAACACCACTTTAAAAAAACTGGACCTAAAAGCTTGGTTTCACTAACGAGATGGACAATAAGATGAACCATTTTGTCAAAGAAAGAAGGTGGAAAATGCATCTTAAACTTGCATAAAGTTACAATCACGTCGACTTGAAGAGCATCAAGTTTAAAGGGATCAAGAACTTTACTACAAATTATGTTGAACAACGAACATAGCTCGGTAATAGCATATATCACATGTTTTGGCAATATTCCATGGAGTGCAATTGGTAAGAACACTTGCATCATTACTGTTGGCCCATTTGGTTTTGATGATAACATAAACATTTATAAACAAACACATTACGTTTTTGAGATTATTGTGATAGGTCAAATATCCGATCTTTAAAAGGGTCGTCGATGGACCATTCGAAGTTGAAAAGGGATTACTACGTAACTGTTTCAAGATCAAGTCAAAGTTCGAAGATTGGTCATTCAGAGACAGTGCGATGTTCCCAGTTCTACGGTCAGAGAAGAAGTCAACGAAGTTAATTAAGAAAATAATTTTTATTTTTATTTTTCTTTTTTAGTTTTGTTGTACGGATGAATAAATCTAGGATGCACAAGGGAATTAATTAAGGAATTAAGATAAATAACTCCTAAAATAACTCCTCCTAAAAAGACTCCTTAAAATTAGGATCTTGGCTATTTTTAGCTAAAAGACAAAAAGGACTTGGAGTAACCTCCAAGTACTCTTAACGGATAATGTCCACTGATCCCACATTATTAAATCATGGGCTTATGGGTTTTAAGAGCTCTTATGATTATATATATTCAACATTTACAACCGGCACAAATTGGAGAGAGACATACAAAAGAAAAATCTGTCTAAGTGCCCAAGGGAGAGAAATATTCACGCAAATCATTCGAATACTCCCAAATATTTTCGTGAGTCAAAAATCAAGAAGAGGAAATCTTGAGTGTTCTTTAATCGCTTATTAATTCCACAAAATTTCCTTGTGCTATTCTTGTTTTGTTCATCCATTAGAGAAGTTATTTTTGTACGGGTTTTTGAGAGAATTTGTAATTAGACTTGGGTAAGTCTAAGGGGAATAGAAAGAAAATAGAGAAGAGAATGAGAAAGGAGCGAGAAGGAGAACAGAAGAGAGAGAAGAGAAAGAGAAGGAGAATTTATTTTATGTAATAGAGAATTGATTTAAATAAAATAATAGAGAAGTGAAATCTCTAGTGGGTCGTGGCGTTTTTCCCACGTTAAATCTTGGTGTTCCTTTATAGTTTTCTTTATTTGCTTTGAGTATTTTTCATTATTCAAATTCCGCAAGAAAATAGGGCAAAAATACTCTAAGGGCAACAAGTAACAATTCACCCCCCCCCCCTCTTGTTACAGTTCATTGTCTCTACGTGTTTCTACAATTGGTATCAGAGCCCTGTTCCTCATTTAATCAGGAAACCCTGAGAGCCGTATCTTGGTGTATTAGAGATGCTGAAAATGAACGAACGCATGGAAGAAGGGTACTCTACTCAGAGACCACCTATGTTTGATGGCAAATTCTATACATATTGGAAAAACAGGATGGAGATCTTCATCAAAGCCGAAAACTATCAAGTTTGGAGAGTCATCGAAGTTGGAGATTTTGAGGTAACAACTACCAACTCCAATAACGAGACTATTCCCAAACCTATTACAGAATACGAGAAGGAAGATTTTCAGAAAATGGAAATGAATGCTCTTGCCATCAAATTACTTCATTGTGGGCTTGGTCCAAACGAACACAATCGCATAATGGGTTGCAAATCAGCAAAACAAATTTGGGATCTGCTAGAAGTTACCCATGAAGGAACGAGTGAAGTAAAGCATTCCAAGATTGACTTGCTCATGTCCAAATATGAAAGATTTGTTATGGAACCGAAAGAAAGCATTCAAGAAATGTTTACTAGGTTCACGAACATCACGAATGAGCTAGTCTCCCTTGGAAGGCTTATTCCCTCTGATGAACAAGTGCGAAAGATCCTAAGAAGCCTACCTCAAGATGATCGTTGGAGAGCAAAGGTCACAGCCATTCAAGAATCTAAAGATTTTACAAAGTTTAATCTGGAAGAGTTGGCTGGTTCCCTTATGACTCATGAATTACATCTGGGAACAGCTGACAGTTCCAGAAACAAGGGTCTGGCTCTAACAGCAAACGATCAAGAAGATTCAGAAACTGATGAGGAAGAGGCAGCTATGCTGGTACGTAGATTTAAGAAGTTCTTCAGGAACAACAAGTATAAAAATCAAAGATACAACAAAGAAAGAGGAACTTCAAATTCCAAAACATTTGAATGCCACAAATGTGGAAGTGCCGAGCATTTCATCAAGGATTGCCCACTATGGAAGAATGAGAAAGCTAAAGGGAAAGCAAGAGAAACAGGAAGACAACCAACAAAAGGAAACTTCAACAAAACCGATTTTCGCAAAGCCATGATAGCTGCATGGGGAGAGCCCGAAAGCGAAACCGAAACCGAAACTCCCATTGAAGAAGAAGAAGTAGCTAATCTCTGTCTCATGGCCACGCATGAAGAAAACTCTAAAGGAAAAGAGGTACAGTCTTCTGATCCATTTTCTGATTACTTATTTAAATTGGATAAACATAGATTAATTAAAATGATTTTAGAATCTCACGAAAATTTAGAAAAACAAACAGCCATCAGTCTCAAAACTGAAAAAGACCTTAAAGCATGCAAAGACCAAATATCCTACCTTAACTCTTTTAGGTCCGATGTGCAAACTCGATTCTTTGAATTACTTGATAATAATGTGATGTTAAAAGAATCCATAGAAAAGGTTAAAGAAGAAAACATCATGTTAAACATTGAATTAAATCAACTTAAGTATCAAGAAATGGAATTGAGTTATGAGTCTAATAAAGAAATTAAATGTGTCCTTCTTCAAATGAAATTAGACCTAGAATCCGCCTTAAAAGAAAATGATCGACTTAAGCTTGAATTAAATTCAAGAGATAAAGGGAAAATTAGAGAAGTTCCCAAATGGATTCTTAATGCCAAAACTAAAAGAACCGAAGGTTTAGGATACAATAAAAACGATAAAAAGAAAAAGGTCTACGTTGATCTCCCAAGTAAAATGGTCTGTTCCTTTTGTGGCAAAACTGGGCACCTGAAACATCAATGTTTAAAAAAGGAACAGCACAACAAAACGAACCAAATATATGTCGATAGGGTTTGGATAAAGAAATTTGATTCTTGTATAATCGACATGGAACCCAAGGATGGCTGGGTTCCACCCTCTAACAACTAAGTTCGTTTTGCAGGTTCTAGTGAGGGGGAACAGCTCATGGTATCTCGACAGTGGCTGTTCCAAGCACATGACAGGCGATAGATCAAAATTTCTCTCACTGGAAGCCTATGATGGAGGAACTGTGACCTTTGGCGATAATATGAAAGGAGAAATCATTGCAAAAGGAAAGATAGGAAGGTCAAGTTCCCATGCTATAGATAATGTATTTTTGGTCGAGAATTTAAAACACAATCTTTTAAGTATTTCTCAATTTTGTGATAAAGGTAACTCTGTAACCTTTACTTCTGAAAAGTGCATCATTTCTAGGAACGACACAGGTAACACCATTCTGGAAGGAATCAGAAAAGGGAACACCTACGTGGTGGACCTGCACACTGTTCCTAAAACCAGTTTAACATGTCTGAGTGTTATAGAAGATGACCCTGTTCTTTGGCATAAACGATTAGGTCATGCAAGTTTTTCATTGCTTAATACTTTACGATCTAAAGACCTAGTAAGAGGATTACCGTCCCTTAAGTTTCAAAAGAATGAAGTTTGTGATCCTTGTGCCAAAGGAAAACATGCAAGGTCATCCTTCAAGCCTAAAAATGTCGTGACCACCTCAAAGCCACTTGAATTAATTCATATGGATCTTTGTGGACCAATGAGAGTCCAAAGTCGCAGTGGTAAGCGATATGTATTTGTTATAGTTGATGATTACAATAGATTTACATGGACTTTATTTTTATGTAGCAAAGATGAAGCATTTGATGAATTTGTTGCATTTGCCACTAAAATTCAAAAATCTAGTAATAATCAACTTGTCCACACAAGATCGGATCATGGTAAGGAATTCGAAAATTCAAGATTTATGAATTATTGTAATTTGCATGGTTTAAGTCATAATTTTTCCGCACCTAGAACACCACAACAAAATGGTGTGGTTGAACGTAAAAATAGAACATTAGAGGAAATGGCGAGAACTATGCTAATAGCGAGTGGTTTACCTAGAAATTTTTGGGCCGAAGCCGTTAATACTGCATGCTATATATTAAATCGTGTGCTAATTAGACCGATCACTTCCAAAACCCCCTACGAATTATTTAAAGGAATTAAACCTAATATTTCATATTTTCGAGTCTTTGGATGTCGATGTTTTGTGCATGTCAATGGAAAACGAAATATTGGTAAATTCGATGAAAGAAGTGATGAAGCAGTATTTCTTGGCTATTCATCTCACAGTAAAGCTTATAGAGTTTATAATAAGAAAACTATGTGTGTTGAGGAATCTGTTCACATTATATTCGATGAAACAAATTTTATGACAAGTGAACAAGAAACAGGTGATTTTAAGATAGGTCTTGCTGATCTAGATAGGTCTTGCTGATCTAGACGAAGATGAAAATACACAAAAAGAGCAAGATCAAGAAGAGCAACAACAGGTTCAAAATGATGAAACTAATCAAGAACAGGAACAACAGACGGATTTGGAACAGCCAGATGTTCCTAATCCAGAAATTCCCAGAGAAGTTCAAGAAGAAACAATTGAAGCTGAACCTAATGAGAGTCAAGTCAGTGAGCCTGCTTCCACATCAGTCTCCACAAGAGACTTTGTCCCAAAGCCGTGGAAACAACAAAAGTCACATCCACTAGACTTGATTCTAAGCGACATGGGAAAAGGCATACAAACAAGGTCCCAAATGAGAAACTTCTGTGCACACTTTGCATTTCTATCAACTATGGAACCCAAGAACCATGAAGAAGCATTACGAGATTCAGATTGGGTCGTAGCTATGCAAGATGAATTAAACGAGTTTGAAAGAAATAAAGTGTGGCACTTAGAAACAAAACCGAAGAACAAGAAGATAATTGGTGAAAGGGTATTCGGAACAATTGGCGAGCATGGCACAATTATCGGAACAAAGCAAGGTTGGTGGTAAAGGATATAATCAAGAAGGTATTGACTATCCAAACTTTTGCTCCAGTTGCTAGATTAGAAGCTATTAGAATTTTATTTCATTTTCGCTTTTATGAATTTTAAATTATATCAAATGGGCGTAAAATGTGCATTCTTAAATGGGTTTCTAGCAAGAAGTATTTGTGGAACGACCACCGGCTTTGAAAACCCAATTTCTCCGGATCCGCCTACAAGCTTGATAAAGCTCTTTATGGGTAAAACAGCACCTAGACAATGTGACAGAGATTATCTAAATTTTTGATTGAAAACAAGTTCATAAGAGGTAAAATTGATAAAACCTTATTCTTTAAGAATAAAGGTTCGGATATTTTAGTTGTTCAAATATATGTTGATGATATTATTTTTGGTGCTACCCATGAATCGTTATGTAAGGAATTTGCTAATGAGTAATGAATTTGAGATGAGTATGATGGGAGAATTAAATTTCTTCCTTGGGTTGCAAATTAAACAAACTGCTAACGGTATTTTTATACATCAACAAAAATATATAAAAGAACTTCTAAAGAAATATGGACTAGATAGTGCTAAGACAAACCATACACCCATGGCCACTAACATAAGATTAGATGAAGACTCTAACGGAATTAATATTGACCAAACGATGTATAGAGGCATGATAGGATCTCTACTATACTTAACGCTAGTAGACGATATATCCTTCAATTTGGTTTGTGTCAAGATTTCAATCAAATCCTAAAGAATCACATCATACGGCACGTGAAAAGAATTCTAAGATATTTAAAGGAACCGATGACTTGTCCTATTTTATCCGAAAAGTGATGTCTATGACTTGAAAGGGTATAGTGATGATTACGCAGGTGATCTTGTGAATAGAAAAAGTACATCCGGAATGGTACGTTTCTTGGCTCTTGCTAGTATCTTGGTGTTCCAAGAAGCGAACACGCTTGCCTTATCCAATGAGTTAATATGTAGCGAGCAAGGTGTTCCCAAATGCTGTGGATTAAGCAACAGCTAAGAGACTTTGGTATTAAATTTGAATGTGTTCCTATTTATTGTGATAATACCAGTGCCATTTGCATTTCAAAAGATCCGGTGCATCATTCAAGAGTTAAACATATTCATATTAGGCATCATTTTCTTAAGGACAATGTCGAGCATAAAAATATTATTGTTAAACATGTCAGTACTAGTGATCAAGTTGCAGATATTATGACCAAACCACTTCCAAGGGAACAATTCGAAAAGATGAGGTTGGAGCTAGGTATGATCAAGCTTCACTAAAGTCTAATGCTAGTATTCCTCCTCAAAACATCTTGAAAAATTGGAAGGGTTCAATCGACCACAACAACCAAGATTGATTACTCAATCATTGCGAGATTTGGGTATGCTTCTATTTAAGTATATGTCTTAAACTTTATCTTGATTGCTTGCATGAACTGATTAGACCAAGTAGCATAAATTATTTCTTATTATTTTATATTATTATATACTCCACATACTATAATTTATTTTTCAAAAAATCACAAAAATATTTTATTTTCCACAAATTCCAGCATTTTCTTTATTTTAATCTATTTTCGATGAGCCAACATATCTTATGTAATGGAAGACGGATCATCGAGGTGTTTCAGAAGGTAGTTATCTCAATCGATATATTCAACGAACTTACGCATAAACCCTTCGTTATCTCTCTAAGTTCACACGCTAAAACCATTTATAAGAAGTTGTACTACTTTTTCATAACCGTCCATTCAACCATTTATAACCCACTACTCAAACGTCCCATCCATCATTCATAACCTACTCTACTAGTACTACACTTTGCAAACCGTCAAAATCCATTCAAAGATTACCCCTTCTAATCCCTAATTTCTCTCATCCTCACCATGAAAACCCCAAAATCATCTTCATCAAGCAAGAAAATGCCGAAATCTTCACAACCCAAACCATTACAAGTTCTTTATCCAGACATACCACCCCCATCATCTCAAGAACCACCACAAACGAACACCCCAAAAGTAATGCATGCGAGTTAAAATAACCTGGTACTTCAAAGGATGCATATACAAAATCAGGGGTGGGAAAAGTTAATGTCTGATCATTCATGCAACCCTATTTACCCAAATATTGGTATGATTCTACCTTCTTTCCCCAACTTCATGCTATATTACAAAATCAGGGGTGGGAAAAGTTAATGTCTGATCATTCATGCAACCCTATTTACCCCAATTTGATGCGTGAATTCATTCAAAATTTTTCGATTGAAAACGGTGTTTGCTCCAATACAGTTAAAGAAATTAAAATTGAATTTAGTAGTTTGATGATTGGCGAGTGGTTTGAAGTCCCTCACTTTGGGTTTGACACATATTATGTTGGGTCCAAAATCGCTTTTTCTCGGTATTCTGAGAAAGGCATCCGAAATTTCTTGGTGGAGGATAGGAAAAGGTTTAGTCACATGTCTTGTAGCCATTGCATAAACTCCTTTTTATATTGCCCGTGATTCATTTTACCTCGCAACTCAAAGCGGATGAAGTCACTTTACTAGATGCTCACGCTGATTTATTGCATGGCTAACCATATCAAAATAAATTTTCCGTCATTGATGGTGTCTCATTTGTCTGAATGTGTTGAGAAGGGTCTTATGATTGGTTATGGAGGGCTGTTAACTTGTGTTTTTAGAAAGTTTGGTGTACCACTTGAGGGTCTTCATTTCCCCATGTCCGCAAACAATCAAATAGGCTCTAAGTGCCTTAAAAATTTACATTTAAATGTGAATGAGAAGGGAATCTTAGAGGACCTCATAGATGTTGATGAGGTTGTTTCTAATGAAAAGGAAGTTGAAAATGAAGAGAAGGTTGAGGAGGAAGGAAAGAAAAAGAAAGAAAAGGAAGCGGAGGATCACTGTGCTGTTCCCTCTGCCAGTACTAAGGAGGCAGAGGTGAATGAGGATCAGAAGGAAGCTCTTTCTGAGGGGGAAGCTTCAAAGGAGGAACTTGAGGAGGTTGACTCCAGTGATAGTTCAAGTGATGAGGAGGTTACCAAACCTATTACGGAGGACTCAAAACTCACTCCTAGGAAGAGTACAAGGCTTGCTTCTAAGGTAAAGGTTGGTAAGGATGAAGCTACATTTAGTCACCCTACCAAAACTAATGATGCCCAATCCTCACCTAAACCAGTGTCACCTATACCACCACTACCACCATCACCAATAACAACTACTCCACCACCGTCTACATCACCACCATCACCCACTGGTTTTGATAGGGATGCCTCACCTTTTCCTCCAACTCCAATTGAGCTTATCCTTTCAAAATTTGATTCCTTGCAGTCCCAACTCATTGCTTTCCAAAGTGAAGTTCGTGCCTCACTCTCTACTATTGCTGAGCAACTCACCGAAATGGAAACACGTCTTGGTGCGAAGCTTGACACGGTGGAGGTGCAGACAGAATATGTTGAGGAAGAGACTGCTGCCTGATCCCTCCTTTCTCTGTTTCTGTTTTAAAATTTCAAATTACTGTTTGTTGGCCACATCGTCTGTACTCACTAAACAATGTTTTTTTTTGCTTTTTGCTTCTTTTCAATGTACCTGCTGGGGTACAAACAATTGCTTTATGCTTATGCTACTAACCCAAAACTTTTAATCCTTCATATCATCGTTTACTCTTTATCCCTAATGGTATGTGATGTTTGCTTGCATACTTTCTAGATTTATGTTTGGCATTTGCTTTCTTAGTTTGCTGCCTACTATCTCAATTTGTCTAACGCTTGCCTTAGAGCTGTCGATTGATTTATACCCCTACTTTTTGATTGATGTCAAAAGGGGGAAGAAGGCAAACAAACTTAATTGATGCTTTTAATTGATTCGCTGTTAAGACTTTAGCTTATGATATAAGTTTCTTCTTTATAATGCTTAGCATATGACTTACTGGTTGACATACTTAATATAATGCTTAGCATTAGTTTGACTTATTATAATTATGGTTTAGTTTACTACATTTTTAATGGGATAAATTGATTAATTGTTGCTTGATACGAATTATTGGATATCACTCTTGTTTACCTTTGATTCTTACAACTCATAGTATTTAGAGTTACTTAGATTGTTATGTTTCTTATTTTATGTTTTCTGTTTCTTAGTTTATATGTTATCAATTTATAAGTTTTTATTTATTATTATATTTATGTTTATGTTTTGTCTTGTTTTAAAATTTTTTGAAAACTGAAGTCATGTTTAACCACATGATTTTCGCTAAAAATTTTTTTAGAGTAATATGTTTACATTAGAATTTAGTAAATTATTTGTGACGATTTAATTTACTAGATTTTGTTGAATGTGTGTTAATCTCAAGCACGTTCACTTTATTTGTTTTACTCTATTTTTATTAAAGTTTGTTTATAAAGTTTGTCATCATCAAAAAGGGGGAATTTGTTGGCCCATTTGGTTTTGATGATAACATAAACATTTATAAACAAACACATTACGTTTTTGAGATTATTGTGATAGGTCAAATATCCGATCTTTAAAAGGGTCGTCGATGGACCATTCGAAGTTGAAAAGGGATTACTACGTAACTGTTTCAAGATCAAGTCAAAGTTCGAAGATTGGTCATTCAGAGACAGTGCGATGTTCCCAGTTCAACGGTCAGAGAAGAAGTCAACGGAGTTAAATAAGAGAATAATTTTTATTTTTATTTTTCTTTTTTAGCTTTGGTGTACGGATGAATAAATCTAGGATGCACAAGGGAATTAATTAAGGAATTAAGATAACTAACTCCTAAAATAACTCCTCTTAAAAAGACTCCTTAAAATTAGGATCTTGGCTATTTTTGGCTAAAAGACAAAAAGGACTTGGAGTAACCTCCAAGTATTCTTAACGGATAATGCCCACTGATCCCACATTATTAAATCATGGGCTTATGGGTTTTAAGAGCTCTTATGATTATATATATTCAACATTTACAACCGGCACAAATTGGAGAGAGACATACAAAAGAAAAATCTGTCTAAGTGCCCAAGGGAGAGAAATATTCACGCAAATCATTCGAATACTCCCAAATATTTTCGTGAGTCAAAAATCAAGAAGAGGAAATCTTGAGTGTTCTTTAATCGCTTATTAATTCCACAAAATTTCCTTGTGCTATTCTTGTTTTGTTCATCCATTAGAGAAGTTATTTTTGTACGGGTTTTTGAGAGAATTTGTAATTAGACTTGGGTAAGTCTAAAGGGGAATAGAGAAAGAAAATAGAGAAAGAGAATAGAGAAAGGGAACGAGAAGGAGAAACCGAGAAGAGAAAGAGAAGAGAGAAAGAGAAAGAGAAATTATTTTGTGTAATAGAGAATTGATTTACATAAAATAATATAGAAGAGAAATCCCTAGAGGGTCGTGGTTCTTTTTCCCACGTTAAATCTTGGTGTTCCTTTATAGTTTTCTTTATTTGCTTTGAGTATTTTTCATTATTCAAATTCCGCAAGAAAATAGGGCAAAAATACTCTAAGGGCAACAAGTAACAATTCACCCCTCTTGTTACAGTTCATTGTCTCTACGTGTTTCTACAATTACATGGTAATCGTGAGATTTCATGCTTCCCAACATCAACTCACCATTTAGGGTCACAAATCTCTTCATGTTCGACGAGTACCGAGACAGAACATTAATGTCATACAAAGACTCACAAAATGTTCGCTTCTCTGTTTTGGACAATGTGTAGCAAGCTGGAGGCAAATAAACTTTTCTATTACTCATCTTCTTCTTACCACGCTTTTCCTTGTTACTCTTACAAACTTCATCAGCTTTATTTCTTTTCTTACTCACCTTAACCAGTGCCCACAACTCCGGACGAATACCCTTACATTCAAAGTAATCTCACACGGCCTTAACATCCTTTGTCTTACTCCAAATGTTCATGAGAGTCCCATATATGGCATCACATACATTTTTCTCTATATGCATAACGTCAAGACAATGCCTAACTTGTAGATTTCTCCAATGGAAGCTTCCAAAAGATTGATTCTTTTTTCCACATGCACTTTCCTTGTTTTACCAAATACAGTCTCAACTCCCTTAACCAGTTCGTAAACCTCATAACTGGTCAACGGTCGACGAGCTACATGGTCCTCAACCCCCCCGTTGAACATCTTCTTCTTCTTACAATATTGGTGATCTCATGGGAGGAAATTTCGATGGTGCATGAATACGTGTTTGCGCATAGGAATCCACGTGGATTCCATGTCATCGATACATATTAGGCATGCTTTCTTCCCTTTGTTCTTATACCCTGATAAGTTTTCATATGCCGGAAAAGCATTAGCGGTGCATAAAAGCATTGCGCGTAAGGTGAACTTGTCATTAGCATATGCATCAAACACGGAAGAAACTTCTTCATCCCAGATCTTTCTAAAATCCTCAACGAGAGCTGCAAGATATAAATCACTAACAGTAACGGCCAAGTACTATGTTAAGAACTACGATTGCCGAATGGGTTCATTCCATCCGTACACAATCCGAGCCTTAAATTAAGAACTTCTTCCCCAAAAGTCTTATGCAACGTATCAATACTCTTCCACTCCAGAGAATCATATGGATGTGTGAGCAAGTGATATTTCTTCACCCTATCTGCATGCCACCTCAAATTTAACGTATCTTTCTTTATAGAAAACAAACGCTTGAATCTACGTATTATCGTAAGATACCACAATACCTTAACCGTGGGCCCTTCAGCATCCTGAGCCCTTTAAGCTTGTAACACGATAACCCACACCTAAGACACTCTTCTAAGTTCTCGTTTTCATTCTGATATAATAAACAATCATTCGGACACAAATGAATCTTCTGGTACTCCAAGCCGAAAGGACACATAAGCTTTTTAGCATAATATGTCGACTTTGGAAGTTCATTTCCCTCAGGGGCATCTCACCTAACGCTTATAATAACATTGTTAAACTAGTGTCACTACAATTGAACTTTGAGTCAATGTTGAAAATTGTCAACACTGTTGTTAGTATGGTGAACTTTGTACATCTAGGGTACAAAGGCTTTTGAGAAGCCTCTGTCAACAAGTCAAATTCACGAGGACGTTTTCCTAACTCATCCTCGACTCCCTCCATCATCTCATCAACAAGATCCACATCTTCATCGACATTATCTTCATCTATCTCACACCCATTAACACGATCTACTACATTTTCATTGACATCGGCCACATTATTGACATCCTCAACAACACTTTTTTCTTTGTAAACTCCCTCCTCACAATGCCAAACCCAAACATGATATTGAGGCCTAAACCCATGTCGAAGTATGTGCTCCCTATGAATATGAACACTATCTACCTTTGATACATTACCACGATTGATAAATGGGCAATAAAAACCAACTCCCCCCGTCCTAACTTGATGTTCAACCGCAATACTACAAAATTCTAATACGCCATCAATAAATTCTAACGATTCGATGCTTCCATACATACAAGAACGTTCTTTTGTCATCCTAAGTGTGATTAATTAATTCAAAACAAAATTAATAACAACTTTTAAACATATATACTTATTTATACCAAACACATTTAACCCTAAAAATATACACTTGGAATAGTTAACATTGTATACTTCATTATTGTATTCCAAATAATTAACATTATATACTTATACTTAATATACTTCATATTCTCATTGATATGTATAAACAAACATATTATAATTCTATACTTTCATACTTCAACATTAAGCACTACATTGTAAATAAAATCATATTCAAAATATAAATAATAAAATTAAATCATTTAACCCTAAAATTATATGTATTATAATTCTAATAAATAAAGACAAGTATAACAACAAACCACATTTTTAACAAAATATGCAAATAATTAACAAAGCACATTAACTTGAAAAATATAAAATTCACAAATAATTGATATCTTTAGCGCTAAATTACTAAATTACAAGTAAAACAATAAAAATATGAACTTGCAAATTAACAAAATAAATAGAAATTACCTTGATATCGTGGGTAATCTAAAATGAAAAACAAAAACAAAATTAGTATAAAATATTTAGCCCTAATTTTCGTATGTTTTGAACTTGCAGCAAACTTAAAGGTTTGACAAATTAAAAAGACAAATAATACCTTAATTTCGTGGGTTTTGAAGATGAACAAGACCAAATGCTTTTGGTTTCAAAGGGTTTTCAAGAACAATATATTGTCGTGCCTTTTGAAGATGAACAGTCGAGTAGAGTATCTTTGTGAACAGTAGAGCTTCATGTGGGAGAAAATGATGATGAACAGAGCAATTTAAATTCGTGGGTTTATGAACAAGAAGATGAACAAGAAGATGAAACAATAGCTTATTCGTGGGTTTTAATTAGGGTTTTATGAACGTTACTAAAGGCGGGTTTTTTCTAAAAATAACAGAATAACTAATTTTTGCGGGCTACCATAAATCGCAACATATAATCAATCTCAGTTTATTTTTTTATCTGCTGCGGGCAACATAAAACCACAACATTTGTTTAACTTTTTTTTCGTAATTCTTTCTTCTATTATAAGCTGCGTTTATCAAAAACCACAACAAATGATTCGCAGCATATATGTTTTTTAGTGAGAGGAGTTGTTGAGACAAAAGGGGTAGAAGTACCAACTCTCTGGCCAGATGATGCTTTGTGTTGGGCCCTTAGGGTTGGAATGCATGGTGCCACTGGAGTTTTTGGAGCCAAAAAGGGTGTAATCTTAAACCATTCCAAGTCAGGATATGCAGTAAAGACTGCGTTCATAGCATGCCAGAGAGAACCATCCTTGATCCTCGCCCTCTCTGCTGCAAAGTGAGTTTGAAATTGGGATTGGAAGTCTTTTGTAGCTTTCTTTCTCTCCTAAGCCTTCAAGTGTTTCTTCTTAGTTTCTATTTTGCCACATTTGCTTCTAGAGCTGATACCCGCTCCCTCAATATGTTCTTGTCACTCTATGCAACATCAATTATTCCCTTCTGAGTCTTTGTTAGATACCTAGGCTCTGAAAGCTAAGATCTGAGACGCATAATTTCCTCATCCTTCTTAGCAGATGTTTGGTCAAAAGTGGATAAAGTATCTTGAACCTTCTCCAAGTCTTTCTGAAGTCAGCCAGATTCTTCAACACCCTTGGCAATTGTACATTGTTGGTCCCGTATGTAGTTTGATTGCGAAAAATGGTCAGCCTGCAACTCCTTAAATTTGGCGTTAAGCTCATTATGTCTAATTTTGAGCTCACTTAACTCCGTGTTACTTAGTGACTTCGACATCCAGAGCCAGGATTCTAGGCTCTTTGGTAGTTACCAAATCCACATGAGACTTGAGTTCATTCTCTAAGAAACGATTCTTTTCAACCTGTTTATTTACTTCTGATTTTTAGGAAGATAACTTAGAGGTAAACAGTTGGTTCTGGGTTTTCAATTATTCTAGTTTAGATGTGAGAGGGGACGAGTTAGTTTTTGGCTCTCAAACCCTCCAGCTCAACTTGAAGAGTTTTAATCACTACTTCTTGAGTCTGAGTCTTCTGGTAAAGATTTTGAAGATCAAAATGATATGTTATTTTCACCAAAGATCCAAACTCAAAAAGTATGGAATTTAATCAATTGTTCACAAAACAAAAAATAGTGAATGGAATAAAAGCTGACGAAATCAGGTGTAAAGTTTAGCGAAAGATTAGATTAGCTCATCAAAGTCATGATGTGGGCCTTTCAGAAACCTATCACCACTGGCCATATTGTTTATGGATCCAGATTGTTGAGAAGTTGTCACCACTTTTTGCCTCTATCGGATGGTAGAGGGCTCTTTTGGATGAGGGCCTTCAGCAGCCTTCTTATTTGCATTTTGGTGTCCTATGAATAAAAATCAATATTGTAATGTAATGTATATAAAAAACAAACAAAACAAAAAAGCGAGAAAAGAAAGATACCTTCACTAAGATTCATCTCAACAATGTTTGAGTCCACCCCTACCAGTTTCTTGATGAGAGAGGAAAGATGGATCTCTTCGGTTTCAGTAGCACCTTCCATGACTAGTTGATGGTCATGAAATGGGTTTTCATCCATATTCTCCTAAACCAAAACAGTTGGGAGACTGAATTGCTCGATTTGGATCCCAGCATCAGTTATCGGGACAAGTTCTTCAACACCCACTGCCTGGGGGGGCAGGAATAGCAGAAGGGTCCACATAAACTTCAATTGGGACCAAATCCATCTTAGTTTCCTAAACAGAGGGTTCAGCAGCTGATTCAATTGCTTCATCACCCCCTGTTTGGGTGACTTCACGGATGGGAAATACAGCAGGGGAAGCTGGTTGTTCAACAATCACAAAATATTAAAATTAATTAAGACATATTGAAAGATAACAGTCAGATAAGTAAAGGCAAAAATAACATAGCCATAAAGAATACTTGTACCAGCTCCTTGAAGAAGTTTGTCCACAACATCATTTGCTGAAGGCGATGGAGAGTTTATTTCCTCAAAAACATCTTGAGTCTCAGATGGAGACTCAAGATTAGTCTCAAATTCGTCCACCACCTCTTCCAAGATACCTTAAGCCTATAACCTAAGATCTTTTAAAACAATTTTTGCTAAAAACCTACCTGTACTTAACAAAACCTCAAGTTAACCAATGACATTCCAACTTTATGTTATATTTACTCGTCTAATATGTGAAAGAAACTTTCCACATTCTTAATGGTGATCACACTATTATTTAATAACTCTAAACCTATAAGCTTCAATATCCAAACAAACCATAACGTATAACAATATCTAACAACACTGATAAGTTCATCGTTTACATCAGAATATGACACTATATGCAACTCAAACATTGAACTATGATAGCTATATTATGCTCTTATCTTAGGCTTTTATCACAATGACTTGTGGTAATAACTCCGCTACTATGTCTCAAACACACTCAGAGTTCAATTCACTTGCAACTGAACACTATTGATGCTTCACAACCATATAACTTTGCTTTCGGGTACCAACCTATAATCACAATCATGGATCAACAAACAAAAGTTTATAGTAAAGAGCTAGCAGTGAGGTGGCACAATTCGTAATCTTAGATCATACTATTCCAGTTACTAAATCGATAATCGACATGGAACTATGATTAACAGCAAAGCATATGCATCATCTGAAACACTTCCAACATTGCAGCGACGAATGAATCTTCTTACCGCCAAGATCAATCGTTAACGCATTTCCCGTTTTACCCTGTAATCCTCACGCCTTACATCTCAAAATTTCTAAGAAAACCTAACCAACTCAAACACCTAGGTTAATACCACAAATCATATTTACTTCTGTTCTTATCTCTTATCTTAAACATCTAAGTCCTCATATCATACTTTTTCCTAATTCCAAGATTGTATGCCCGCTAGGTGAACTAACCCTAAGGATTAGTCACAGTTGCAAGTCGGCTCTAATACCAACTGTAACAACCCGACTTACCTTTTATTGAGTAAACAGGGTCATCACGGGGTATACTAACCCAAAGAGCTCATATTTCAAACCCATGACAATGTTCACCATAGTTTATCTTGCCCAAAGGATTCAAACTCAGATCATAACTCGCGGAAGCTCACAAGATGTAAAACGTAACTCAACAACTATTCTAAAGTTCAAACATCCAAAAACAAAGTCCAAAATAAGTATACAAGCCACTATAAAAGTCTAAAGTAAATTAACCAAAGGTACTACGCACTTTCTAAAAACCTAATATCATTGCTACAAGTTATGTTCGTACTCAACTTAGTATACCTTCCATGTATACTCTAAACACCTCCATTATCCCATCGTTTCCGAATGGTACCGATCTGTAAACAATCTAAAAGATGGAAACAACAGGGAGTCAGATTCAACTGAATGAGAAGCAACAATCCAAAATAACAAAACACCGTAATTTAAAACATCGGTTTAAAAACAACATCCTTTTCCTAGATCTATGTGCGCACAAGGAGTCTAGTTGAGAGGAACATCCATAGCTCTAAGGCTATGTCACTCTCGGGTGAGGCTAGTCAATATGTGAATGATAATTCACCTCAAAATAGGGAGTAAGGGAGGTTTTCCCTCTACTCCGTCAATGACTAGCTCGTGAGCCTGATCCATTGACCATATCAGTATCAGCATAATCATTCATAACACATTTGTCTCAACATTATAAAATTCACAACTTTGATAAAACAATTTACAAAACATAGTCTGGCCAGACCCTTTTTAGGGACTGTTACTACTCACCGACAATGTCGTTTTAAGAGGTCAAGACCGGTTCATCGCAATCAACTACAAGGATTCATCTACGTAGCCGTATCCTCCTTGAAGCAAATGGTGACCACAAAATCATGGAAAAAGGGGATGGAGAATGGGGGTTTAGGTATTTGGGAAGATAGTGAATAATATTAAAGAAAGAAATTTGATTTCTATGGTAAGAGTTTTTAAAAAAAATTAAATCAAATAAGGAGAAATAAAAGAAATAGTAAAACGGATGATTATAATAATATCTTTGTACGCAATTTATCTCTTCATCTTAGCCCACAAAAAAATTATATCCACTCAACCTAAATTAATTCTAGTTCGAATATTTATTTTAAATTCCTCAATTCTAAAATATTAAATTTCTCGAATGTTACAAGATGTACCTAGCCATTGGGTTTCATGCTCCGATCAGTTGTAGGTTCAAGGAGAAGTGCATCTGAGTGCGCATAAAGTGGGAATTCAGTAACTGGGCTATCAGTTAATTCTCTTCCAAAGTCAAAAGAAAGTTCGCTCAGGGAAGTGTTTGTAGAAACCATGATTGTAATGTGATTGAAGACAAATTAAAAAGAAATTAGGGTTTGAAGAAAAATGATTGCACCAGTATTAAATAAGAGAATGTTTGAGAGTAATTGAAGATTGAATAAAGTGAAAATCGAAATAAATGCCAGTGTTAGAATATTTATAGGTGAAATAATCATTAAAAATTTAATAAAAGTGAAGAGCAACAACCAAGAGACACATTGATTTTGAATTAGAAGATCAACCGTTGAGATAAAACCGCCAAAAATTCAAATTCATTGGTACGGGGAACAGTGATTTGATGTACATTTAATGTTAGTACAATCAAGTTGGGATATTGATGAAAAATTACTACATCAATAGAAGCGTGTTTAACAATTTTCCACAAATTACACCCAAAAGAAGAAATACTCAGAAAATTGGTGAAAGAATTTTCGATATTTTCTAGAAGAAGGCAGGATTAAAGGTCCCAGATATTGCATATTGCCAAAAGGTCAAACTTTGATGATATGATTTAGATGCCTCAGAAGGTTAATCTTAACAAAAATAATTAAGAAGATTATTAATTATTTTAAACCTGTATGTGATACTGAAGACGAAGGAATAATGAGAGAAAACAACTTGTTCAAACCAGTATCTCATAAAAACAAAGGAATAATGAGGGAAAGTCTTGCTTGATTTTTACATGAGTTGTGGAAGATGAATATTTTACTTTTGAGCTCGAATTTGATGAAAAACCTATTAAATCTTAAGGTAGAATTTATAGGTTTAGGGGGCAAATTGTGTGTGTCAAATATTAATCCAAGGTAATTATGATAAAGGGAAGTGAGAAAAGGTTAAAATAGTACAAAGGAGGAAGTATCAGTAACCAGCAATCAATTGGGAACATTTATTTGTGATGATCATTGTGGCATTGTACATATAAGATGATATTAGTGCATGGGAAACTCACATGCAATAAATGGACAAATGTTCTTCATTAAGGATCAGTATGAGTTAGTGGGACACGTGTTAGAAGAATAAGCTAGAAGTGCCATAGAAATCAAAGAATTTATCTTGAAACGATTGAAAGATTGACACATCCAAGGAGGAACAATAACATGTAGAGAACTTTGGGGATTAGTAAAGAAATGTTTGCTACTCACAATCATGAACTATAAATACACATCAAGGAGCACATAAATGAGGTAATTAATTTCTATTACAAGAGAAGTACAAAGAATGCAAAGTGATTTATGATAACTGAATCTCAAACACCCACATTGATTTTCAGAAGAACATTAAAGCATAAGCATAAGACTAAAGAATATTTTCATTTGTCATCACCATTAAATTACAAAAACCACACATCTAAACAAGTTAAGTAGTAATCCACCTGGTTGCCACAGTGCCCCTTGAAGAACCCATTAGGCAAATTGTCTCAGATTGATACTAACTTGGGCGTCAGAGTGGGTCCCCGAAAAAACATTTTGGGCCCTACTAACATCTTGGTGCGTTTTGTATAGGAATAAATAATCTTCTCAAAGTGATCTTAGTGCATAGCATGGCAAAGGATTAAAGAAAGGCTTCCACCAACACATAATCTATCCTTGATTAATCACTACTCAAATGATTAAATTCTTCATTAATTGTTTTACGGAATCTGACAGGGACATATATAATCTTATAATAATTAATCAAATGAAGAATCATTAACAATTTACTTATTAACTTTTCTCTGTCTTTTTAAGTAGTCTCATTTGACCTATTAAAAAATTAATGAAAAGTCAAATAAGACTTAGACGGTGCACTTGAAGTTAAAGAAAATTTGTTAACCAAGGGTATTTGTACCCGGCATTTCAAATCCCCACAAAATCATTGATTGAACGAGTTTTTCACCTAACGCATAAAAACACAGCCGTTTAACGCAACAACACCCTACCACACAATTCTTTTTAGCTAATCTAAACTCTTCCATAAACTCTCTGGATCAACTCGTACACCATCTCTTTCTGTATTTCTCATCTCCACAGACCACAGACCACATTCATTATTATCCAATAGAATGACATCCAAAGACTGCTGCCATGACGAGGACGAGAAGAAGGAAACAGTCCGTCGTATAATCGGTGGTATCTTAACCTTCATAGTAATAGTCTTGTTGGTGGTATTCATAATATGGGCAGTCCTTCGCCCAACCAAACCTCGCTTCATCCTTCAAGACGCAACTATCTACGCCTTCAACTTAACAGCACCCAACATCCTTACAGCCACTCTTCAAGTTACAATCTCTTCTCGAAACCCAAACAATCGAATCGGTGTTTACTATGAGCGTCTGGATGTTTATGCTTCTTACCATAATCAGCAAATCACACTACCCACAAGACTTCCTTTTGCTTATCAAGGTCATAAAGATATTACCATTTGGTCACCTTTTCTTTACGGTAATTCTGTTCCTATTGCTCCTTATTTAGGTTTGTCTATCCAACAAGATCAGAATGCCGGTTTGGTTCTTATCAATATTAAGATTAATGGTAAAGTTAAATGGAAAGTTGGAACTTGGGTTTCTGGGAAATATCATTTTAATGCTAATTGTCCTGCTTATATTACTTTTGGAAACAGAGGTAATATTAATGGCTTTAATGTTGGTTCTGCTGCTGTTAAGCTTCAGCTTTCTAGTGCTTGTCAAGTGGATGTCGCCATTTAATCACTTTTATTTATACAATTACAATTTACAAGTATAAGATTTCAATCTTTATTTCTTATACTACCATTTTTATTTCCTTTTTTTTCTTTAATTTTTCTTTTGGAGGTTATTATTAAATGTTAAACGTGGATTGGTAAAGATTATAATAATGATTAAGGCCGGGACTTTGTTTTGAGTAATTTGTAAATGTTATGATATTAATGATTAAATGCCAATTTCCATGTTCTATAAAGTTTTACTTTGTGTTTTGATCTTCATCGGATAGAGTTTGTGTTAATTGGATGCACATGAACCACTCTTTTTTTCTCTTTTGCCTGATCTTTTTATTTTCTTTATTGGATAATTTTTATAATATGTATAATAAAGCTAAAAATTTTAGTATTTAAATTTAAGATTTTTTCAAGGGTCAAAATTGGTTTGTACATAAACTAATTAATCTAATTGAAGCCAGATAGTTAAATATGATTAAAAGAATATATATGTTAATTAACCGTGTATTAAGATAAATTGAATAATATTTCACTTAATTATATTTTAAATATAAATTACTCAAACAAAAAAAAGGCATTTGAAAAGAAAGTTCAAAAGTATATTGCTTGTACTTTAAATCCTTCCACCTCTTTTTCATTGTTATCATTAATTCTCTTAGATCATACGTTGAGTACTTCTAAAAAAACAGAATAAAAAAGTGAAATATAAATCAAAGTTATAATAAAGCTAGAATTTTTATTTATTTTTTATTTATTTTTTTTATAATAAAGCTAGAAATTAGTTGGTGACAAGAATGTAATATTAAAGAGCTTAAATTATTGAAAGTGGTAGTGTTAGTGTAGTGTCGGTAGTAAAAATGATGAAAGGATTGACTTGGGATACGTCGTTTTTTGAGAATAATTAGGTGAAGCTTCCTTTCCTTGGAGTGACAAATACTCATGTGAAGTTGGTTCAATCGTTACAGACTCCATGTGCACCAAAATTTTATAACAATTAAAGTACTACATTATTCTTGTTTATTATAGGACTAATAAATATTTCATGCTTACAATCATCAAATATATATTAAAAAATTTATGCAAAGTCGTCGAACGTACAATTAATATAAGAAATATAACATTGTAAAATGGTCCTAATACATGGGATCATGATCCTTACCGTCTTGATAGTCGTAATAATATCAAGTACTACTCTCTTTTATGAGACCGTCTTATCCGTGCAACCGATTCAAGCTTAATAAGTTTTTTAAAATATTCTGACAAACTTATTTTAAGACATAAAAGGACAATTTCAAGAAATAAAAATATAATTTTAAGACTTAAAAGATCAATTTCAAAATTTTTAATATCAATATTAATGTTTGAGTCTCCTACAATTTAAAGTTGAAATGAGAATTTCAAGTCTAGCAATTTAGTCTTTTAAGTCTTAAGATTGGTTTTATAAATATTGAAATTGAACTTTTAAGTCTTGAAATTGTCGAATTCCATGATTTAAAATGTCAATTTTGAATCTTTGAAATTGTTCTTTAAAGTCTTCAAATTGGTCTTTTAACATTCAAAATTGACAATTTAATTTGTAAAATTGGTAAAAAAATATATACAATTGGGCCGGCTAAATTAGACGTGTTTCACAAATAAGACGGTCTCACCCAAGTTTTTGTAAATTCTAAATTAGAGTACTTATGGTCATAAATTATGGGCATAAATTCAATCCGTATTATAAGCGGTCCCGTAATAGTAATATAAATCAACTATTTTTTTTTCTAATTTAGTAGTTTGCAATTTTATTCCCTCCTTTTTGGTATAATTCCAAGCCACAACTCAGACGATATCGAATAAATTACTATGTATCTTTTTGAGGATAAAATCAAGATGTTAGTGTTTAACTATATAATATATTTTGGGCCTTAACCGTAAGTTTAAGTTTTTGGTTGAGTTGGTTTCTTGACATGGTTTTAGAAGCCAGTGTGACAACAGGTCACAGGTTCGAATCTCAACCACCCCTCATTTAAAGTGGAATATTCAGCGCCAGGTATGAGGAGGGCATGTGTCGCATCCACACTTCTAGCTCAAAGGGCTCTCGTGTAAGAGGGCGTGTTAAAGTATATAACATATCCTGAGGCCTCAACCATAAGCTTAAGTTTTTGGCTGAGTTAGTTCCTTCACGGTTAAAAACTCTTATTCTACACATGTGTGTGAATAAGAGGTAAAGTGATGATAAGTTGATCAGATCGTATTAGACTTACAACATGCATGTCTTAGAGTAACCTGATGTAATTTGTAATTAAGGTGTTATTAAAACGACATAAATACAACACGTGATTTATGAGTAAATCTCTGTAAAAGTCAATGAAAAATAAATTGATATTTCATATGGTTGTATTAAACTCTAACGAAATGGAAGATATATAGTAAATTTTTATTGCTATCATTTTTTAATTAAAACTAGGTATATTTACCCGTGCTATGCACGTGATTATAAAACTATTTTATAAAAAAATACGTAATATTAATTCGAACATTGTTTAAATTAATACAAATATTATTTTGAACAAATATATCTATACAATTTTAACATAACAAAAAAAAAATCAACTAATTATAATACAAAACATCTTCAATTTATGTTAAGATTATCAAATAACCTAATATGATATTTTTAATCAAAAATTTTTACTAACACTTAAAAAGGAGTAATACTTAAAATAAAAACTACTCATATGCTTACTAAACTTGATTATCATCATAATAACATATATTTGATTATTATGACATTCATAACTACACAACATATCAATATGAAAATAAATTAAACATCATCTTCATCAATATCTTCTTTCTCTTTGTTTCCATTTCATCTCCAATCAACTTTTTAAAATTTGATCGATCATCAATTGATAAGCCTTGTTCCATCTCACATCTACACCCATAAAATTTTTGAGATAAAATTGCATATTCACATAGCAATGAAACAAAAACTCATATCTTTCTTCTGTTTTATCTCAATTTTCATATTAATTTAAATAATCAATAAACTCAGCTCTCAATCTAAGCTTTCTTAAGTATGTGGGATGCAAACTTTGAAATTCAATCATATAAATAAGACAAGCTATGTATGTGCGTGACACTAAAAAAAATCTTTAAGTTTTGTCTTTTCATCTTCAAGATAATCAAATTTAAATCACAGAGTTTTATTTAAATTGATGAATTAAATTGGAGAACACTAAGAGTTTCAATATAATTAAGTTTAATTGATATTAAGAGCTTCAATGCAAAAAAAAAAAAAAAGAAAAAAAAAAGAAAAATAACAATTGTATTAATTTGGGTGGTGCATATGAATGCCAAATATTATTTTGAACAATTATATCTATACAATTTTAACATAACATAAAATATCAACTAATTATAATACAAAACATCTTCAATTGATGTTAAGATTATCAAAAAACTTAATATTGTTATTTTTAATCAAAAATTTTTACTAACACTTAAAAATGAGTGATACTTAAAATTAAAATTACTCATATGCTTACCAAACTTGATTATCATCATAATAACATATATTTGATTATTATGACATCTATAACTACACAACATATCAATATGAAAATAGATTAAACATCATCTTCATCAATATCTCCTTTCTCTTTGTTTCCATTTCATCTCCAATCAACTTTTCAAAATTTGATCTCAACAATTGATAAGCCTTGTTCCATCTCACATCAACACCCATATAATTTTTGAGATAAAATTGCATATTTACATAGCAATGAAACAAAAACTCATATCTTTCTCCTGTTTTATCTCAATATTCCTGAATTATAATATGTATATGATAGTTATATATGTTACGTTTTGCTAAAAATGAGTGCCACCATTTAAAAATCTCTATAATAAAATAATATGATCGTGTCAATTAATATTTTTGCATATTTCCAATGCAACTTATTAAGCCTTTTTATTTAAAACTAAATAAGCGAAGTGATGTTTAAAAATATAACATGAAAAAAACTAATAGTAAGTATATTAGACGTTGGGTATAATGCTTCATATTACGTCTTCTTCATCCATTTGTACTATATCAGCAAGTGGGAAGTGGGAAGTGGGAAGGAATCATTTTAATTTCAATGATATTACACTAAAGGCAATGTTAGGTGTTGTGTAACTTCATTATCCCACATGGATGACAATTGACACACCAGTTAGAACTTAGAAGTTGGGTGAGCCAAATTTAGATGTTGAGTAATTCCTTCCGTTACATTATACTTTGGCACATTTTATTTTTTATGCATTTCAATGCGCTATTTTGTTTATTTATATATTGAATTATACAAATCTAATAATAATAATAATAATAAATTAATATTATGAAAGTGTGCGATTAGACGATTCAAATAAGATCCCATTTGACTATATTTTTACTTACACATTAGTCACATATTATAAAATAAGCTTGAAGGATAAATAGTGCACAAAATCGAAATGTAGCGAGTATTTCAGAACGGAGGAAGTACTAGTTAAGCTGACGTATACATCTATATTAGTATGAAACAGCAAAATATAGTATGTTGAATTATTTATGAATTTAACTATTTTAGCCGCATAATTTAGATTATTTTTAAAAATATAAACCTTCGTATAAGATTTACAATTTATAGTCACTCTAAATCAAATTATATAAACACTGTATGAGTTTAAAATATATATTTTTCCAATCCATTATCGTTTAAAAGTTTGGCTCCGCACTCAATAATAAAAAAAATAAGAAAGTGGGTTTACAGGGCTCCTTATCTCACATGGTTAACACTTAATTAAATTACAAAATTCATTCATAGAAAAATTTGCAAGTTTGGATTTTTTTAGGAAATTCGACATGGTAGCATTCAATTTTGATGAAATGCTAGTGGTAGTTCTTTTTAAAAAAAATTTCACATGGTAGCATCCAGTTTATGCACTATCTAATTTTCGTAATATTTTCCGTTAACTTCTTGTTAAATTCCGTTAAATTTATCATTTTGTAAGTTTTTTTCCACATGGTAGCATCCAGTTTTTGTTAATTTACCATTTTAACTTTTAATTTACCATTTTAATGTTTAATTCACGCTTAATTATTAACGCCATAAATGTTTAATAATTTTATTGAAAATTCGACAGAAACAAGTACTTATTCGAAAGAGTACTTGTTTTGATCGATTAAGTAAATATTAAAATGGTGAATTAAATGTTTAAATTATTTTTCCGTAAAATTATTTAATGTTTATATTTTTAATCCCATAAGGTTAGTAGCGACGTCCGTTTTTTCAAAAAAAAATCGTTATGATGTGTAAAAATGACGTCAAATATCATTTTCGGTTTACGTATCGAAAAATAGGCGAATAAGTATTTGTTTTGACCGGATTTTCGAAAAAGTTATCCCATAAGGATAATTGCAACGTGCGTTTTTTGAAAAAAAATCGTTATGATAAGTAAAAATGACGTCAAATATCTTTTTCAGTTTACGTATCGAAAAATAGGAGAATAAGTACTTGTTTCGACCCGTTAGATAGTTTCTTATAATTTTTCAATAAAATTATTAAACATTTATGAGCGTTAATGAATTAAACAATGAATCAAACATTAAACTGTTGAATTAAAAAGTTAAAATAGGAAATTTACAAAAACTGGATGCTACCATGTGGAAAAAAACTTACAAAATGATGAATTTAACGGAATTTAAGAAGAACTTAACAGAAAATGCTACGGCAATTAGATAGCGCATAAACTGGATGCTACCATGTGGAATTTTCTTAAAAGAGTGCTACCAGTGGCATTTCATAAAAACTGGATGCTACCATGTGGAATTTCCCTTTTTTTTTTATTATGGGATGTTTGACGATTGGCTGCTGGCTGTTGGCTGTTGGCTGTTGGCTGTTGGCTGTTGGCGGTTGGTGTTTTTAATTGGCTTATATGATCTGTTGGAAATATTGGCTGTTTTTGTTGGCTTTACTTTTAAGCTAGCTTAAAAGGCTAGCTGTTTGTGGAGATGTTTGGTAAATTTGAATATTGGATGTTGGGTGTTTATTAGAGAAAACGTAGGCCAACAAGCCAAAAGTCAACCCAAAAAGCTAGTTGGAGCAGCTTTTTCATTTTGGCTTAAAAGCCAGCTTTTCAGCTGCTTTAAAAATCATTTACCAAACACTTTTTTGGCCGTTTGACCAACCCACAAGCCAAAAGCCAAAAACCTACCAAAAAGCTAAGCCAATAGCCAATTGCCAAACACCCCCTATATATATGAATGGTTTTTTTTAAAAGGAACCTAAAAATTCTTTGATAAATTCTCATACAATATCTACAAAGAAAAAACAAATAAATAATATATATAAATTTTAATCAAACAAAATTGTGTATAAAAAAGTCATGAACATTATAAAGATCTAACACTAAAGTGTTCACTCTATCATATCGCGACTTTGTATAGCCTCCCTAAGGAGGTCTTTAGATCTGGTGTGGCTTTGAAATAAAAATATGTTTGATACTATTGACTGTATTAGTCGAACTGGTGATGGTGCTATTTACCTTTTGACCATCGAATTGCTTACGTGATTCCAAACTCTCCCCATGAAATACTTTAAAATCCATTATAATGGTAGTTTGAATCCAATAAATTAATGGGAAAATTACATTAAAAACTCACAACTATTCACGATTTAAATATAAAACTCCCAACAATTGATTATTATTTAAAACTCCCAACTTTAGGCCCATTTTATATTTAAAGTCCAAGATGACTTATAACCGAATAAATTGGTTTTAATTGAGAAGTAGTGGGACCCAATTGTATTTATTAATCATCTCACTTCCATTGACCTTATACGACACTTCACGTACCTTCCCATTTCAACAAAAGGTAACCGGTTAAAACATGTTATAAAATGTATCGGTGCTTTATATTTAAGATGGGCCTATAGTTGGGAGTTTTGAATAATAATCAATGATTGGGAGTTTTATATTTAAACCGCGAATAGTTGAGTGTTTTTAAAGTAATTTTCCCTAAATTAATAGAATTGCTCTATGCCATAAAAAGATATGACTTTATTTGTAACCAAAAATGACAAAAGAGGGCTTACCATCAATTATAAAGTTGATAGTAACTCCAAAGTAAACAATGGAGGCTAGGGGTTTTTTGAGAACAAAGATAAGAAGAGAGAGAACTAAGGGTGTTTAAAACCAGATATCGGATCGATCCGGATCTGAAAATTCGGGTATTCGATTTTTCGGATACCTTAAAGTGCGATTCGATTCCGGATCAAACCGGGTACCCGAAATCTGGATATTCGGTTTAATCCGGGTTGGAACTGGCCAAGAATTATTAAAATGTTTTTTTGTTTTATTTATTGCCTTTTGTCGATCAACCATATGTTTGTTTATCTCTATTTTTACTTAAAATATTTTTTATATAAAATTCAAATACAAACCTTCTAAAAGTATTTAAATTAATTAGTCATAAAAGATTAATTAAGAAACAAAAGAATAATATTATTGTTCATGGGTTTAAATAAGAACAATTATGAAATTCAAATACTAACTATCTAAAAATATTCATTCTAAGGTTAGCTTAAGAGATATATGATCATTTATTTACTAAAAAAAAGTAAATTAACCGGATGGCCAGTTTCCAAAAGTTTGTGACCCGGATCTGAATTCGATATCCGATTTTAAAATCGGGTATCGGATCCGGATTATCCGATTTGCGAAAAACGGGTAAATTAACCAGTTTTTGAAATCAAAATCGGATAATCCGAATCAGATATTTCGGATCGAGTAATTATGAACACCCCTAATTAATACTATATACATATTCTTATGGATGTCCACGTATCACCGACTAAATGGTCGAAATAGGTCGAGCTTTGTAGCATATAATATTTAGATGCATGTACCACATATTTAGCACATACTATGAATAAGATAATTGAAATACAATGGTATAATAAACTCTAAGAATTTTAGCATTTGTCATCATTAATCGTGATGACTAATGTGTTCATAGTTTTTATATTTTCAAAACAAAAAATATAAAGGTAAAGGATAATTTCAAGTATAAGGTAGAATTCAAATAAAGTTTTTCTTTTAAATTTTCAAAATTATCATAATTTTAAAAATTGTCGTAATTTTACTTTCTATTAATGAAAATTTAAATTACCTATAATACTCCCAAATTATCTTTGACTCTATCCAACTTAACCTAATATTCTTTCTCCGCTATTTTTATGTCATTTAAGTTTTCTCTCCATGATAAACACCTCAACCTTTAAAATAATAAATAAATAAATAAAAGGAAAAAATTGGTATGAAAAGTACAAGCAACTTCAGGAATGATAGTGAATAAGATGTGAAATGGTGATCGATATGTGTAGTAATTGGGTGTGGTAAGGCCACATAAAGCTAACCATATGTATGCCAACGCATCGTCTTGCTAGAATTATTAAAGTTAAGAGGGTCATTCCATTTTGTCTAGATATGATTCGTCGATATATAAAACCTTTTTAGTTTCTATTCTCCACTTGTAATTATGTCTCTAATTAAAGTAATAATATTGTTTGTATATATTTTTTGAAATGGAAGCTATTGATGGATAAAAATGTCATCACCTCTCCAAGAAATGCATTATATATATAGGGTAAATAGCTTAATTAGTACAACTTAAAGAGGAAATAAGAATGTGAAATTAATATTTTGATGTCGTCATAGGCGGACACACATTGTAATAATAGCTAGCATATTCCCAAGTTTTCCTCCGTTTCACTCCATTTGCTACATTTGACATTTAACGTAATCTAATATATTATTTTTATAATTTATTTATCAAAATATGCACATTTAAAAATTATATGTTCTTCCCATTTAGAATTTTTTTTTTGGAGAAAGAATTTTGATTAAGATTTTAAAGATATATATAAATGATAAAATATATCCACGTGAAATCTTGTTATATTCGTCATAATTTATACTTTTTTATTATATGTTTTTTATAAGTTTTTATGATGCGTATTTAGAGATATTAAGACTCAAAATTTACTTTGAAAACTAAGCAAAAAGTAAATTGGAAGAACATTTGAAAACAGAGGGAGTAAAAAGTTAATTTTATGAAAGTATGCAATTAGATGATTCAAATAAGATCCTACTTGCATAAATTTTCGTTACATATAAGCCGTAATATATAAAATAAACTTGAACGATGAATAGTGTTAGTAACCGTAAATTCGTAATGCAGCGAGTTTCTGAGAACGGAGGAATTATTTCACTGGGTCAATTTGGATGACATACAATGTCATTTTTGGCAGTGACATGAAATTGTTATTGTGACATTTTACTTACAGATCAATTTGGAGTAATGAAAATTTTTTGAGTTGTTCATTTTACAAATAAAATTAGCCGAACTTTTTTATTAATTTACTTTAAAATGTTGTGCTACCTATGATTTTGAGTTCTACATCCGCCACTAGAGGTTGTTTCTCTGAAAAACGGTATCTCGCAAGAGTAGCTGAAATATCATATACGACGTCTACAACACAATAACAATCCATCACACACGTACATAACCATTTTAATCAAACAAAATTTTATAAAGAAAAAGTCACGATCATTATAAAAGAGATCAAACACAGAAGACTTCCCTCTATCACAACATTGCTTGATGCAATTAATATGTTTCGAGGGGGTCTTTGGTGTGGCTATAAAATAAAAATAAGTTTTATATTCTTGACTGCATTAGTCAAATTGACGTCATATACGATTTTAACATCGAATTGATAACAAGAAATCAAACTCTCACCATGCGAGACATAAAATATCCAATATATGGGTAGATAAAATACAATAAATGAATAGATTAATTCTATAAAATAGCGAGAATGCACTGTATTTTTAACTAAAACCGAAAAAACATAAATAAAGTGATTAGGAGCTAACCATAAGGTTGATAATAGCATCAAAGTAAACAATAAAGTCGAGGATTTTGTAGAGAAAAAGAAGGAAAGAAAGGAGGATTACAATTAATAATAGGTGTGTCTATCTTTTAATCATTTTACTATTATATTATAAACTAGTGTATATACCCGTGCATTGTACGGATGTATTAATGTGTTGATAAATATAATTATAATTTCTAAGTAATGGCAATGCAAATATATATTATCTTTATAAAATTATCTAGTTTGAATAAAATGTATAATAAAGAGTAACTATTAATTATTGAATGACAACGTTTGATTGTGATAAATTCTAAAGCAAAATTGAAAAATAGTCGTCCACTACAAAAAAATAACAAGATGGCGACGGCATAAAAGCGAAGCCATTTCGAAGCCATAAGCCTTTTGGCTTCGGAAGGGCGACGGAAACGTACCGAAGCCAAATATGGCGTAGCCAAAAAGGATTACCGTAGCCATTCCGAAGCGATTTATGGCGTCAAGATAAATATCAGTAGCCATTCTGACACCATTTTTATTGTCCAGCTTTTTTGTACAATTATTATTATTATTATTTATTATTTATTAGTAATATTTTAATATTATTTATTATTTTATTTATTTATAAAATTTTAATATTAATTAATGAAAATTAGAATTTTATAATTTTAATTTTTTTATGGGAGTCTATAATTTAGATTTTAAGTTTTATTTTATTTAAAATAAAAATAAATAAAAAAATAAAACCAATAAAACAAACATAATAAATAAGATATATACGACAAAAATATAATTAACTAATTATATTTTTTTGTTTTCAAACTAAATATATAAATAATGAAAATATTCATAAATACATTACAAAAGTTATAAAATAGCTAAATATTGAATTTCTTAAATCATCTAATTATACTGCCACCATTTCCACCACCACGTTCTAAACTCATTAGTGGCACGATGGAGATCATCAAGTTCATTCCTTAGGTCAACTTGAGGAGTGTGGAAAATAGAGCGTTAGGATAAAAAACTGAAAAAATTCGAAAATTGAACTATAAAAATTCGAAACACAAACGGTTGATCTATAAAAACTGAAGATTAAAACAAATAAACAACAACAAAATTGAACTACAAAAAAATAACCCTAATACAAAAACCCTAATTCTAAACAACAGTTGAAAATTGAACTACAAAAAAATAACCCTAATACATAAACCCTAATATAAAAAACTGAAAAAAATCAAAAATAAACAACAACAACAATAAAATTCGAAACAAAAAACCATGATTAAACTATAAAAAAAACTGAAAAAATAAAAGGAAAACTAACCGAAAATAGAGGAATGCAGATTGAAGCTTGAGGGTTAATAATGAAACACTCACGGTTGAAGATGGTGAAAATTTAGTATGAAATTGAAAATACCAACAATGGAGTAATTGAAACAACAAAGTAGACTAATGAAAATATCAACAAAGTAGACTAATGAGGAAGAAGAAGTGTAAAGGAAAAAGGAAGAAGGAAAAGAATAGCCGGGTGATTTGAAAAGCCACTGCAGAAAATTTTTGGAAAAATGTGCATATCAAAGGGCTTCGGTAAACTTCCGTCACCATTCCGAAGCCATGTGCAAATGGCTACGCGTTCGCGATGCCATTCATCGCCAATCTAAACCAATTTTTCAAATTTTGAAATTGTTTAATAAATTTTAAATTTTTATTTCATTTTTCCGGGTTTTTCAAATTATGGCTTTTTATTTTAAAAATTAAAATGTTACTTATAAAATATAACTTTCAATAGTTCTCAAAAAAATAATATTTCTTTCAATACTTATATCATAATATTAAAAATATCAAACTTAAAACAATATTAAACTTAATAAATATTAAACTTGAAAAATAATTCAATACGAAGTGAAGAAATTAATTTGAAAATAGTTGCGATTCAAATCATACAAATACATAAATAACTATAAATTACAACTCAATAAAAATTAATACAAATTATGGCTACGGTATGGCTACGGCAATTTGGCGTAGCCATATTATGGCTTCGGTATGGCTACGGAAAGAGTGCGTAGCCATTGTATGGCTTCGGAATGGCTTCGCATAGTGCCGTAGCCATCAGTGGCGACTGTAGATGTCAGTAGCCATTCCGAAGCCATGCACCGCTACGGATTGAAGCCATTCTAATTTGTTTTTGTAGTGGTCATTCTAGAGAAGTGATAAATAAAATCGATTTATATGGAAAAAAAAATTATTTTGGTAAAATTTACTTTATGAAAAGGTAAAGGTAGCCTAAAACTAATACTCTCTCCGTTCTTTTTTTTATTTGTCCACTTTAGTTTGTCCACTTTATTATAAGAGAGATAAATTTAAATTAGATTTTTGAATTACATATTGAAGATAAAATATATTCATATGAGATCTTGTTAGATTTGTCTTGATGTAAAGTTTTTAATTTATAATTTTAATAATTTTTTATGTTGCGTACTTAGAGATATTAAGACTTAAAATTTGTTAAAAAAATGCGTGTGAAAGATAAAGTGGACAAACAAAAAGAAACGGAAGGAGTATTAAATTAAGCTTATAAGAAAAACTTTATTTTCATTGATAATTTAGACACATTAATGAATAATAAAAAAATAAATAAATAAGTTTTATATATTTATAGCTTTTCGAGAAGTTTTATATTGTACAACTACAACACATGAAAAAATTAATTAAAATATAATGTACATGAATTAATTCTAAATCCAATTCTAAATCAATAAAAATTAAACATGATGAGAAAATCTTTAGAAAAGCTTAGAAAATAGAAAAAATTAGTATATTATAAATTTTAATAATGAGAAATATATTCAATCATGAAATATTCTCTTATTTCAAAGATAATTTCAAATTAAACTTGCAATTAAACTTGCAAGAGAAGTCTTTTAGAGAGAAAAATTATTATATAATCATAAATTAGTTGACATTTATTAAAATACTCATCAATAAGTAACCAATAATTTTTTGCCAAATCATCATTTAATATAAGATTGCCACTTGGAATTTTCCAAGACTTTTAGTATATAATATGATATGATATGATGGTATTTATACAACATTTTGTCAAATTGATTTTAAAAAGCTTATGGGGGTGTTTGGCAAACAACTGATAGTTGAAAGCTAGTAGCTGATTAGGATAGCTGATTTGACTAGTCGATTTTATTAATTGATTTGATTAGCTGGTTCAAATATCTGACAATTTAAGAGTGTTTGGTAAAATTTAGTTGATAGCTGAGAGCTGATTAATGTAAAAAGACATATAAGGGCATGATAAATTTATTGTTTACTAATTTGTGTAAAAGTACTTATAAGTAAATAATTGACAAATATTAATTATGAATTATAAATTATATTTCTTAGTTAAAATTATGTTATAGTTATATATCTAAATATAGATTGCATAAAAATATCTCTAATTATATTTAAACAAGTAAAATTTAAAATTAATTTAAAGTACTGTTTCTGAGAAGAAACTTGAATCGACAATTCACCTTGAAAACACCTGATGATAAGGTGTGGAAGAAGCTCAATCATGTTGGTGTTGTAATGGAATGATTTCGCCTCTTTACTTGTTATCCTGCACACAACAAGTTAGTCTTGCCCTGGGGGTAATCTCCCGAAAAACCCTTCCGATGCTTAAGTCAGATGAGGGATTGGAGATCGAGAGATGAAGGAGCAGTTGATTGTTTGAATATGATGTGTTTGATGAGAGGTGAAGGTAGTGTGTATAGGAATTTGTGGTGTCATATGACTTGTCCCGCCAGTGAACCTGGGAGGGAGTATTTATATCAGGTAGTTGTAGGATAAGGTGATGGGTAAACGTGAGAATCATGGGAGACAGGGGTGAGATCATGGGTAGTTATCTTAACATATCAGGTGGTTAATTCCTTGGGGACCAAGCAATAAAAAGGATCAAAGGTCAAATGGCCTTTGACGATAAATAAAGAAAATTGTCAGAGTATAAGAGTAATTTACAATAAATAAATAAGGAAAAAGTGTCAAAAATTACCTAATAAATTTTTTTTTTTCAAAAAAGTACCTAATAAAAAAATATTTTCCAAAAATACCTAATAAAAATTTATTTTTACAAAAGAGTACCAACTAACGGTTGGGGTTAACTTTTCCGTTATCTTTTTTTTGCCCATTTATAAGAAGTACCTAATAAATTTTTTTTTTCAAAAAGTACGTAATAAAAATTTTCTTTTCAAAAAATTACCAAGAACACAACATAATTATTAAATACAAACGTACAACATAATATATAACTCTAACAACATTATCCATGAAAAGTTCAAACATCATCCAATACAAACACAACATAACACAAACCCAAAGCAAGTAACGGTTGGTGTTAAGTTGACTGTTTATTAAAAAAAATTATTAGGTGATTTTTGACACTTTTTCCTTATTATTATTATTATTATTATTATTATTATTATTATTATTATTATTATTATTATTATTATTATTATTATTATTATTATTATTATTATTATTATTATTATTATTATTATTATTATTATTATTATTATTATTATTATTATTATTATTATTATTATTATTGTTATTGTTATTATTGTTATTATTTACTATTATTATATTATTATATTTTTATTATTATTATTATTATTATTATTATTACTATTATTATTATTATTATTATTATTATTATTATTATTATTATTATTATTATTATTATTATTATTATTATTATTATTATGTTGTGTTAAAAGATAACGGAAAACTTAACTCCAACCGTTAGTTGGTACTCTTTTGTAAAGAAAATTTTTTGTTATGTACTTTTTGACAAAAAATTTATTATTAGGTACTTTTTTGAAAAAAATAATTTATTAGGTAACTCCAACCGTTAGTTGGTACTCTTTTGTAAAGAAAATTTTTTGTTATGTACTTTTTGACAAAAAATTTATTATTAGGTACTTTTTTGAAAAAAATAATTTATTAGGTACTTTTTGACATTTTTCCCAATAAATAAATATAAAATAAGTGTTACCATAACAATTAGCCCCACGCATGAAGGATGATAGAAGAGAAGAGCCCTAGCAACTTGAAACATTTTCCTTTATGCGGAAAATCAAAAGCCTAATTAAATGCCTTAGAGAACGCAAACAAGCCCCAAGTTCCTATAAGGTTCCACGGAATGAGCACAGCACGAGCCGCAGCTTATAATTGGGTAATGTTGTGAAGCTGATGACTTAGAAAATTTTCCACAAAGGATCCCCTATCAGGGGTCCGAGTCCGACTTATCTAGTTCGCGACAATAGGAGAAATCCTTTCCCTAAAGCCAAAGCATATAAGGATATCAATGGTACGACATTCCGCGGCACGAAGAGGGCGGAAGCTTCATAACGCATAATAACTTAGAAAAATTTAAGCTAGGGCCACCTCTTTTAGGGGTCTGACTTATCGAGTTCGCGGAAAAAGAGGGAAATCTTTTCTCTGCATCATACCTTACCAAGGAGTGATATCCTTAAGAATTTCGCGGCTTGTCAGAGAATTAAATTGAGAGCCCCAGACTCGGCATGTCGCGGAATATCTAGTCGCCTGACATCAAATCTTTTTGACTTAGAAACTTTTATGAAAATTAGCTGCCAGAGGGAGTCCGACTGATCGACCCTACGAAAACTTTGACAATATATCTACCTGTCAATACATGGAGGATTATGGCTGAGGGAGCCTTTGGAGGTGTCCCTCCTACAATGTCACAACTTGGGTGATCATGTAACTAGGTGTTACACGTAGAATAATTTCTGATGGGTTTAAAACCTAGGAGGGTCGGACTTATCGATGTCACTACAGCTATTTGGTATAATGTTGCGGATGTAGATAATTGATGTAATGCCACGGCATCTGTATGACACAACTCCCTTAGGATTCTTGTCTAAATTTGACCTTGGATTCCGATGTTATGTCGTCACATCGATGAGAAGGACAGGGATAGCTGGCCTCCTCCATACTTCACCAATATTTTCAATCTAACTCACATTTGGGAGTCCGACTCATCGACCTTGCGACAGGTTCAAGGACTCCAACATTTCTTAGATGTCGCCATATCCATAAGTCGGATAGACAAATTGGATCTTTCTTGTAGGGTACTTAGAATATTTTTCTCCCCTTAGGTGTTCTGGGGGGTCCGACTCATCAATGTGGCTGCAAGATATGAGTTCTTCCATACTTAGAATATTTCACATGGGAAGATCCTCTTTTAGGGTCCGACTCATCGACTTTGCGGAAGAGTTTGCTCAGTATATCGAGTATGTGTAATTAGAACTCTATTGAGGGTCCGACTTATCTATGGCACGAATTTGATATTATTCCACCCTTTGAGCAGCGTCTGAATACGACATTCTCTTTACTTAGACAAATTCTTGCTGTCCCAGGCTCCATGAGGGGTCCGACTTACCTACCCTATGGATTGCATAGATGACTACTGCTCTTGAAAATACATCTCTTGAAAGTACATCTTAGCCCTAGAAATAGTATATTTTCTATCTCAAGTTTTCTGACATTATCTTCAAACTTCTAACATAAATTCTTCAAGATCTTCAAAAAGTATTCAAACTACTCTTCAAATTATTTGAATTCCTTCAAACTGTTATTGATAATCTTGATTTTGTTCATCATAAACTTGAAACTGTTCTTCAAGATTTGAATATATTTATGAACTTGACTTTGCTATTTGAAAGATATCAATTATTAATTTATTTTGACTATGGCTGACATTAATTCCGCGGGTAACATAGAAACTAACTCGGTGAACTCGAACTTCCCCCCTTAGTTGTATGCAACCAAGTAGTGAATATAAACGTTGATAAACATGATTTGGATGACAGTAGTTACATAAAGCTTACCCCTCATTATGAATCAATAAAGACCGGGGAGTCGTCTGTTTCCCCTATTTATGTATCAGACAAACACCAACCTGCACCTTGGGAAGTGAGCATTGCTTTTTTGCCCAACTACTTGCCAAGAATAAATCCTGACCTAGAAGGGTTATTGATTGTAGATACGAAAAAGATGGAAGGGTCAAGCGAATCTTCTAGCAGGCAAAGCGCGGTGCGACCTCCTCCTCCTTTTTATATTAAAGATGGTGGCCCTTTAACCTACTTCGTTGACTTGGTAACCAAAGGAGAGTTGGAGAAGCAAAGGGATAAGATTTCAACGAAGTTTGGTTTACCGAACGATTATAATTTATTAACGCCGGGGAATTATGACATCGTAAGGTTTCCCCCTCCACACTGTATAGATGTATACCTTCCTGTGTTTGAGAAGGGACTTAGGTTTCCCCTACACCCATTTTGTAGAGAGGTGTTAGGTCTTTTGAACGTAACGGTACCAGAGTTGTACCCTAACACTTGGGGTTGCAAAGTAGCATTTTTAATACTGTGCAAAGTTTTAGGTGTCCTCCCTACACTCACAACCTTTAGGTACATATTTAGGGCACGACAGTGCAATTCGCAAGAGTACGGGTGTGGGTGGATAACTTTCACATACCGTCGTGGGCTAAATATAGTCCATGACTTGCATGATAATCAGAGGAATTATAGGACTAAGTTTGTGTCTGTATTGTTCCAAAGGATGGAACATTAAGACGTCCTTCAACATCAAGTCCAACCTCTCGGGTTTTAATAATGGCACAATGCTCTATTATTGACGCGATAATAATCGAGTATGCTAAGATGGATGGTAAACTCGACAGAAAGCCCTCTCATGTCCAGTTCAATTGGATCCCCTCCCCAACTGAGCTAATGAACGAGGGCCTTCTTTCCGCGTTCCAAATCAGCTTATCGATTGATAAGAGTATGGACTGTTTACTGACCTTAATTCATTTGCATACTTGTGTTTTTACCTTGCATTTTTATTTGTAGGAATCGCTAAGGAAAATTTGAGAAGGAAACATCCAGAACTGATGAAGAAATTTTCGATGATGCGGTTCGCTCACGGCCCTGCCCAGAGGCCTACTGATAAACCCTTACCGTCTCCCCCAAAGGTAAAACCTTTAGTATGTTAAATATTCGTGGATGAATTTAATTGACGCTGCTTCTCTCCAGAATTCGATGACCACCTTGAAGGGGCTGGATGATGTTCCATCCAACGCAGAAGCTTTGCAGCTTCTAGAGGATTGAAAGAAGTTTCATATATCCGATGAAACTAAGAGGGTATATGCTGCCAAGGAAAAGGAAAAAGTGGAAGATAAAGAAAAAAAAGAGGAAGAGGGGTTCCTCTTCTGTGGAAAGTGCGACTAAAGATGTTGCCACGACACAAATAAAGTCGGTTGTTCCTTTAGTGATCGAGCCTGTCGATGTAGAAGCTTTGCCTCCCCTCAAAAAACAACATCTAGGCAAGGGTAAGGAAAAAATGGACGAATCTGCTCCCATTGCTAAACCCCTTAAGGAAGCCGCGTACAACCGGCGTGAAGTTGTGCCCTTTAACCCCGACACAATTTTTTCTAAGCTGGGTTACAAGGGGATGGTGACCAGGTTTAACCGAGCTTCGACTCAATTAGTTTGCCAAAAGGACGTGGATCATCTAGATTCAGTATCCCCTCTTGATATGGTGCGATGGTTACAATGTTCGGCAGCAGAGGTAACATTCATTCAATTTCTCTTGATTTTCATGGATGGAACACATTCTAAGTGTAATTTTCTTTTTCAGACATTTTTAAGGCTGTCGTATGAGCTGAATCTTCATGGGCAAAATGCCGTTTATAGAGAAACAATAGAGGCTCTTACTGCTCGATGTGATGAGCAGAATGAAGAGCTTCGAAAATTGAAGGAAGAGCTGGGTGAGCTGCCGAGACTCAAGGAGAAAGTAGCTAGGTGCGAGGAGCCGAAGTCGTGCCTGTTTCAAACTGAGCAGTGGAGGGAGAAGGCGAGTAAGCAATTGGAGATCTCCATTGGGAATCTTGACAAAGCAACGAGTTTTTCCGCTACTTTGGGTCATCAAGTTGGAGAGTTGATTGAGGCTCAACGCAAACTGGTTCATCAGAAACAGTTTCTCGTGAAGCAAGTGGAGGAGGATTTAAAGACATTCAAGTTGTTACTCGATTCTGCCAAAGTCTATAAGTTTTGCTCGAAGAGACGGGCTAGAAATGCTAGAGACTGGTTGACCTCTGATGAGCCGAAAGCTGCGACTTTCTTGGGTAATCTAACCGATTAAATGATGGAGGCAAGTGCCATGATAAGTGAAGAAACATTCCGTCTAGCAGCTATGGAATTGGGAATAAACATTGACTCACTACTTCAATCAGCAAGGAGCAAGAAGAATGACGCGTTATGTAACCTTTCAGAGAAGCTGGAAAGGGAATCCACGGTTTTGGTAGATGTAGAATGGGATGCAAAGGAGAAGGAGGAGTGGCTGAAGATAGTAAACGAAGAGGCTGAGAAGGAGGTCTTGTGCCTAGATCTGAAAATGTTATCATTGTCTCCTCCTTCTATTCCCGATCTTCCGGAGGATCTATCTTTGTCTAAGTTAGAGAGTTTGAGTTTGGATCTTTCTGATGTGCTGATTGAGGAAGGGAAGAGCTTGCAGGGTTTGCGCAAAGAATTGTCGGAGATAGAAGTACATCCTTTCAATGTTGAAGAATATATAAGCTTCTCTCCTGGTCGTAAACAAGACGCTGCTTCCCATATGCCGCCAGAAAATGTAGCTGATGCCGCTGTTGATTTTTTAGATAACATTTGATGTAATTTTAAGTTTGTACTTTCTTTGACTAAATCAAATAATCTGTAATTATGATGTCGTGGAATGTTTGGTTGGAATATATTTATGCCGTGAATTTCTGAATGCTAATGTAGTTTTTTTATACTAGGAATATTTATGATAGGGAGCCCCCTTTTTTAGGATCCGACTTATCGATACGACGGTTTTCTTAAAGTCTCCAATACTTAGAAATTTTTTTGATAAGGATCCCCAATACGGGGTCCGACTTATCAACTGCCCCGGTAATAGAGATAACATCGCTTTTAAGATCGAATTTCAATACATAACTTTTTGGACAAGAGACCCTCTTTTCCGGATCCGACTTATCGATTATACGGAATGTTGATATAAAACATTGAATTTTAAGAAATGCAAAAATTGATTGGGTTGGTTGCCAAGTACGTCTGACAAACCGTTAGTGCTGGAACGCCAAGTACGTCTGACGTTGAATTTGGAGACTTGATATGAATGATAATATCTAATGAAAATTTAAGTTACAGGGTAATAAGTAGTGCTTACACATCTTGAAGACGCGGATTACATGAGTACTGACTAGAATAATGAAAATAAATGACGACGACACTGACAATGTTTGACTTGAAAATTAATCTGAGTATAGATAAATAGTATTGATAGTAGCGTTTTGCCCTCCATATCTTCCAATTCGAAAGTTCCTGGTATGATGGTGCGCCTTATTTTGAAGGGTCCGTCCCAATTAGCTCCAAGTTTGCCCTTTTCCACTATTTTCCCTGTTGCTTTCACTTTTCGGAGTACAAAGTCTTTTTCTTTGAGCTTTCTTGTCTTGACTTGACGGTTGAACTGGCAAATCATTCGTTGTTTCTGAGCTATGGATCTTAACAGTGCGTTACCTCTTGTTTCTGGGAGTAGATCTAAGTTGATTCTTTTTCCGTGGTATTCTCTCCGTGGTCGTAACATGTGATTCTGGTTGAAGGAATGCCTATTTCCACGGGGAACACTGCTTCTGAACCATATACCAAAGAGAAAGGTGTGTGGCCTGTCGCTTCTTTTACGGTTGTTCTACTAGCCTAAAGAATGCCTGGGAGTTCTTCATCCCACGTCCCTTTTTCCCCTTCGTTCTTTTTCTTGATGCCGTTAATGTTTTCCTTGTTCGCAGACTCTACTTGGCCATTTCTTTGTGGCCGGGATACGGAGCTGAAACGAAGTTGGATATCGAATTTGTTGCAGTATTCTACCGTGTTTTTACTAACGAATTGCCTTCCATTATCAGTGATTAGGACTCTAGGTATGCCGTACCTCATGATGATGTTGCGCATATGAATTGGCATACCTGCTTATCCGTGATAGAGCTCAATGCTTCTGCTTCTACATATGGAAAAGTAATCAATGGCTACGATGATGAACTTTCTCTGTCCCTTGGCAGGTGGGAAGGGTCTAAGAAGGTCCGTCCCCCACCTGTCAAAAGGTAATACTCCTTGAATACCGGAGAGGTAGTTAGATGGTATCTTGTCTATCTTGGCGAAATATTGACACTGGATGCAACGTTTAACGACGTTCTCTATATCTTTTGAGAATTTTGTTGACCACAGTTCGGACACCTTGATGAATACCGCATCCTCCCTCGTGTATCTCACAGATTATATAGTTTCTTTCCTCAAGAGTTACACATTTCAACAGAGGGTAAGTGTAAGATTTCTTGTATAGTGTTCCCTCGTGTAATTCGAACCATTAGACTTTCTTCTTGAATATCTTGGCTTGGTTCTCATCTTGCGGCAAGGTATTGCTTAGTAAGTATTGGATGTAGGGCTCCATCCATGTGGCCGATCGGTCTAGGGTGTGAACAATGTAGTTTATGCTAGGCTTTGGAAAAACCTCCCATAAAATATCTCGAGCCGCGGATGTGTCAGCCGAACTAACGAGTCTTGCAAGGGAATCAGCCTGTGCGTTTTCTGACCTTGGGATGTGAGATAAGATGAATTTATCAAACTTTTCCTAGAACTCCGTGACTTGCTTTAAATACATATTCATGCTTTCATCTTTGGCGTCGAATTCACCGTTTACTTTCCCTACTATTAACTGAGAGCCGGAAAATGCTGATAGGTTTTTTGCCCCGGCTCCATAGCAAATTTTGAGCCTCAAGAGGAGAACTTCATATTCTGCTTCGTTGTTTGATGCTACGAACTCGAATCGAACGGCTCGTTCCATACGAACCCCGACAGAAGATATTATTAGGAGACCTGCTCCACTGGTGGACTTGGTAGAGGAACCATCCACATATAGTTTCCATTCCCGGTTGGGTTCAGATGGGATCGGAATTGTCGTTTCTGCTATGAAGTCGGCTAATGCTTGAGGCTTTATAGTTGTTCGCGGTTCATATTCTAATCTAAAGTCTGCCAACTTATTGGCCCAATGATTCTTCCCTTCTATGATCTTCTTCAAAGGTTAGTTGGACCTTACGACGATCTGGTGTGACTAAAAAGTATGGTTTCAGCTTTCTACTAGCCATTACTATTGCAAACAAGACTTTATCTACCTATGTGTAATTTCCCTCCGAGCTGCGGAAAGCATGACTAACATAGTAAATGGGTAGTTGTTTCTTCTCCCTTTCCGTAATTAGAACCCCAGATAGGGAGTACTGGGAGATAGAGACGTATAACACTAAGGTTTCTCCGCTGATGGGAGATACCAATTTGGGAAGGGAAGCCAAATATTCCTTTAGTTGGATAAAGAAGTTCTCGGCTTCCTCCATCCATTCAAATTTCGCCTGTTAGAGGGTTTTGAAGAAGGGGGAACACTTATTTGCTAATTTTGACAGGAATCTACCGAGGGACGCAACGCAGCCAGTTAGTCTTTGTACTTCCTTTGCCGAGGTAGGCGACTTCATGTTCATTATCGCCTGGATTTTGTCTGGATTGGCTTCTATGCGTCTTTCATCGACCAAGAAACCGAGGCACTTCCCTCCAGTAACCCCAAATACGTACTTGTCGGGATTTAGTCGCATTTGGTGTTTACGGAGTGTAAAGAATGTTTCTCTGAAATCCGCGGAATCCTCTGAAGCCTGCTTGCTCTTTGTTATCATGTCATCAACATAGACCTCCAGGTTGCGCCCCATTTGAGAATGGAAGACTTTTTTACCATCCGCTGGTACGTGGCCCTGACATTTTTCAGGCCAAAAGGCATAACCTTGTAATAGTATACCCCGACGTTCGTAATGCAGGCTCTTTGAGGTTGATCTTCTGGAGCAAAAAGGATTTGATGATATCCCGCATTGGCGTCCATAAAGCTCAATAGGGATGACCTGCCGTGGAATCAACCAATCTGTCGATTTTGGGAAGGGGATAGTTGTCTTTAGGGCAGACCTTGTTAAGATCCGGGAAGTCGACGCACATCCGCCACTTCCCATTCGTCTTTTTGACCAGAACTACATTAGATAGCCAATCAGAGTACTTACATTCTCGGATGAACCCCGCATTCAATAGTTTTTTTACTTTTTTCTTTGGCGGGTTCAATCCTCTTAGTTCCCTGATGGCGCAGCTTTTGTTTTGCCGGTTTAAAGCCCGCCCTTATGTCAAGTTTATGGCACATGACACTTGGGGGAATCCCAGGCATTTCTTCAACCGTGTATGCAAAGATGTCATGGAACTCGGCTATGGTGGTCAAGACATCGCGTCTCTCTGTCTTAGGAAGGTGTTTGCCTATTTTGACTTTCTTCCCTTCAAATATATCTACCTCTTCATATTGCTCCGTAGGCTGCGGTTTGTCGGGAGTGGGGGTGACCTCTGTGTAGACACTCAGGATAGAGGCTGGTTCTCCTCTTCGTCGTTTCGAAGGGACTGCAGATATGGCTTCCTGCTTGAGAGTGTTAATGAGGCATTGCCGCTCCGCGACTTGGTCCCCTTTCAGTATACTCACCTTGCCATCATCTTGTTCAAATTGTAGCAGCAGTTGGTGGGGGAGGATTGCCGCTTTGAGTTTGTTAATGAGGGGGAGTCCCATAATGGCGTTGTATGGGAATTTCAGATCAACCAGTGTAAAACGGATGGGCATGGTTTTGCAGCGGTCTCTCTCCCCTACTCGAACAGGGAGTATAATAGTGCGCAGGGGTGTGACTTGATTGCCTCCAAAACCGATCAACGGCTTATCTAGTGGTTGGAGGTACTTTTCTTCGAATTTCATCTATCGAAGGCATTCTATGGTGATGAGATCAGTTGTACTCCCGGTGTCTACTAATACTCACTTCACTTTCATGTGCTCAATTTTAATAGATACCACCAACGGATCATTATGTGGCTGCTGCAGTGGCTGCGATGTAGTGGTGTCAAATTTCATAACTGGCCCCATAGATTTAGTCTTCGGAGGTCCCTTGAGAAGGGCATGAACACTGTCCTTGGCAGCACGGACAATGGGGTAATCCTCGGAAAAGCCCCCACATATCATATGGATGGTTCCCTGCGTGTTTGAATTTTCTTTTTGGGATTCATCTCTCCTAGGTAATCTTCACCTTGAATTCCACTTTCTCCTTTCCGCGCCGTTTCCGGTATCGTAATCTTTCCTAACCACAAACCGTTCTAACTTCCCTTCGTCGGCGAGTTGATACAAGACGCGTTTGAGTTCGCGACATTGGGTTAAGGTATGACCATGCTCCTTGTGGTAGTTGCACCAGAGGTTGTAGTTACAACGATCAAAAGGAGTAGTGGTAGGTGGTGGAGCCAGTAGTTCATCCCGGATGGCGAAGAAGATGTCCCTTCTGTTTCTATTGAACAGTGGATCGTTACCTCTATCAAGCAGGTCCTGAGTTCTAGGTCCTTCCTTTGCGGTATAGATATGTCTTGACAGGGGAGGTCCCATATCAGAAGGTGGATCACGACGTCGCGACATGTAATTTCTTTCCCTTGGAGGATAATCTTCTAGATTTTTAAATGAGCAAGGTGGTAGAAGATCCCTCTTTTCTGATTTCCGCTTCTTGGGGTCCTGTGCTTGACATATCTTAGAGGCTGTGACGTAGCTTTGACATTGTTTCATAGCTTCCGCGTACGTCTTCACCTGATTTTCTACCAGCAGGAATTTCGGCTTATGTGCCTTCATGCCGTTGATCAGGGCATTCAATGCCACTGACTCTTCTAACTCTGTAACTTCCAGCACAGCCTCATGGAATTTCTTCAAATATGAAGATATAAAATCTCCTTCTTGATGTAATATGCTGAGCAAGTGGAAGTTTGATTTCTCTTGTCGTCGAGCGGCCATAAAATTGCACAAGAATTTGTCTTCGAGTTCAGCGAAGGTACGAATAATCCCAGGAGGAAGGGAGGTGTATCACGTCAGCATAACGCCGGTGAGTGAAGTAGGGAAGAATTTGCATAGTAGTGCTGACTCCGCGGTATAAAACAACATCAAGTTCTTGTATGCCATTATGTGTTCCTCTGGGCAAGTAGTGTCATCGAAAGCCGCCATATTTGGGACTCTGTTTTCGCGGGATTTGGAGTGGCCAAGATTTGAGCGGTAAGCGGGGAGTTTATCAGTACAGGGGTCTTGGGAGGACCTCCCTTATCAGTCTCCTCCTGCCGTGTCACTATTGGGTTTGCATGGTAGCTTGAACCAGTGAGGGAGGTTTTCCTCCTTTCCTCCCTCTTTTTATCGATCAAGGTTTGAACATGTGAGGATGTTTTTTGCCTTTTACTTTCCAAGAAGGTCCGAGCATCGGGGGAGGCTGTTTTAGATTCCCATTCTTGGGAGTTATTTTTGGTGAGACTTTTGGGTGCTTTTGACATCTCTCGTCTCCTTTTGTTCCTCCTACTAGAACGTGACATTCCTGAGTCCTTGCTACGGGACATCGGGTGACTCGAGTTTCGGAAGGGATTTACCTGTTCTTGTAGGTTTTTGATCTGGTTGGCCATTTCATCCATGGTTTGCTGCTAAACAGGAGCATTGGCGTTCAAAACAATGCGAAGCTGCTCTGAGAAGGCAGCGATAAGGTTTTGTGCTAGCATGTCCAAATCACGACGGGTCACGACTTGATCGTTAACCTGACCTGCAGAAGTGTCTGTATCTGTGCTATGCAATGTAGCGGTTTGTGTTGGATTCCTTTTGGGAACCATGGTTTCTTGTATCTCTCCCCACAGAAGGCGCCAAACTATTTCTGAGAAGAAACTTCAATCGACAATTGACCTTGGAAACACCTGAGGATATGGTGTGGAAAAAGCTCAATCGTTTTGGTGTTGTAATGGAATGGTTTCGCCTCTCTACCGGTTCTCCTGCACACAACAAGTCAGCCTTGCCCGGGGGGTGATCTCCCGGAAAACGCATCCGATGCTTAAGTGAGATGAGGGATTGGAGATCGGGAGATGAAGGAGCAGTTGATTGTTTGAATATGATGTGTTTGATGAGAGGTGAAGGTAGTGTGTATAGGAATTTGTTGTGTCAGATGACTTGTCCCGCCAGTGAACCCGGGAGGGAGTATTTATATCAGGCAGTTGTAGGATAAGGTGATGGGTAAACGTGAGAGTCGTGGGAGACAGGGGTGAGATCATGGGTAGTTATCTTAACATATCAGGTGGTTAATTCCTTGGGGACCAAGCAATAAAAAGGATCAAAGGTCAAATGACCTTTGACGGTAAATAAACAAAATTGTCGGGGTATAACAGTAATTTACAATAAATAAACAAATATAAAATAAGTGTTACCATAACAAGTACATAATTGTTCATATTCAAACAAGTGAAATTAAAAACAAATTTAAGTACATAATTGTTTAAGAATAGTTATACATCTAAAATTACATAAAAAAATATAAGTGTTAAGAACCACAATGTTGTCTTCTAGCTGCCATTAAACTTGCAATGATGTCATTACGAACCTTTGCCATTTCATTAGTACCCGCACGGTTAACATCTTGATTGAAAATACATTCGACATTTGAAAATGCTTCTGGGGGAATGAAATTTGGATTTCCATCAATGACCCTAAATGCCGGGTTAATGATATTACTTGATCTAATGTAATTACGTAAGGCTAGTGTAGCACAAATTATTCTACATTGGTCTTGTGGTGAATATATTGGCATTTTTGCTAAAATCTTCCACCTTGCCTTTAAAACACCAAATGCCCTTTCTATACAACTTCTTACTGACGAATGCGCTCGATTGAAGCTTTCTCGTGGTCCTCTCGGATTGCACCACGACATGTTATCTTATTTTATGATAAGGTGTCAAGAACCCTTGCCTTTCAGGATACCCTTTGTCCGCTAAGTAATACTTGCCTTAATTATATTAAAAATTGAATTTAGACAAATTATATTAAGGGAAAAGTGTCAAAAAGTACCTAATAAATTTTTTTTTTTCAAAAAAGTACCTAATAAAATTATTTTTTCCAATAAGTACCTAACGAAAAATTTTCTTTTCAAACGAGTTCCAACTAACAGTTGGGGATAAGTTTTCCGTTATCTTTTTTTTGCCCATCTTTAAAAAGTATCCAATAAAAATTTTATTTTCAAAATAGTACCAAGAACACAACATAATCATCTAATACAAAAACAACATAATATATAACTCTAAGAACATAATCCAAAAAAAAGTTCACACATCATTCAATACAAACACAATAAAAAATAATAATAATAATAATAATAATAGTAATAATAATAATATTACTATTAATAAGAATAATAATAATAATAATAATAATAATAATAATAATAATAATAATAATAATAATAATAATAATAATAAGGAAAAAGTGTCAAAATTCACCTAATAATTTTTTTTTAATAAACGGTCAACATAACACCAACCGTTACTTGCTCTAGGTTTGTGTTGGATGATGTTCATAGGTTGTGTTTGTATTGGATGATGTGTGAACTTTTCATGGATGATGCTGTTAAACTTATGTATTATGTTGCCTCTACTCACACTTAAAAATGCATTTAGGCACGCTTATAAGTGAGGCTGATGCATTTAGCCACACTTAATTAAGCGTGCTTCCAGCTTGTGTGGGTATATTTCAGGCACGCTTAATAAGCGTGGCTAAACACTTCAGTACTCTATATTTAATTCTTCATGTTTTCTACACAAAACAAGCGTGGCTAAACTTGTTATGTATTATTATTTATTTATTTATTTATTATTATTATTATTATTATTATTATTATTAATATTATTATTATTATTATTATTATTATTATTATTATTATTATTATTATTATTATTATTATTAGGGAAATTATCATTGGTGCCCCTGAGGTATGCGTTATTCTCAATGGTGGATAAACTTAATTTTTTTTTCCAATGGCACCCCTGACGTTTAGGGGTAATAACATTCGTGACCTTTTAAAGTTTTTTCCGTTAAAAATCCGTTAATTTTTCCAAATTAACCTAACTAGGGTTAGTTTCTTCTTCTTCTTCTTCTTCACTCCTTCCATGGCTGCCTTTCATGGCTGCCCTTTCTTCAAAGCCCAAAAAAATCCCTTAATAACTATAAATATACAAGAAATATCCTTTATATTAATCTAATTTGAGTGTTCACTCATTAATTCATTACTCTTTTTTTCACTCTCATTATACAACATTACATGATTTCATAGGGCTTTTTATTCCATCATCTCATCTCCCTCTTCTTCAACTTTAGAGGAGTATTACTTTTTTTCTTTCTATCTTGAATAAATAAGTTTGCAATCTATTCTTTTAATTCAATTTTTTTCAATCTACAAATCAATCAATATTCATCTCATCTCCCTCTTTTTCTAGGTTTTCATTTTATCGATTGAAATAATTTCGAAAACTAACCCTATTTTTCTGGGATTTTTCTCCCACTTAAATTTTCATCATTTTCGTGGGTAATGCCATCTTCTTTCAGTAATTCCTCATCATCAATGACAATACCCTTCTTTTTAGGGTCTTCACTTTCATTTTCTAGGTTAGTTTTTGGGAAATTTTTGGTATAAACAGTTAAAATATAAAATTTTGAGATGTGGGTTTTGTTGATTAGTGGATGAAATAGGAAAATTGTGATCTAGGTATCTTGTTCACGAAAGAAAGATGAGTTCTTGATTTTATTTTATAATATTAATTAAAGATAAAAGTATGATTTACCTTTGGAGATTAGGTATACAAAGTTGAATGAAGCTTTGGAAATGGCGTTTCAAGGTCGACTAACAACAGTGATGGCCGAATATCGAAATGCGATGTTTTTCTTCAAGAAGCTGAAAGGTCCTAGATAATTACTCGTATAGAAAGAATCGAAAGAGAAATTTGACTTTGAGGATGCTTTTGTTGATTAATCCGTTTTTGAAGAAAGGGATTTTTCTGGGTTTTGAAGAAAGGGATTTTTCTAGGTTTTGAAGAAAGGGCAGCCATGGAAGGCAGCCATGGAAGGAGTGAAGAAGAAGAAGAGAAGAAGAAACTAACCCCAGTTAGGTTAATTTCGAAAACTTAACGGATTTTTAACGGAAAAAACTTAAAAAGGTCACGGATGTTATTACCCCTAAACGTCAGGGGTGCCATTGGAAAAAAAAAAAAGTTTATCCACCATTGAGAATAACGCATACCTCAGGGGCACCAATGATAATTTCCCTTATTATTATTATTATTATTATTATTATTATTATTATTATTATTATTATTATTATTAGTATTATTATTATTATTATTATTATTATTACTAATAATAATAATAATATATAATTATCCCAACAAGTTTTCTATTAATCAGAAAATACAAAACAATAATGTACTATATAGTAAAAGCTTGAAATCGTCAAAACTAATGCATCATTAGTAAAAGTTGTTTGCTTGTATTCGACAAAAACTTAATGTACTTGACAAAAATACATAAAAGTTAAAACTTGATGTACAACATGCATTGTTTTGATGTACTTGACAAAAACATCATGAAGACGTGCACACAATGTGGACTAAAAAGCTATAGCCAACAAGCAATGTGCACTAAAAAGCTACAATAATGTGCAATCACAGCAGCAATGTGCAATCAAAACAGCAAGCTACAATGTCGTACCAAACACATAAAAATTAGATTTTCTTAATTAGTACCAAACAAAGAACAAAACATAATATAAAGTTAGATATGAAGTTGAACATTTTCATCAATTATACTTGCCTTATTTAACTTGTCCCGCAATAAATTGTCCAACATTTGTGTATTAGCTTGTTTCTTGGACATATACATTGCCTACAATTATAAAATCATCGTTTAGAATTTAAGTTTAAATGAATAGATCAAAAACATTATAAAGAAGACACATGATATTCATATACCATCCCAGCTAAATGACAATGTGACATTTCTCTTTTAGCTTTGTCTCCGCGAATAATTTTTTTTGACTATTTCAGGATTCTCCATGAGTATCTTATCAATCAACTTCTCTAACTCTAGATAGTTCAACTAAAAATATAAAAAAAAAAAATTATATGAAAGGGTAGTTCAACATCATTTATAAATATATAAATGAATACTTTATCACTTACTTTAGCATTTTTCATTCTCTTGATCTGTCCAATTTCATGCGGTCTAGTATTAGCTTCTAATTGTTCAACATTTCTCTAAAATGGAGAGCTTAGTGAGATATGAATCAAATTTTGAAACAAAATATTGTTAAAGTTGATATGTTTAATTTTCATACCTTGTGACTTGGTTGTTGAATAGCGTTTGGAAGAATTCTAGCTACTTTAAGAAGATGTGATGTAGTTGTAGCATTAAGAGACATTTCTTTAGAGAATACCGGAATACGAGTACCTTGAGGAGTTTTAGGAGGAACATGTATGGATTCACAGATTATGAAGGAAAATTAGGCATATATTTTATGGTTATCACTTATCAAGACTACATTTAATAAAACTTACAATTTCACAGACCAAGTTCACCGGGGTTAAACTATAACAAGTTAAAACAGAGAATGAAGATGAAGATTATGCAAAGAACTTCACGGGAAGGAAAGCAAAGAACTGATACAAAAAACCCACTGGCAAGCAAAGCACAACAGATTATTTAAAACAGAGAGTGAAGATGAAGATTATGCAAATAAGAAGCACTAAAACAGCGAATGGACACTGCCCAAAAACGCACAGAGATTAGCAAAACAGAACAATTATCTTCATTGTATTTTAGTTCTTGTCCATTAAAATAGAAGCACTTCTTACTTTGATAGCAAAACAGAGAATGAAAAAAAAAACATCAAAACAGAAATTAGATAACACTGCCCAAATCAAAAATTGTATAATACACATAAAAGATTATGCAAAAAAAAGTAAAAACAAAATTTGAAGGGTAACAATTTTCGGAATTATACACAAATTTCTGAAATTTAAGACAAGAAAATGAAAAACCATATGAAAACTTAGAGATGAAAGACAAACGAGAACTTGAAGGAGAATTTGAAGGAACAATTTTCGGAAATTAGGGCAAAATTTCAGAAATTGGGGCAACAAGTTTTCGTTGAAGGAGAATATGAAGAGCCTAGTGTACCGGCGGGTTTTTACAAAATTAGCTTTTAAATCATTTTGGGATTTTTTAATTTAATAGTGTTAGTCACGCTTAATAAGCGTGCCTAACATTAACAACTCTTACTCACGCTTATTAAGCGTTGCTCTGAGTTCCACGCTTAATAAGCGTGCCTAACTAAAATAAGACAATTACACTAAATTAAGTGAGGCGAATTAAGTGTAGGTATAGGCAACGTATTTAGTAGTGTGTTTGTATTGAATAATTATGTTGTGTTCTTGGTACTTTTTTGAAAAGAAAATTTTGATTAGGTACTTCTTAAGAATGGGCAAAAAAAGATAACGGAATAGTTAACCCCAGCCGTTAGTTGGTACTCTTTTGTAAAAATAAATTTTTATTAGGTATTTTTTGGAAAAAAAAATTTTATTAGGTACTTTTTTGAAAAAAAAGTTTTTATTAGGTACTTTTTGACACTTTTTCCTTATATTAATAACAATGTAATAATAAATAAAATTCAAAATTTTACCTAGAGGAGGTATTGGAAAGTTTAGACTTCAGTTTCCAATTGTATCAAGGAAGATACGAGAATCATGAGCTGATCCCTCCCATCCGTTTAACACATATGTAAAAAGCAGATAAAAATCACACGCCGTGAGTACATTAATGGTGGGTGTTCCTTTGCTTCCTCTATATCGTATTTAATTTTCCTCACGAATTATGACATCTATATGAGTACCATCAATTGCTCCAATGTAATCCTAAAATTCAATAACGTTATAAGGATATATTTCTATAATCATTTTTGATTAAATTTTCAAACAAAGTTTAAGGAGCAATAAAAAGCTACCTTAAAATGAGGCATGTATTTGGCATCATTCCTAATTTGTGTTGGCACTTCATTAAATTCAGGATCTCTTGGTTTAATTATGTCTCTTGACAAGCCATCCATGGCGTTTAAAACCTCTTTAAAAACTCTACTAACAGTTTCACTAGAAAGTTGAAACCGTTCTTGGACATCCCGGTTTAATGCTCCCTTACTAAGGGTCCAAACAAATAAACCAACCTTCTCCAAAGTTGATATGTTCCTTGAAGGAAGCAAGCCATACTTGCTTTCCAGATCCGTACATAATTGGCGAAAAGTACTTTGTTTCATTCTCAACATATTAAAACAACGCTTTTCATGGCTATTCAACAACTCTTGTATCCATCTTTCTCCGGTTTGAAAAGAAGTAATGCATGGCTCCTTGTGTATGTACTTGACATACTAAATAGACATATAACCAATAACACAAGCTATCGAATCCCGAAGTTCATTATTCTTACGCCTCTTTAGAATTCTATTCCGTATAATATGCAAATCCATGCCTACAAATGTTCATTATAACAAAATAGAAAGATATAAGCCACTTTCACATTACAAAATAAAGTTCATCACAAAAGATATTAGCATTAGCTAGCTAATTATAGTTCAAATAACCAAATGTTAGCTAAAGATACATTAGCTTAAATCAGCTTGATACGAAGTACGGTCAATTATAATGTTAAAATAGCATCACACTCATTTTCCCTTCTCATACAAGTACTTAATCCAATGAAGTCTAGCTTCATCACTTGGAAGACCATCAAGAATTGTTCTCTTTTGAGGATCCTCAATCATGGTACAAGCAAAATCAAATTCAGGAGTACATGGAGTCAAACCAGGCAAGGATAATAATTTTGCTAGAGAATCTGCAAGTGTAGTAGAAGAATTAGACAATGTACGCGCCTCAAGATCAATTAATTCCACATCTTTGATGTTCTTCTCCGTGGTAACTTGAACCATGTAATCTAATTTCCCCATCAACATTGTTGATCCACCAACTCTTCTAAAGGATTCTGACTTAGAACTCTTATTGCTTACACAAGCTTTAGTCTAAGATACTCGCTTGCTTCCTCTCTTTCCAACTTCTTGTTCAATTCTTTGAGGAGAAGGTACAGGGGAAGGAGTCGAGTTATAATCATTCCAAACTTCTTGCCAGTCCTTATTGGTTTGGCTATTGTCAAAAGCATTACTTCCACTCCATACATCATCATATTCATGAGATGTATTACTAACCGTTAAATTTGGAGGAGAAGGGATATAAACTGTATCATTTTCACACTGAGCGGGAGTAAACTTTAGCACTCCTTGTGCAACCGAAGCACCAAACAATTGCTCCATCTTTGAATCCAACTCAGGTTCAATCCCTTCTTCTTGGAATGCTTTAAGGTGGATATTTTCCTATAAAGAAAGATAAAAAAAAAATATAATTCTTAGAAGTTCATTTAACTCTTAACATTGTAGTTTATAATTTTAAAGTTGTACTAGTAGCGATAATAAGTAAGCTAAGCTCAATTTTTTTTACCCACCATTCCTCACTAGCAATTATAGTTTTCTTTTCATGATCCCAACCTAATCCCGTTTCTTTTCCTTTCAAAGCTTTCCAAAGGCTCCCACGACTTTTCATCCAATCCCACTTGTTCTTAAGCTTACTCTTGCTATATGCTAAGGTGGTCTTTTTTTGAAATTTCTTTCAATTATTTTCCATGGGATCCTTTGTGAGATTGTTGCACCGGTTTTTTACTTACTTTTTTCAATACATTGGATACACAAATCCAAAAAAAAGTGCACATTTTCTTTCAAGCAATTCACTCAATTCACATCTTTCCCCTCACTTCCACCTTCTTCATTTTCCTTTACCATTCTTGGCTTTGGTGCCATCTAATTATGATAAGCCATAATTAGATAAAAATACTTAGAAGCATTTCTTATATGATAAACTATGAACACATGTTAGAAAGGAAGAACAAATCAATTTTATCTCACAAGAAAAGCAAACAAATAGCATTATTATTCATCCAATCATAACTACATTTGGACTCCTTATAATACTAATGATGGTCAAATACAACGAAGTTCTTAAATATGATCAGTATAACAGTATATCATCAGATCTAATCCAACAAAGAATGAAAAAATGCTAACCTAGTATAAAATGACATTATATGCTATAACAAAAAATAAACTAAAAACAATTTTTAAAGAAATAGCTTAAAGATTATTATTATTCATAACAAAAAGAAAAAAATTAATTTTACTTACTTGTATGTAAGTTAGCGCCGCACACAGAGAGCAAAGATGATGAGGATGGAGATGTGAAACAAAACATGAACATTAGATTAGGTTATGGGAGGGTGGTAAAATGAAGAAAAGTGAAGGGGTAGTTTGGTCAATTGGCAAAAGCTTATCAATCATTTAATCTAACACGCTCAATATTTCAGCGGGTCAAAAATGAGCAAATTGGGACCAATAAGCTCTCTCCACAAGCTCTTTTACCAAACACTATTTTTAGCTTGTTTGACTCAATGAACCAACTAATACTTCCAATCAGCTGAAAATACCCCAACCAGGTGATTTGTCAAACATCCTCAATGTCTCAATCTTCCTTCGTATACAATACAAAAAAACATAAAATCCTAAAGACGACAGGCAGTAGTGTGGCCCATTTTTTGAACGATCGACTAACAAACGATACGAAATGATAAGATTCAACAGGCAATGCTACCATTGTGATTTGTGATCGTCTTTTGGTCGCCAATGCTTAGGATTTACTTTTCATTTTTTACATTTTAATTTTTTTGTAACTAGCGACGATATTAGAGTGGTCGCCCGGTTGTTACCCTTAGGTTTACAACGATTTTAAATTATTTTCTTTTAATAATTGTATCATTTATTTTAATTTTTAAATTTCTTGAATTTGGTAATGGCTTGGAGACAGCCTTTAGTCGTCGTAATTGGCACTTCTATTAACATACTAATCAAGATATTAAAATGTCAATGTGTCGCAAATGTTTTAAGAATGCAAGGACTGTAAGTGTATGTTGAGGCGTTGATGTGCAATTGATGTGTCATTAGCGCACAGAGCTAGTGCGATGGGTTGGAATGGTTGTGATTAGTTGATGATAGTTGGTGTATTATTTAGCATAAGCATGTAGACAACCAATGTTGTTGGGTTGCTTAAATGTTTGAAGATGTAGTGGTTAAGCAACCTATGTTGTGGTCGCTGCTCTGAAGTTGTACCAAGGCCTGATGTCGGAGACATATCAATGTTACGCATGTGCACCCTCAAGCTATCCTGTTTAAATCAAAGGCATAACTAAAAATATATTTTTTTCACTTATATAATTTAGCTAAGTACAATCAAAAGACATTTCAGTTATTGCTAGTGGAGTGATATTGTATTATAAACTTATTGTAACAGGAGCGGCAATCTCGATACATAATTAAAATTTAATAATAATGTTTACTACAAAATTATTGTGGAAGTCTCGAAATGACGAAATGTTAAAAACTTTGAATCATAAAAATTGAAACTATTTAAAACTTAAGTAAAATATTCCATCTTATAAGAAATATTGTTTGCTCAAAACGAAAAAATATACATCATCATCAAGTAGCAGCTAAGTTCTCGATAGAAAGTTATTGTTGCGGTCTGGATTGGAACCTGAACTAAATCCTACAAAATGCTGCCATCCAAGATATGGAAGACATCCGATTGAATCGATCAGCACTTAACGACGAGCATAACTTCATATCTAGCAAACAATTAGGATATTATACATTACATTTACAAAATAATAATTTAAGTACGAACCCATAATTAATTGACACCACCGTATACTTTTATCATATTCTTTTTTTGTTCCATACTATTAGGTCACTAAGATACCATTCTCGATTTGGACAAAAGTACGTTACTGCCACTAATACAATTCGGTAATCTTAATACTTAAATAAGTTCATTTTGTTAATACTCATAACCGTTGTACCAGACTCGAAAATCCAATAACTAATCATGTAAGATAAATTGTTTGTTCCTTCAATAAAATTTCTAAATATTCATTATTAAGCTCTTTGTTAAAATCCTAAAATTCATATTATTTCAAATAAGGATACAATTCCGATTTTGATTTGAAAATTTTATTTGTCTCCAAACCGATTTATTTCCGATTCAATTTTTTTAGTTCTTTATTTTTTAATTCAAATTTCTAAATTCAATTTCTTAATTCAAATTTCTTCACTAATTTCCAATTCGTTTTATTCAAGTTCTTTATTTATTTAAATTCTTTCAATTTCTAATACTTATTCGATTTCTTAGATTATTTCGAATATGAAACTTAAAATTTTTATTATTCTTAAATATTATTTTATGAGCTCAAAAAAAAAATTTTAATTATTATTTTATATTACAGAAATTTCAAAATCATTTGATTAACTTATGATTTACTAAAATTTTAAGTTTAAAATTCTTATTACTTAATTACTTTTGTTAACGATTATTTTAATGACGTTAATACTTTATTTATACTATTTTAAATTGGTATTTATTTTATTATATTATAACAATAATAATAATAATAATAATAATAATAATAATAATTATTATTATTATTATTATTATTATTATTATTATTATTTATTTTTTTTTTTTATTTTTATTTTTATTTTTTTTTTGCCAAAAGATTTTCTATTAAACACTAAAACAAATAATTACATACGGGGTAAAAACCCAGAATTCCAAGGGTCTCCCTATCATTGCATCAGTGTGAAAGAAAAGCCCACCTTCTATGAAGGGTTTCTCATCCTCACTCTTCATATGCACGAGAGACACTTGGAATTCTCAAAAAGAATAAACACCACATGCGGCGATTTACAGAACGCGCTACCTATGAGACATTTAATAATACATATCAAAGGAGCCAGGCAAGAGAGGTAACATGTACAAAACAGAGCACCCTAAAACTAAGGGGGAGGGGCTCAAAAAACTAAACAAAAAACAGAACCAAGCATACAAAACACTATCAGAGAGCTGCTGTTTTGTGGAAAGCTGTTGCGCATTGTGATTGTACATCACAACTGCTTCAAGGGAGGACAAAGGGGCTGCAGGCAAGCCAACAAGGGCCCCTGATACACTAACAGGAGGCTGCTGCACAGAGAGGGCGCTGCAGCTGCTCACAGGACTGAAGCTGCTGCTCAAAAGGTGCTGCCCAAGTTGCTACCTGCTGGACAAATTAGGAGCTGCTGGGCTACACTTATTCACATCCTGGGAAGCTGCTGAACCAAGGCCTGTGGAGGACTGTGGAGCTGCTGCATCGAAAACTACTGCTTCCATACAAAAATGAACCCACTATTATAAAAGAACAAGCTTCACTGGATTGGCCTGAAGGGGCTGCTGCTGCCCAGGGCACAAGCTGTACTCAGAGAGCTACTGTTGGCTGGGAGGAAAGCCCACCCTAGGCCATGACATGGTACTCAAGAGCCTGCTACTGATGACAAGGCCTGCTGCTTATAGACTCCTAATCCACTCATAAATTTGATTATTGTTGATGTTTTGAGGCATGGTACGGTTATGAGTGATAATCAATTGAACTTGCTTAAGTATTAAGATTACCGAATTGTATAAGTGGCAGTAACGTACTTCACTCAGAGATGAGAATGATATCTTAATGACTTAAAAGTATGAAAAGTAAAAGAATATCATAAAAGTATACAGTGGTGTCAATTAATTATTAGTTTGTACTTTAATTATTATTTAGTAAATATAGTGTATTATTTATTCCATATTTTGAGCTGGATAGGGAGTTATGCTCGGCGTTAAGCGCTGACCGATTCAATCGGCTGTCATCCGTAATTATGGATGGCAGCATGTTGCAGGATTTAGTTTCAGGTTCCGATCCAGACCGCAGCTACAATTTATTTATGTTGTCGAGGACTTAGCTGTAAAATTTTTTTATATATATAATTTACATTTTATGATTTTTACGTATTAAATTTTAATTATTTTGTATTTTTTAAACGAACGATATGTATTTTTTAATTTTCTAATTTTTATGTATTATTTATAATTTCTAATAAACAATTTTTTTTTTATTTTAAAGGTTTTTAGCAGATCGGCATTTTCACACTTCCGCATTATTTTGCAAAAATTTTAATTAAGATTAATTACTTATCGAATTAATCGGCCCTGTCGCACGTGGTATTAGAGCTAAATTTAATCTAACTGTGGAACTTTTTGTTCTAAGGCATAAAGATGTTCTCGATAGCCGACATTTAAAAAAAATAATAATAATAAAGATTTTCAAATGATTTTTCAATTACTTTTATAAAAGAATTTTTTTTTCTATGTGCTTTTGTGACTATGTGTAAATTACCTGTTAGAATTATGTTAATATGATATTGATCACATATTTAAACATCACTTGGGATAGCGAGAAATGATAGCATCCCCCTCCACTCAAGAGTGTAGGATCGTAGAGCTAGAGGAAAATTTAGCAAAAATCAATATTTTGAAGGTAAAGTTATTTTCTTGTCAATTTCTCATAGGAAACTTTTTTCTCGACTATTCTTTTTGTTTCCAAAATTGATCGACCTTTTATCTCTACCTCTTTTTGCATAATTTCTCTATCTCTCTCAAACCTTTTTTTTTGAAAATTAGGAAGATATATAGATGTAGAAGAAACAAAACACTAAAACTTGGGAGCCCACCAACTGCCGTCATAAAAAACCCCGGGAGGGGAAAAAGCCATTGGAAAAGAGGGACCAAGAGCCAGGCCACCCAAAACAGCTCAAGGGTGGACTATGCAACACCAAAAGGAAAACAAACTGCAAAAACATCTTACACACCAGACATATCAAGGAATCTACACCTTACACACCACCTACAAGAACAAAACACCATATTTTGAAACACTTCACCAAAATACATCAACGAGAATCTATCCTAGATCTACACCACAAAACAACTACAAAAAAGGTATTATCAATGACATTATGTGGGGAAAAGGTGATGTAACCCAGCAATTCCTTTGCCCAAATACCAATCTACTTGAGAATGGCACTAAAACAACGAGAATCTATCCCTCTCAAACCTTAAAAATTCAATCCTCAATTTTTTTATTACTTGACGGTTTACCATTCCTATATAATTTTATCTTTCCTAACTTCTATGTAAAGATTTTAGATCATCATCTGCATGCTGACTTGATAGTATTTATATTGGGTACTTATGGTATTATTTTAGATATAGTTCGGTAAAGACGTCATCATGCTGATATTTTGTGTAAGGAGAAAATTGTTTGGGTTAAGACTCTAGGAGAAGAGTACTTGATTAGGAAGAATTTTGTGTTCTTTGTTAAAGCCATGTATCTCGTTCAAGTCATTGAGATGATTAAGTAAAGAGAAGTATGATACTTGTGATATTTTTATAGTAGTAGGGAGAAAACAAAATTGAGTCTCGAGGAAACCCCAATTATTTGTAAATACCCTAATGTTTTCTTGAGGATTTATCTGGTTAACCCAGAGGGGAGAAGTTTATTTTCCATATTGATCTAGTTCGTGATGCTACCTTTATACCTAAGAATCCATATTTTTTTTACCCCAGTTAAGTTAACAAAATCAAAGAAGTAGTTGGATAATTAGAATATATTTTTATCCATCCTAGTGTGTCACCCTTAGGAGCCCTTATTTTTATTAAAAAAAAACTATAATAAATCAATATAATAATAGAAAGAAGGATGGTACAATGAGGATATGCATTGATTTTAGGCAGATTTAACATTTTCATCATTAAGAATTGTTACCCGTTTGCCCATGATAAGCGCTCAAGTATTTTCTATGATTGATTTGAGTTATAGGTATATCAATTGTGGATTTGATCTAGAGATGCCTTTATCCTTATTTGAATAACTTTGTAGTTGTTGTTATGATTATTATTGATGACATTTTGGTATATTCGAGGAATAAGAAGAAACATGAGGAATACGTGAGGATCATTCTAAAACTTTTGAGAAAAAAAATGATTGAGAAATTTATTGATTGTGCGTTTTGGCTCGAGGAAATTTCTTTTTGGGTCATATTGTGTCTATGGATGAGATTTCTATGGACTCAGAGAAGAATAAGACAATAATCGATTAATCAACTGAAAAGAAGTCTAAAGTCTTTTGGGATTAGCCGTTCTACTAAAGAAAATATGTTAAGAATTTCGTTAAGGTTATTCGTCTCATATTTGAGTTGTAGAGGAATGAAATTTAATTTTAATAAAATGAGAGGTACTTGATTGATTTTGAGGAATTAAATAAGAGACTTACAATCGTTCCCATTTGTAGCAGTGCCTAAATGTGGAAAATTGTTTGAAGTCTATTGTGATGCCTCATTTCATGTATTGGGATGCGTACTTTAGCAAGAGGGAAAGGTCACAGGTTATGTATCGAAGTTTGGAAAATATTGCGGGAAGCTTTTGGGACTAAATTATGTTTGAGTAATGCTATACATCTTGCTACTGATGGTCAAACTGAAAGAAAAATTCAAACTTTGGAAGACGTTTTAAGGTGTTGTGTGTTTGACTATAAAGGTTCTTGGGATGATATATATTACCAATGATGGAGTTCACTTAGTTTTCAATCTAGCATTAAGAAGGCACTGAATAAAGCTTTGAATGGGAGAAAGTGTCATATATCTTTATGTTGGGATTTGATGGATAGGACCATGCTAGAAGGTCTAGATGTGATTGAGGATTTCATTGATGCATTAAACATTATTCAATAGAACATGAGAGCAACACAAAACCTACATTAGAGCTATGCTAATGATCGTCAAAGGGTGTTCAATTTTGAGGTTGGTGACAAGGTATTCTTTAAGGTTTCACCTACAACAGGCGTCTAGCGTTTGGGAGTTCGAGGAAAGTTGATCCGAAGTTTATCAGACCTTTTGAGATTATGAGTAGAGCCAACCAAACATATTTTATATCTTAATTTAAAGTTCTTCATTAATTTCCAATTCGTTTTTTTCAAGTTCTTTATTTATTTAAATTCTTTAATCCCTAATACTTGCTTGATTTCTTAGTTTATTTGGAATATGAAACTTAAAATTTTTATTATTCTTAAATATTATTTTATGAGGTCAAAATAAAAAAGTTTTAATTATTATTTTATATTCCAGAAATTTCAATATCATTTGATTAACTTATGATTTACTGAAACATTAAGTTTAAAATTCTTATTTCTTAATTACTTTTATTAACGTTTATTTTTATTTATTATTATTATTATTATTTATTTTTATTTTTTTTACTTTTAACTTTAATTATTATATTTTTTAGCTTGTTTTACACCTAAATTTTTATCTAGTCAAAGCCTACCCTAATATTTTAATACCTTGGAGACTTACATAAGTAAAGTAAGTTGACAAAAATTACACCCTCCCTTGCTTCCTTGTTTCACGGTTATGGCACTCCATCTTGGAGCCATATCTTGCAAAACATTTTATTTAATTTCAACCTACTTTGTCCCTTCCTAAACCACTTTAAATTCAAGGCATTAACTAAGTGTTATTCTTGGCAAAACCTTGAACAAAACTCACCAAAACCTCCTTCTTAACCGTGCATTTTAGTGCTCTTTACTCATTTTTTTTTTCTTTTTTTTTTTCTTTCTCCTAAATTCACTTCATCATATCACATAATAATTTCCTAAATTTAATTAGTTAAAGAAAATCAAGAAAAAGGAGCATAATTTATCATTTTCCTAAGCTCAAATCACCATCATATTAGAGCATGGTATTATTAAGTTGGGTATGATTTTGGGTAATTAGAGGATTATCATTTTATATTTGGGTGTTATTTTGTGTGATTAGAAGATTGTCATTTTGGAACTTGGACTACTTATCTTAGTGGATCATACTACTCATTTTTTTCTAATTAGTACTTAGTACTAATCAATGGTGATAAGTATGGTATAACTTCTTACCCAACTCTTTATGTGGAATTTTACATTATATTTACTTTATAATTCATGGTATGAAATATATTGAGTATGTTTAAGTAGAAAGTTAGTTTAAGATAATTTTGAATAAATTAAATTTAGTTTAGTTACGCTAAAAATATTTTTACTATTTTAATTAATAATATTTGGACATGTTTAGGTAGTTGGGTGAACCATTATATATTAGTGATCTATATTAAGTACTATCTAAGTTATAAACTAGTGTTACTATGTTTATGAATTATGTAGAAATGTTATTATATTAAGAATGATTATGGTAATATTATAGTTAATATTTTTATGTAAGCCCTTAGTTTATAAAGCTATGTGTTATTTCATGATTATACTTTTTTTATTTAGTATGGTTATGCTAAGGATGTTTTCATTATACTATATCTTTTATGTTAAAGCTTATCCTTATAATAATATTAAATATTAAGTTATCGTGTAAAAGTTTTTATTAATTTATTTTTTTTATATTAGTTAAATAAACTAGAATTTACCATGATAAATTCATCAAATTAAGTGGTTTAAGTGAAAAAGGCCAACAAATACTCATAGGCCATTCGATCACTATCATATAAAAAAAATTGTTATTTACGAATTTAAATTATTACAAAATTTTTTTTCTAATAATAAAAATAACAAGACAAAACAAAGATAATTTTGGGAAATTTTTGCAAGTTATTTATGTTATGTGTTTTCTTAAATACATGAGATTTTTCATAATAAAAAGTTACTTTTGGGATATTAAATAGCTAGTTAGTACAAAATATATCTTTAGTTGACTCTTTGAATAAAATTTATTTGAAATGATGTAAAAGTACATTTTTTTCAATAAAGATTTGTTTTTTTTTTTAAATTTTGTGTGAAATTTCAATTTTATGAAAATATCAAAAGAATAAAGTTTTTACTTGTTTTATTACAATAGTTGTGGATTTTTGTGAATATATAAGTTTTACTTGTTTTATTACTAGACGTTAGAGGTGTTCATTCGGGTGATGGAGTCGGTTTCGAACGGGTGTCATTCGGTTCAGTTGTATTTCAGATCAGTTTTTTTCGGTTGCCTGTTACGACGGGTCACATTCGGGTCGGGTCGGTTAGTCACAGTTCGGTTGAAGATCGGTTATTCAAGCTATCGGGTTAGCATTGGTTCGGTGTCGATTGAAGTTCGGGTCGAGTGTTAATCAGTGTCGGGTTGTCATCGATTAATAATTGGTTCGGTTTTGTTGGGTACAGATCGGGTTCGGGTTTTTTTTTAAACGGAATTCGGCTACGTATTACTAATTACGGTCAATTCAATATCAAATTCAGTTGTTAGTCAATTTTTAATTAATGACAAGATTCCCTTTACTTAAAAGAAAAATAGTTAAAATGCAAATCTATTAGTTATCATTATTACTTTGTTACTTTTACTTGTTTGACCGGAAACTAAAAATATAAAGTTCTATCAATTTTCATCTAATACGATGAAAATTAGTTAAATAAACATTGACCATTGATTATTAACTCTAAATATATGAAATCATGTATTTATAAAACTTAATTTATTAAAATATCTATAACTTTATTAGATTAACTAATAAGATCATTGAATATAAGTATATAATACTTCTATGTTAAAAGTTGGTTCAGGTTTAAAGTAATTTGATCAAAAATTTGTTCGGGTTAAGCCGGTTTTAGCCGGATCGAGTTCGGTTTCGAGCATGATTCGGATCGGATATGACTCGGGTCGGTCTTTTTAGGTTCGGGTAATCTCGGTTAACAGTTATGTGTCGGTTACAAAAATCGGTTACAGTTCGGGTTCAACTTTCCCATTTTCGGTTGTCGACCGGTTCGGGTACAACATCGGTTCGGGTCTTTTCGGTTCGATAAACCTAAAAAAGAACACATTTTCGGGTCGATTTACTTTCGGTTTCGGTTCGGGTTCTCGGGTCGGGTCAATTTTGAACAGCTCTGCTAGACGTGTTGATTTTTGTGAGCTTATAAAGTCTTACTTGTTTTATAACTAGAAATATTGATTTCGTAAAATAATAAGTTGTATCTGTTTTATCATTAGAATATTTTTGTAAACTTGACAAGTTTTATTATTTTTCAACTTCGAATATTGGTTTTCGGTGAATTTGTTGAATTTTGAAAATTTATCAAAATATTTATTTATTTTTGTGAAAAGAATTAAAATATTTATTTGTTTTAAAGTTAGAAATGTTGATTATTGAAACTTATTTCAAGAGAAATAAAATTTAGTTGCTAATTGTGAGAAAAAAATATTAATTTAAAGAATATGAATAGAATATTAAGTTAACAGTGTAAATTTATTTAACAAATGAATAATTAAAAATAAATTTTAATGTGTAAAACTTTAATAGTGAACTTAAAAAGGCATAAAGGTATAATCTTATTAAATAAGGAAGTTAACATCTAAATTCAAAAGGTCAAATTCAAAGTCCACTTGTAGTTGTAAAAATGTGATGCGCTTGTGTGAAATTATCTGTGTATTGATTGAATGACCATGATAGTAAGGAAATGTCGAACCATGATTCAAATTCATATTGTTTGTGCTTGTTGATCAATGATAAATTTGATTATTGTTGAAACTATGAGGCATGGTACGGTTATGAGTGTTAATCAATTGAACTTGGTTAAGTATTAAGATTACCGAATTGTATAAGTGGAAGTAACGTACTTCTGTCAGGGATGAGAATGATATCTTAATAACTTAAAAGTATGAAAAGTAAAAGAATATCATAAAAGCATACAGTGATGTCAATTAATTATAAATTTGTACTTTAATTATTATTTAGTAAATATAGTGTATTATTTTCGTATATTGAGCTGGATAGGGAGTTATGCTCGGCGTTAAGCGCTGACCGATTCAATCGGCTGTCATCTGTAATCATGGATAGCAGCATGCTGCAGGATTTAGTTTCAGGTTCCGATCCAGGCCGCAGCTACAATTTATTTACGCTATTGAGGAGTTCGCTGCAAATTTTTTTTTATATATACTTTATATTTTATGATTTTTATGTATTAAATTTTAATTATTGTGTATTTTTGAAACGAACGATATGTATTTTTTAATTTTCTAATTTTTATGTAATATTTATCATTTCCAAGAAACATTTTCTTTTTTATTTTAATGGTTTTTAGCAGATCGGCATTTTCACAGTTCCGCATTATTTTGCAAACATTTTCATTAACATTAATAACCTTTCGAATTTATCGGCCTTGTTGCACGTGGTATCAGAGTTAAATTTAATCTAATTGTGGAACTTTTTGTTCTAATGCATAAAGATGTTGTCGATAGCCGACATTTTAAAAAAAATAATGATTTTCAAATGATTTTTCAAATACTTTTATGACTATGTGTAAAATACTTGTTCGAAATATGTTAATATGATATTGATCACATATTTAAATTTCACTTGGGATAGCGAGAAATCCCATCCCCCTCCACTCAAGAGTGTAGAATCGTAGAGCTAGAGGAAAATTTAGCAAAAATCAATAGTTTGAAGGTAAAGTGATTTTCTAGTCAATTTCTCATAGGAAATTTTTTTCGCGACTATTCTTTTTGTTTCCAAAATTGATCGAACTTTTATCTCTACCTCTATTTTTTCATTGTTTCTCTATCTCTCTCAAACCTTAAAAATTCAATCCTCAATTTTTTTTATTACCTGACGGTTTACCATTCCTATATAATTATATCTTTCCTAACAAAGAAGTGATCATGCTGATATTTTGTGTAAGGAGAAAATTGTTTGGGTTAAGACTCTAGGAGAAGAGTACTTGATTAGGAAGAATTGTGTGTTCTTTGTTCAAGCCATGTATCTCGTTCAAGTCATTGAGATGATTAAGAATAGAGAAGTATGATACTTGTGATATATTTATAGTAGTGGGGAGAAAACCAAAGTGTGTCTCGGCGAAACCTCAATTGTTTGTAAATACCCTAATGTTTTCTTGAGGATTTACCTGGTTAACCCAGAGGGGAGAAGTTTATTCTTCATATTGATCTAGTTCGTGATGCTACCCTTATACCTATAAATCCCTACTTTTTTACCCCAATTAAGTTAACAAAATCAAAGCAGTTGGATAATTAGAAAATATTTTTATCCATCCTAGTGTGTCACCCTTAGGAGCCCTTATTTTTATTTTTTTTAAAAAATAGAATAAATCAATATAATAATAGAAAGAAGGATGGTACAATGAGGATATGCATTGATTCAAGGGAGATTTAACATGGTCATCATTAAGAATTGTTACCCGTTTGCCCATGATAAGCGCTCAAGTATTTTCTATGATTGATTTGAGTTATAGGTATATCAATTGAGAATAGCTGAGAAGGATACCCCGAAGACTGCGTTCCAGACTAGATATGGACATCATGATTGTTTTTGGTGATGTCATTTCGGATAGCATATATGCCATCAACATTTGTGGATTTGATCTAGAGATACCTTTATCCTTATTTGAATAACTTTGTAGTTGTTGTTATTATTATTACTGATGACATTTCGATATATTCGAGGAATAGGAAAAAACATGAGGAATACGTGAGGATCATTCTAAAACTTTTGAGAAAAAAAAAAATGATTGAGAAATTTATTGATTGCGCGTTTTGGCTCGAGGAAATTTCTTTTTGGGTGATATTGTATCTATGGATGAGATTTATATGGACTCAGAGAAGAATAAGACAATAATCGATTAATCAACTGAACTGAAGTCTAAAGCCTTTTGGGATTAGCCATTCTACTAAAGAAAATATGTTAAGAATTTCTTTAAGGTTATTCGTCTCATATTTGAGTTGTTGAGGAATGAAATTTAATTTTAATAAAATGAGAGGTACTTGATTGATTTTGAGGAATTAAAGAAGAGACTTACCAATGATGGAGTTCACTTATAACAAAAGTTTTCAATCTAGCATTAAGAAGGCACTGAATGAAGCTTTGTATGGGAGAAAGTGTCAAATATCTTTATGTCGGGATTTGATGGATAGGACCATGCTAGAAGGTCTAGATGTGATTCAGGATTCCATCGATGCATTAAACATTATTCAATAGAACATGAGAGCAACACAAAGCCTACATTAGAGCTATGCTAATGATCGTTGAAGGATGTTCAATTTGAGGTTGGTGACAAGGTATTCTTTAAGGTTTCACCTACAAGAGGTGTCTAGCGTTTTGGAGTTCGAGGAAAGTTGAGCCGAAGTTTATCAGACCTTTTGAGATTATGAGTAGAGTCAAGTAAGTTTCTTATAAGTTGGACTTTACCCTCTGAGTTTGACAAAAGTTCATAACATGTTCCACGTTTCACATTTGAAGAAATAGTCTCATGATCCATTCCATGTGTTGGCTTACGAATCATTTCATAATAAGGAGTATTTAGCCTATGAAGAGAAACCTATCAGGATTTTGGATACTCCTGTTAAGGAATTGAAGAACTCAGGATTCCGTTGGACAAGGTGATGTGGTCAAGAAGGTAAACATAAGAGAGCAAAACCATAATCTTATCGGTAAATTCTAGTTTTGGGACGAAACTATCTCAAGGGGGAAAGAGTTGTAACAGACTCGAAAATCCAATAACTAATCATGTACGATAAATTGTTTGTTCCTTCAATAAAATTTCTAAAAATTGATTATTAAACTCTAACTTTGTTAAAATCCTAAAATTCTTATTATTTCAAATAAGGATTCAATTCCGATTTTGATTGGAAAATTTTATTTGTCTCCAAACCGATTTATTTCCGATTCAATTTTTTTAGTTCTTTATTTTTAATACCTTATATGCCAACCAAACATATTTTTATATCTTAATTTAAATTTCTTCATTAATTTCCAATTCGTTTTTTCAAGTTCTTTATTTATTTAGATTCTTTTACTTCCTAATACTTGCTCGATTTCTTAGATTATTTCGAATATGAAACTTAAAATTTTTATTATTCTTAAATATTATTTTATGAGCTCAAAAAAAAAAAGTTTTAATTATTATTTTATATTATAGAAATTTCAAAATCATTTGATTAACTTATGATTTACTAAAACATTAAGTTTAAAATTCTTATTTCTTAACTACTTTTGTTAACGATTATTTTAATGACTTTAATACTTTATTTGAACTATTTTAAATTGGTATTTATTATTATTATTATTATTATTATTATTATTATTATTATTATTATTATTATTATTATTATTATTATTATTATTATTATTATTATTATTATTATTATTATTATTATTATTATTATTATTATTTTTTGTTTTACACATAAAATTTAATCTAGTCAAAGCCTACCCTAATATTTTAATACCTTGCTTCCTTGTTTCACAGTTATGGCACTGCATCTTGGAGCCATATCTTGCAAATTTTTTTATTTAATTTCAACCTACTTTGTCCCTTCCTAAACCCCTTTAAATTCAAGGCTTTAACTAAGTGTTTTCTTGGCAAAAGCTTGAACAAAACTCACCAAAACCCCCTTCTTAACCGTGCATTTTAGGGCTCTTTACTCATTTATTTATTTTTTCTCTTTTTTTTTCTTTCTCCTAAATTCACTTCATCATATCACATACTAATCTCCTAAATTTGATTAGTTAAAGAAAGTCAAGAAAAAGGAGCATAATTTATCATTTTTCTAAGCTCAAATCACCATCATATTAGAGCATGGTATTATTAAGTTGGGTATGATTTTGGGTAATTATTGGATCATCATTTTATAGTTGAGTTGTAACCGCCCTGAATTATGAAGGCAAACACTAATTGGAATTTAGTATTAATCAAGCGGAAGCTTACTTTTGCCAGCACAATTAAGGGGTTACTTAGAGGTTAAACCAATATCCAAGTAAAATACTTGAACCAAACCAAAGCAATATGACGGAAGTCTTAACTGTCCAAAATATAGGAAAATTACAACCAAATCGAAATAAGTCCAAAGTTCAAATACATCCTTAAACTAGTCCAAACCTAAACAACCCAACTAATAGTCTCTCAAATACAATAAAGAGATCTAAACAAAAGGGGAGTCATACTCCAACTCGGTTCAAGTTATTAAAACCTTTTTGATTTGAGTAAATTCATTTTGAAAGATGCTTTTTCATTTGATAAATCATATTATCATTCAAACTTAATTCAATGGTTTTATAGTAATAATTCCAAGTTCTCATATTTCATCATAAACCATAAGATCTCAATGGATCCAAATCAATTTCAAACTCATATCATAACTTTTTTACATGGGTACTCTGTGAGTCATCCTGTGACTCGTTTGGTAGTCGGTCTACCGTCCGCGACATGTCCGGCAAGTGTAACACAATGGTATTGTGAACAATACGCGCTCAACATTGGTGAGCCGTTTAATCATGCACACAACATTTGCTGTGGCATATGTACCCGCCATTTAGGTTAAAATATTTTTGTATATAATATATACCTTGTAATTTCAATAACATTTGAAAAGTCAAAAATATTAACTTTTTCCTTACGATAAACATCTTTTATTTGCAACATAGCAAAACATATTTTCTTTACAACATAGGAAAATCAAATCATAATTTTTCCCACATGGGTAAAACATGCATAGCATAATCATATCATCAAACATAACCTTTGTATTATATTGGGGCATCACTAGCATGTGTGAAAATGCATCGTAACAAAACGTGATTAAAAATTCTATACTATTTTTCAAGGAAACCATTAAAATGTTTTGTTTCAATCAAAGAGTTTTGAAATTCATTCAAAACAAGTATGTATAGTTCATAAGTCTATAAAATCATTATGACAAAAGATTTCATAAAACATTATTTTCTTAATTACGAGATAGTTTTGCCGGTAATAAAATCGATAATTGATTTACAAAATACATATTAATTCTCCAACAAGACCCAAGTTAATCAAGTCATTATAATACCTTAATTAAAATGGGTTTAAGGTTGTCCCATCATATTATGATTGGTTATGCCACTTATAATGATTTTACAAGTATTTTCGACAATCTAGGTTTTTACCGTTATTTAAATGATGTTTTAAATCCATAAATATTATAAACCATCGAAGTAAAACTTATTTTACACTATGAGGCAGTAGGTTACTAACAAAATTATAAGTTTTTGATATAGTTCTATTTTTACTCAAATTTAATTAACAATATTACACTTTTAAATAATTAAACAATATTTATTAATTTGATAAATTAGTAAATAATTAGTAATTAGCTTAATCAAATTTTACTAAAGTTCTAGAAGTCATATAATACTTTTATTAGCTCATTTTAACTAATAAATGTCATGTATAATATTTTATATTTTTTTTATATAGACATTTTATCGATAAATCAATAAAATCGGTTTAAAATTATTTAAGTCCAAATAAATTTATATAAAAACTTTTATGATGTTCCAGAAACTATTTTAAGGAATATAAAATTTTAAATAACCATTAAAAACCGTGTGGGGTATTTTTAATAATTAATATTGTTATTTTACCGATAAACAGAATAAAATTTATTTAAGTCCATATATAGTCACAAAAATCCATATAGATTTTTTCACATGTACCTACTGTTCATATAAGTGTCTCATAAAAGTTTCATGCCCAAAAGACGCCATTTAGTATTTATTTTGTATTTTATCGTTTTCTAACGTACCAAATTTAGTTACTTTCCATATGAGAATGTGATAAAAATTTCAAGTCCATGTGCCTTTATTTGGTAATTATTTTATATTTTACTATTTAACAATTTACCGATAGATAATTTAACGATTACTCAAAAATCATGAAAAATTCCAAACTAAATATATTCTGGCCAAATCTTGTTGGAGACATTATAATATAATTTTATAATTAGTTTTTATGATCAAGAATTAATCTCATACTATGTTTTGTCATAAGAGATTTTAACACCTTAAAATCCCTTAAAATATCGATTTAACAAATAAATTTCAAAAAACATTATTCAAGAGATTTTTTTTTTAACATATAGCTACTGGAAATTATTTTTAAAATGCATTTTAAATATTTTCCAAATCCATATAATTATTTCCATCACAAATACTTTCACAAAGTAGTGTAAATCATGTCTTTAACCATACAACAATTCATAAAATTCACATGCATGATGCCCACAATAATAATACATGTAATAAATCATTTCTTACTCAAAATTATCATTTTGATATCATTTTTCAAGATTTAAGAACTTCTCTTTGGGAGTTTTATTTTTAAAAACAAGTTTACACAAAACTTTCCAACTTGTTCTTAAATCCTTTAAAAATCACCCCATGTGACATACCTCGACTCCAAGCCTATATAAGTATTTCGTAAGCTCCTACGTAAGCTCCGATGCGTTCTTAGAAGTGGTTCCAACTTTGGGTCCTTGCCCTTCAAGTCTCAACTCCAACTCGTCAACTAAACATATTGCATTCATCCAAAAAAATCAATAAAAATTTTTGGATTTCTAGCATGCACTTAACTTTCCTTATTTGGAGTTGTTAAACTAATACTTGTGATGATTTTAACATATTTGGAGTATACTTATAATGTTGAGCAACATACTTAATCAAGTCTCACAATTTTGCTTAAATTCTTAAAGTAACAAAATTTATAAGGTTGTGAAAATAACATTTTTCTTTTCTTTTACTTTCTATTATAATCGATTTTTTTTTATATAGAGGTTTTATAAGTGATAATTTTCTTAGTTTTAGATACAAAATTATCCATATTAAAATGATCTTAGTTTATAGAAAGATTCATGTAAAAGTGTTCTTCATGAACAAGTTTTAACAAAAACTAGTGGAATAAAGAAATGATCATAACTTACTCTATGCTTGGTGGATTTCTTCAAGTTTGGTGTCTATGGAAAGCTCTTGAAATGAAGATTATTTTTATCGAATATTTGAGTTTATAAACATAAATTTTCAGAAGTTTTAGATGGGTTTTTGAAGAAGATTTGATGAGAAAAGAAGGTGTTTTAGTAGTTGAATGTTTAAAGGATTCTAGTGTTTGTTCATGGATGAACTTGGGAGCAATGTGTTGGGGGTTTATGGCTGAATTCTTATTCAGAAAATAGATTATCTTTGCTTCAAATATTAGTCTCTTGCATGCTTGTAATGATGCACAATCTAGGTTAGAACAAAAGAGTATTTTGGTTAGAGTGTTTTGCTTGTGTATGTAAGTGTATAAAGGGCTAAAAAGGGGGTTTGGGACAATAATTAGGGCTGCTGTTTGGGGCTGTTTTTGAGGGGATTTTTGTCTCATTTTGGTCTATTATAGTGTAGGAAAGGTTTATCTAAGATAGTTTAAGGTTTGGGTAAAAATTGTTGTACATGTAACAAGTTATGTAACTTGTACTTCATGTTTAAAAATCACTTCTATATGTATATGAAATATTTAATTTACTCCCATCATGGTAATATGCTTGGGTAATAATTAAAATTTTCTTGAACTATTATCGGTAGTTGCTCAACTTTAAGTTTTTACCTCCAAAGTTTACGTTACTTGTTATGATTCATAACCACGTTACGAATTAGCAAGTTTCTAATCATCGTAGAAAATTTTCAAATGTCTACCATCACTAATTAAATTTTAATCAGTGACGGACAAATATAAAAAAAATTAGTCGCTAAAAATGACTAATGAAATCTCATTAATAATGCGACTGTTTCATGAGTGTTATTTTGGGTGATTAGAAGATTGTCATTTTGGAGCTTGGAGTACTTATCTTAGTGGATCATACTACTCATTTTTTTCTAATTAGTACTTAGTACTAATCCATGGTGTTAAGTATGGTATAACTTCTTACCCTACTCTTTATGTGGAATTTTACATTATATTTACTTTATAATTCATGGTATGAAACATATTGAGTATGTTTAAGTAGAAAGTTCGTTTAAGAAAATTTTGAATAAATTAAATTTAGTGTATTTATGCTAAAAATATTTTTCGTATTTTAATTAATAATATTTGGACAAGTTTAGGTAGTTGGGTGAACCATTATATATTAGTGATATATATTAAGTACTATCTAAGTTATAAACTAGTGTCACTATGTTTATGAATTATGTAGAAATGTTATTATATTAAGAATGATTATGGTAATATTATAGTTAATATTTTTATGTAAGCCCTTAGTTTATAAAGCTATGTGTTATTTCATGATTATAATTTTTTTTATTTAGTATGGTTATGCTAAGGATGTTGTCATTATACTATATCTTTTATGTTGAAGCTTATCCTTATAGTTATATTAAATATAAAGTTATCATGTAAAAGTGTTTATTAATTTAGTTTTTTTTATATTAGTTAAATAAACTAGAATTTACTATGATAAATTAATTAAATTAAGTTGTTTAATTAAAAAAGGCCAACAAATACTCATAGGTCATTCGATCACTATAATATAAAAAAAAAGTGTTTTTTATGAATTTAAATTATTACAAATTTCTTTTTTCTAATACTAAAAATAACAAGACAAAAAAAAGATATCTTTGGAAAATTTTTGCAAGTTATTTATATTAAGTGTTTTCTTAAATACATGAGATTTCATAATAAAAAGTAACTTTTGGGATATTAAATAGGAAAAATTATATAAAACTACATATTTTATACCTCTTTTTTTAAAAAACTATCTAATATAAAATTTTTTTCAAAAATCTACCTTGTATAATACCAAACTTAGCAAAAGACTACTTGTTAATGAATTTCCGTCAGTGACTGTTAAAATTGACGGTAATTACCATGTGCTATTCACATGCTATCTTAAGACCCTTCCATCTTCATTTAAATCCAGATTCTTCCCTTGTCTTCAATTAAAACTCAAAGCCCTAAACTCATTCTTCCTTGTTCTTCCATTAAAACTCAAACCCATAATTTAAGTACATGCTTGCTGATTTCTAAATTGAGTACATACACAGCAGATTTCTTACTTGCATTTTTCTTCCACAGCTCTAAAATCAGTACATGCTTGCTTCCTTGCATTTTTCTTGCACAACTCTAAAATCAGTACATACACAGCTCTAATATCAGTACATACACAGCTCTAATATCAGTACATACACGGCAGATCAGTATAGGCTTGCTTCCTTGCATTTTTCTTGCACAGATCAGTACACAACAGCTCTATGTGTACACTGCAAAATACACACTGATTATTTTAAAATCAGCACACTGCAAAGTACACAACAGCTCTAAGTGTACATTGCAAAATACACAGCACATTCTAAAATCAGCACACTGATTATGCTTGCACACTTCCTTGCACAGATACACATTCTAAAATCAGCACATCAGATTATCAGAACATAGTCCCAGCTTCTTGCAAATTACATAACATAAACTTCGTGCAAAATACACAGCTTCTTGCAAATTACAATCCAAAATACACAGCACATCAGAACATAAACTTCTTGCATTAGTTCTTGCAAAATTACAGAACATAAAGTACTTGCAAAATACACAACTTCTTGCAAATTACAATCCAAAATACACAGCACATCAGCACATTCAAACTACTACATTAAATACATATCTGTCCAAAATACAATCCAAAATACATTAGTTCTTGCAAAATAAATCCAATTAATATAAACGAAATACAGAAATTAAGCTACAAAGGAATCAATCTCCTAAAACTACCTAAACTGAAGCATACGAAAAAACCCTAAAACGAACTAAAAAACAAAAATTGAGAAGAAATACATACCTGTGCTTGGTAGGTGCTTTTGATTTAATGAATTGAAGATATGGAGAAGCAATTAATGTGGAGAATTTAAGGAGAAGGGCATGGAGTAAAAGCATACTGTGTTTTGGTAGGTGAGAGACTCGATTTTTTTTGGAAGAGAACAAATAGAGCTTTCTGTGAAGGTGAAAGGTGTTTTAAGAGATCACGTGAGAATCGCGTGCTGGTCAATGTTATTCTTACCGGTCAACTGACGAAATTAGGTACAAGGTAGTCTTTTGCAAAGTTTAGTATTATATAAGGTAGTTTTTTGAAAATTTTAGTTTTTTACAAAAAAAGGTATAGAATAGGTAGTTTTATATAATTTTTCCTATTAAATAGATAGTTAGTACAAAATATATATTTAGTTGACTCTTTGACTAAATTTTATTTGAAATGATGTAAATGTACATTTTTTTCAATATAGATTTGTTTTTTTTTTTTTTTTTTACATTTTGTGTGAAAAATCAATTTTATGAAAATATTAAAAGAATAAAGTTTATTACAAGAGTTATGGATTTGTGTGAATATATAAGTTTTACTTGTTTTGTTACTAGACGTATTGATTTTTGTAAGCTTATAAAGTGTTACTTGTTTTATAATTAGAAGAATTGATTTCGTAAAATAATAAGTTGTATCGGTTTTATCATTAGAATATTTTTGTAAACTTGGCAAGTCTTACTTATTTTTCAACTTGGAATATTGGTTTTTGGTGAATTTGTTGAATTTTGAAAATTTATCAAAATATTTATTTATTTTTGTGAAAAGAATTAAAATTTTTATTTGTTTTAAAGTTAGAAATGTTGATTATTGAAACTTATTTCAAGAGAAATAAAATTTAGCAGCTAATTGTGAAAAAAATATTAATTTAAAGACTATGAATAGAATATTAAGTTAACAGTGTAAATTTATTTAATAAATGAATAATTAAAATAAATTTTAATGTCTAAAACTTTAGTAGTGAACTTAGAAAGGCATAAAGGTATAATCTTATTAAATAAGGAAGTTAACATCTAAATTCAAAAGGTCAAATTCAAAGTCCACTTGTAGTTGTAAAAATGTGATGCGCTTGTGTGAAATTATTTGTGTATTTGATTGAATGACTCTAATAGTAAGGAAATGTCGATCCATGGACTGGCATGTAAAATTCCGGCGCCCGTGTTGGCCGGCACGTAAAATGCGGTGTTAGACAGGGGGTTAGCTACCTATCCTGTAGAAGCTCGAGCATAAACATTGGCAGGGTGACGACCCCCACCACAGTTAGATATAGGGCAATGACCCTAATCTAGCCAGACCCTTACATAAATCACGTGTCATATTGTTTGTGCTTGTTGATCAATGATAAATTTGATTATTGTTGATGCTATGAGGTATGGTACGGTTATGAGTATTAATCAATTGAACTTGCTCAAGTATTAAGATTACCGAATTGTATAAGTGGCAGTAACGTACTTCTGCCAGGGATGAGAATGGTATCTTAATGACTTAAAAGTATGAAAAGTAAAAGAATATCAGAAAAGTATACAGTGGTGTCAATTAATTATAAGTTTGTAATTTAATTATTATTTAGTAAATGTAGTGTATTATTTCCGTATTTTGAGCTGGATAGGGAGTTATGCTTGGCGTTAAGCGCTGACCGATTCAATCGGCTGTCATCCGTAATTATGGATGGCAGCATGTTGTAGGATTTAGTTTCAGGTTCCGATCCAGGCCACAGCTACAATTTATTTATGCTATTGAGGACTTAGCTACAAATTTTGTTTTGGGAAATTCCACGTGGTAACCCTGAGGTTTTGGGTTTTCCACGTGGTAACCAAAACTTTTAAAAAATCCCCGCGGTAACCCTGAGGTTTACGTAAATGTTCCATCATGACCTTTTTGCAGATAAAAACGTTAGCAAACATTAATTTTGAAGTTTTATCGCCAAAATATAAACCTCAAATGTACCATTTTTCATTCAAATCATATTTTTTTCCCCAAATCCAAAGATGGTAGAGTTTGGGTTTATATTGGAGAGGAAATGGTTGAAACTGATGGCATTTAAAATGATGAGTCGCATATATAGGCGTACAACAACCTTAAAGCTTCGAAATTAATGTTTCCTAATGTTTTGCTAACGTTTTATGTGCAAAACGGTCATGGTGGAACAATTTGGTAAACCTCAGGGTTACCATGTGGATTTTTTAAAAGTTTTGGTTACCACGTGGAAAACCCAAAACCTCAGGGTTACCACGTGGAATTTCCCTATTTTTTATATATACTTTACACTTTATGATTTTGACGTATTAAATTTTAATTATTGTGTATTTTTGAAACGAACAATATGTATTTTTAATTTTCTAATTTTTATGTAATATTTATCATTTCTAATAAACATTTTCTTTTTAATTTTAAAGGTGTTTAGCAGATCGACATTTTCACACTTCTGCATTGTTTTGAAAAAATTTTCATTAACATTAATTACCCATCGAATTTATCAGCCCTATTACAACCGTACAATGCATCATAACATCAACACTAATCAAGTTTATCGCTGATCAACAAGCTCATTAATATGACACCTAATACGTAAATGTCTGGTTAGGTGAGGACTGTAGTCCTAAACACTAACTGGGGTGGAAGTCGTTTCCCCTCCAATACAATTTATGCTCGAGCTCTATAGGATAGATAGCTAACCCCCTGTCTTACGCCGTACTTTACGTGCTGGCCAACACGGACACCGGGATTTTACATGCTTGTCCATGGTTCGACATTACCTTACTATCAGGGTCATTCAATCAAAATTCACTCACACAAGTACATCACTTTTTTATTATTACAATTTGACTTTGACTTTGTTCAACTTAGGTGATAACCTCTTTTATTTAATAAAATTATTAATCATAACATAAAATTAACCTTTATGACTTTATATATTTATTATTAAATTTTACACATTAAATTTTGTTTATAGCTTTATTTTTAGTAGTTGGCTAAATTCACTCTAATAACTTAATATTCTATTAATAGTCTCCAAATTAATATTTTTCACAAGTAGCTACTAAAATCTATTTCTCTTTAAATAAGTTCCCAAAATCAACATTTGCATCTTTACAATAAATAAAACTTTATTCTCTTCAAAACAAAATCAAATATTGTAATTAAATAAGTTCGAAGATTATCTTGTGTGATTTAGAGTGTGTAAGTGAATGTGTAAGAGTTCGAGTGTGTGATTAAATGTGTAAAAGTTGGAGTGTGTAAGTGGATGTGTAAAAGTTTGGAGTGTAAAATAAGGTTATCTTGTGTAAGGAAATTGTGATATCTTTTGTAAGTGATGAACATACAAGGTAACTATAGAAAGGATTTTGGTTTATGAAATTTTTGTTGTAGTATGTACAAGTGAATATACTTTAAAATAATAGGTAAGTTTGATCATGAAAAAATTATAGTTTACTTAGAAAATTTTGATTAAACTATACTTAAAGTTAATAATAAAAATAATACTTATTTTTACGTATAAAATAATTAAATTAATGTAATAAGGTTAAAATAATAAGTAGTAATGTTAGTTTAAGGAAGGAAACTTAAAACGTAACGCTTTACAAAATCGTAAATATAATAATAAAATTTACTTTTCGTACTATAAAATAATAAAATAATTTTTTTAGTGCTTATAAGAAAAATTTTAAACAAAATAATATTTTAAAGTTTAATATTTGAAAAAAAATTAGAAAATCGGAAAGATTTAGAAATTAAAGTTGGTTTGAAATGGATAACCAAAGAATTAGGAATTTGAATTGAACATTCGGAATAATTAATCAGAAGATTAAGATTAAGAATTTTAAGTCAGTTACACTTATCCAACAAGATTATATATAATTTTACTAAAACGTGCCCTCAAACTAATGATTTACTAACTGCTGGTGAATGAACGTAATAGAGGAAGGAAGGCAATGGGTTCATAAGTATGAGTTGGAAATAAGCGCCAAAAATCAAAACTTATCGATAACAAATATCATTCTATTATCTATAAGGGTATCAAGAAACAAAACCTCAATTAAGTTCTATTTTCTGATCACAACCTTACAATTGGTACTCTCTTAATAAAAATGAAGAATTACCTTAATAACAAATTTGAAAGCACAAGCCACATTAGCATTGAAAATTTTCATATGAAGAAAAGAGAAGCCTCGCGTATCTGCTTCATCACACAAGTACCAAGTTCCTTAGTTCGTGTGGTGATTAGGGTGACTTAAAGTCCTTAATCATGGGTTTAATTGATGGGTTTAATGATAAGGGCAAAATAGTAATTCTTAAACAAGTTAAAAGGAGCAATTAAAACAAAAGCATTTTGGAGACAGAAGAAAAAGCCTACTCGGCTGTCCCATTGCCCCCTTGGACAGCCGACTCGGCTTTGTAGGCTGTTTAGCCTTTTGTCCTGTTTTTCCCGGTTTCTTGAATTGCCTTAGAATTCTTTGTAAGTAATAATTCCTATAATCTATAAGTAGGACTAATCACATAGAGAATTATGTTGCTTTCATTTCCTATATTTCTTTCTCTACAAGATTATATCTCTCTACATATTTCTCTCTTCTTCAATTGTAATCATCACCCTTGTACATTGCTCCATTGGAGAAGCTTTAAGATATCAATAAAGACATCTAGGCTAGATAGTGGATGTAGCCCGATTAGGGGTGAACCACCTTAAAATATTGGTGTGCTTTTATTTGTGTTCTTAGTATTCTCATTGTTGTTGCATTGTTGTGATTTCCGTTTCTGTTTTGAGTGTTTGTGTAAGACGTGTTCTTGAGATCATCCTTGGATCTTTGGGGCATTAGTGGGTCATTTAGTACAATTGGTATCGAAGCCAATGGTTTTTGAAGGTGTTTAGAAGCTTTCTTGATTGATCTTGCACAAGAAACGACATCCATGAAGTTGGATATTGAAAAGTTTGATAGAAATCTGAATTTCGAGTTATGGCAAGTGAAGATGAAGGCCAT
>CM033458.1:1508303-1523798 GCA_019425755.1 Amaranthus cruentus | reverse complement strand
CTTCAAAGAATTAAACCATTTTAGCTTCTTCACGAAGGGGGAGTCAGGCTCATTCTTCGGGAAGGATATAAGTTTCGGACCTGGGAGTGGTCCACCCCGTTCCAACCCCCCATTATCGCGGATCGCCCTTTGGGATCCGCGTAAGCGATTTCCCCCGGAATGTATGCGCTTTGGGCCCTGCTTTTCCTACCCGGCTAATTTCCCGCTGGCAAAATTTCAAATTGGGCCTGATCCGGGAATATGGGGGTGATGCGGAATCAGTTTGGGCCCTTCAATCAGTTTTACTCCGCCTGTGTACATTCCCTGCGCATCTTCCCCTTAACCTCCTTTAAAATTCTCAACCCCGCCACAGGACTGGTAAAGGTGAACTATTTTGGTCTCCGAATTCCCAAAAATGTTGATCCCTTTAAAATAAAAAGCTTTTCAGATTCAAATTGTTTTCGAGGGCATAAACCTAAAGTGCAAACATTGCTCCATCTCATCCTCGCTTTGAAAAAATGATTTTTCCCAAAACCCGGCCCTTAAAATTTAGTAATGAGCCACCAACAAAAAAAGTTTCCCCATGGTTAGGATCATCCTGCTTTGGACCTCGCTATTTAAAATTTAAAAAATCGCAGGGCTTCGAGCTTTGATCGCAGCGAGGTTAAATTTTTAAAAACCAAAATCCCCCAACCTGGCAACAATAACAAACTTGGATATTTCTTCCTTCTGGATCTTTTCTCGTTTTAAACCCTTTCAGTTTTCATCACCCATAAAGCACTTTTTCAACCCTCACTAAAATTTCTTCCGACCCCTGGGAGCTGCGGGGTTTAATAAAAGTATAGTGGAATTTTTTTTCCCTTCTTCCCAAATGGTGACCCACCCGGTAAATTTTCCCGGTTTGCTACATGAGTGGAGCAAAACTTCTCCTACCACGGAGATACCGCTTGGAGATTGGCAGTATTTCTTGAGTTCTCGAAGCTTTTTTCGCTTCGGCCCATTCAAAGGACCGCTTCGGGTTTAAAGAATGGGGTTGATTTATCCTGATCGACATGAACTTTCCAAGGGCGCTCTATGCATCCTAAGTGAGTCTCATGGACTTCTTGACCACTTTAAAAGCAAGCCAAGTATCGCTCAATCTTTGTCCCTGTTTGCTTCTATTCCCTTTTCATCCACCAGAAACCCTGCATTTTCCTCCGCTACTCAAAACGATTTTTCAGTGGTTAAGGCGCATGTACAGAGCCTCTGAGAGTTAAGAATGTAAAACCTCACCTGTATATTTGTTTCGTTTCACTGATCACCAAAATACCAATACTCGCTATCCTCTGAAAAACTTAAGTCCTTCAAACGTAAGAAAATGAGTGCATGGTATAATTAGGAAGAGTCCAATTATCCCCTACTAATCAGTAGGAAGTGGAAAAAGCGAATGAAAGGACATTGTCTTTCCCAAATTTAATTGACGCATTTCAACATCGTAATTAATATTGTCGAAGTTTTTCGCTTTCCACCACAACCCCAAGCTAGAGTGCAACATGAGTCATGGAGATATAAACCAAGGGAGCATTGAACCGCATATACAACACCTTATGCTTTGAATTTCATCGCTATCGATGGAATCGGAACTCAATGAGGTCACGAGATGCACTGGTGGGGTAACTTATTTTCACAAAGCCCTCGCAAACATTTTTAGCTTTGCCGATTGAAAATAAAATTCGCGCTGGAGAGGTAATGGGCAACTTATCGCGTGTAGAGAGAGTCTAGAAAGAGATGATCGCTGCTAGGTTGCCATGGGGAAGCTCGACAAACGTAAGACATGATGAGTAAGGCAAGGTAAATAAATTTTAGATTATCGAGTAACAGTGGAACAAGGAAGATGATACGCATTAATGCATTATGCATTATGTGAGTAGTAAAAGGTAAGTAATCAAATAGAAATACAGAGGGAATACCATGCAAATAGGGTTGATAAGATCTCTCGGGGTTCGTGAACATGTTACAACTCTCAATTCGCTGTCCTTGGATTAGAACCACAACTGTAAGTAACTACCTTTCAATCACTATCACCAAGAACTTCAAACATCATTTGTCGAATAAATGATAAAAAGCACAAAACAAAAAAAAATCATGAAACCCCAAAATTGTAATTAATAATTAAAATTCAAATTGAAACCCTATGGGCTAAGATCAGATAAAAAAAACTAAGAACACGAAAATCCATAGGACAAATTAAAGTATTAGAACCTGATAACAAGCACAATAAAAAAAAAAAAAAAAAAAAAATAAAGCTATGATCAGATAAGAAAACAAGATCAGAGAATCGAAAAGCAAATAAAGTATTTATCATTTCAAATTAGTTGCAACATAAAAAATAAAAAAAAAAAAAAAAAAAAAAAAAAAAAAAAAAAAAAAAAAAAAAAAAAAAAAAAAAAAAAAAAAAAAAAAAAAAAAAAAAAAAAAAAAAAAAAAAAAAAAAAAAAAAAAAAAAAAAAAAAAAAAAAAAAAAAAAAAAAAAAAAAAAAAAAAAAAAAAAAAAAAAAAAAAAAAAAAAAAAAAAAAAAAAAAAAAAAAAAAAAAAAAACAAAAAAAAAAAAAAAAAAAAACAAAAAAAAAAAAAAAAAAAAAAAAAAAAAAAAAAAAAAAAAAAAAAAAAAAAAAAAAAAAAACCCCCCCCCCCCCCCCCCCCCCCCCCCCCCCCCCCCCCCCCCCCCCCCCCCCCCCCCCCCCCCCCCCCCCCCCCCCCCCCCCCCCCCCCCCCCCCCCCCCCCCCCCCCCCCCCCCCCCCCCCCCCCCCCCCCCCCCCCCCCCCCCCCCCCCCCCCCCCCCCCCCCCCCCCCCCCCCCCCCCCCCCCCCCCCCCCCAACTAAACTTTGAAAAGAAAAAAAACGTGATGTTTGTTATATGCAATGTAGATATGAGACTTGTACGATGTGCTTGTAGGGACGGGCATTTAAGGGTCTAGTATAAGTTTAAAACCTATTCACCCGACCCAAAATCGACCGGATTTGACGGATATGAACCCGAACCTAATATTAGGCATAAGCTGATCTATGTTATGACCATGGGTAGCATAATAGCCCATACTTTAGAAAAAAATTTTCCTTAAACTTTACATGACTACACATACTTATGCTCCACAATGCAATATATCGCAAGCTAGGGTGTCATAATAACCTCGATCGAAAATCGAATCCAATTATCCGTATCTCGGATTATTTACCCGCTTTTGCAAATCGGATAATCCGGCCTGCAATTTTATAATTATTCTTACTTAAACTCATGAATAATAATATTATTCTTTCATTTATCTTTTATGACTAATAAAGTTAAAGATTGTTAGAGAGTTTGTATTTGAATTTTATATAAAAAAAATATTTTAGTGAAAATAGAGATAAACAAACGTATGGTTGAACGACAAAACGATAAAAAAATAAAATTGGGTATCTAGTTTCCGACCCGGTTTAAACCGGGTACCCGGATTCCGGATGCCCGGTTTAAACCGGGTCGGAATCGGATTGCAATTTTAGGTACCCGAAAAATTGGATACCCGAATTTCCGGATCCAGGTCGACCCGGTACCCGGTTTTGAACACCCCTAGTGACGAGTGACAAAAAAATAGCTATCACAACTGTTCCCTACAGGCTACAGCCTCAATGACCCTACCTTCCTCTTTCTCTCTCTTTCCTTTTTATGTTCATTCTTTAAATTCAACTCAAACTCAATACTCCAAGTCTCCCACCAGCCTCAATCTCCTCTACCCTTTGACTGTAATTCCGGCCGCATCCCTTGCTTTCGTCTTGCCTGCCGGTTGCCGCGTCCACCGGACCACCATCGTTTGCTTTTTATCGTAAGTTTCTCATTTAAATTTTAATCTTTTATTCAATTTATTTAGGATTTAAAAATTAAAATCTTCGATTTTTTTAGTTTTGTTTTTTTACTGATTAATTTAGGATTTAGGAATAAAGATTAATAGTTGTGAATTCTTTTAGGGTTTGTTGTTTTTTGGTTTGATCATAACTCGTTTTGTCGATTGTGTGTGTCTTTGATTATTGCATATTGATGAATGATGAAGTAGATGTATAAATGCATTTTTTTTTATCAATTTAACTTCATTTAATCTGAAATTAGTGTTTATTTGGTCTGGTTACCTCCTCAAAACACTTTTGACTCAAAATACTCTTTATTGTTACAATTTCATTATAAACTAGCAAATTGTGCTAAAAAGAAAAAAAAATCTGGATTTTTGTGGGATTTTTGGGGCACGTGCTATGTGAAAAAAATAAAATAAGAATTATCTCGTTGTAACTTATAATTTATAATTTGGAGGAATGAAAAATTCATGTTAATGAACGGTGCTACCCATGATTATAATTCCGGGATTTGGACCCAAATCAAATGCCTACATCCACTTTCTTCCTCATCTCAGACATTCTCACGATGCAATTTGATAAACAAATATGACAACCAATATGTATTATTAATATATCAAATAAAAACAAATAATCAATGCTCGAAATTAACCTCTTAAATATAAGGAGTATAAGATATCATTTATCCAAAAAAAAAAATGACATATTACTTCTATCACACGAGTATTATAATATCAAAAAGAAAAATAAATATAAAAAAACAAAAAAGAAAAGCTAATCTAGTCTAAAGAGTAATTATCCGTGTAAACAAAAAGTGATAATTATAATTTTAGGTCATAATACAACAAACCCTAATTTTACAACATCATAATTCATTTTTATAAATTAAAAAAAAAAAAAAAAAACCTGACAAACAGATGAATTACTTGAGTTCTTTGAGTAGTCAGATGAAAGTGTTAAAACGGTGAAGGAAGTTATGGGGAGATGGGGAGAAAGAATCGAACAGAAGATTTCAGAGAATTAGGTTTTGAATATTGGGATATAAAAGCTGGAAAGAATAGAAAAAAAAAACACGATTATGATATGTCATGGATCCCACGTGAGTTTTATATTATCAAGACAAGATACCACTTCCTCCGTTCCCTAACGAAGTTTCCATAAGAAATGTTCACGGGAATTAAAAAAATAGAATCTTTTAGATAGCCGATGGATTATTTTATTGAATAACAAATTTAATGGGAAAAGTGATGATTACAAACGAAAAAAATTTAATGGAAAAAAGATGGAACCATATCAATTATAAAGTTACTATAAAGTGAGAATAAACAAGGTTATATTTGTGCAAAAATTGTGATGTAAGAGAAATATTATTTATAGGAACAATTGGAACACCTAAAATAGCAAATGGAAGTTTCTTTAAGGAACTAAGGGAGTAGTATAGATACCCGTGATTTCTTAGTATTACCATATATGGAAATATAATTTTTAAACAACAATGCAAGTATATACTTCATCCGTTCCATATTACTTGTACCAAACCAACTTTCACACTATTTATCATTCTATAGTAATTTACATATTTCGGCTATTATACGAGAAAAAACATAGTCATGTAAGATCTTATTTTATTCGTCTCGTCGCATATTTTTATAATATCAAATTTTAATTTTATAGTGTTTAGTTATGTAGTTTTCAAGTCAATTATTTCCAATTAAAATGTAATAAATAATATATCATGATAATACATATATATATATATATATATATATAGAGAGAAATAAGAGAGAAGAGAGTATATATATATATATATATATATATATATATATATATATATATATATATATATATATATATATATATAAGAAGAGAGAGAGAGAGAGAGAGAAGAGTAGTATATATATATATATATATATATATATATATATATATATATATATATATATATATATATATATATATTAACTCTATTAAGGTTAATTTAGAAATTCAAAGAAAAAAAAGCAAAAAGAAAACAACACCTGGATGGTTTTCGTGGTACGATGCGTGATTGGTGAGGTAGCACGGATAAAGACTCAACAAAGAAGACTCGCATAAAAGGTCTGGCTGCATCTGAGTCGCTGTGTTTGCGATGGACTCAGTGGGTTCTTTGTGGCTTTGAAGAGTAAATGGTATTCGACTGTTTCTTTCTTTTTGTGAGGAAATGGTATTTGGGCTGTTTCAAAATAGGGTTTCGTGGGAAATGAAGGCGCCTTTCAAATTGGTTTTATTTATTTTAATTTTTTTTTTGGCCAAAAAATATTAGACATGGGTTTTTGCAACGACTTTGTGTTACTATATATTTATTTATTTTTGGCAACGATATTTGCAGTTACAAATTATTTATATAATTTATAACAACTGCAATTTTCGTTGCAAAAACCATGGGTTATACCGGGAACTTTTTTTGGGTGGTGGAAAGTTAATTTTTGTTTTTGGCAACGACTATTTAACAACAACAATGGATTTTCGCAACAACTAGTATTTTTCGCAACGAAAAAAAATTTGTCGTTGCTAAAAGTTGTAGCTAAAAATGATTTTTCTTGTAGTGGATTTTATTTCCCCCCATAAATATTTACTCCCAATCCAAGCATGCCCTTAGTGGTAATACCTGTAACACCCCTGAATTTCCGACCCCTTAAACGAAACCAAAATCGTGAAGGACGGAAGGAAATTTGGGTGTTATATAAAAAGAAAAAGGAAAAGAATTTAAATAAGCATTAAAGATTGGCTTTAAAAAGGTGAGTGAAAATTTGGCAAGATCTCGCAAAATTCAAGATGTGGAAAGAAATAAGCACAACAAAACCTGAAACTAATTTAAGAAATCAACGCCATTAAAATTCACCACCATTGGTTCCACCTTTTCCTGGGATCGACATGCACATAATGAAACATTTTTAAACTAGAGGGGCTGTTTTTAAAAATTTTGGTCAAAGGAAATTTTAGGGTCCAAATCTACTTTTAGTCATCCATTTTGTATCACTAAAAGTTCCCCTTTAAGTAAGGCTATTTGTAAAAGTTCAGGACTATGGAAATTGAGTAAACTATTGTGTTTGAAGGGATCCACCATACCAACAAAATGTCAAACGGGAATACCCCATTAATACAAATCGTAGCCTCAAGTCCAAAATAACTTTCTGGCAAAAGTGTTCACCGGCACTCAACCGCTTGAACAAGCACCCCCGAATAAATCGTTTTGATGCAAACTGGCCGCTTGAAGGGAAAGCAAATTCCATCCGTAAAAACGAAAAGGGGGGTGGGACCCAGTTTAGTTCTTCGTGTTTGATAAAAAAAAACCCTTCATATCATGTCTGCCCTCGCTCAAGAAAATGGTTCCACCCTTTAGGAAAGCGCAATTTCCCCTCTATTCAACACCTATGATCGCATATCTTAATCCAACGAAATTACCATCCCCAGCCGTTTTCCCAAAGCAACCCTTTAAAAACCCATGTTCAAGTAAAATAATAACATCATTAAAACGCTTTGCACCAGACTAACATATTTAATTTTCATTTTCATTTACCATTTTAAAAAAGATATTCGCTTTGAGTGACTTCAAACTATTTTGCAAGGAGGAAAATATCTATATCTTTCCCACTTCACTCTAAGACCCCTCAAACATAAAGACGATAATTCACATAAACTTCAATTCACGATATTTTCCCAGACCTTCATCGTTTAACCCCGACTCTATATATTTTCAACTCACCCGGCTTCCCCCTTACAAAAAATAAAGAAATCAAAGGGGGACATTCCACTAAATACATTTCTAATTTTAATCACTTAAATATACCAAATAGTGGGTAAAAGAAAAGTAAGAAAATCAAGCGGAAAATGAGAAAAAACCGAAATTATGGAGGTAAAAAAGTGAAAATAATAAAATAAAATGGGGGTTTTTTTATTTTTGTGGGGTAAAAAATTTATCCTGAAAAATGTTTTTTTAAATGTATTACTCTATAAAGAAAATTTCTTTTTCCTTCATTATTTTATTTCACTCATTTTAACTTCTTTCACAACTATCTTCAATTTCTTAAATGCATTTCTATTGGGTTTTTTAAATTTATTATGATATCAAAAAACTACCATTTTTCAAAAGTATATCATCATAAAAACTTACTATATTTATTAAAACCACCACCATTTTTCAAAAGTATACTCATCCTAAAAAAACAAAGGGCTACCACAAAAAAAACAAGAAAAGAACAAGACACCACATCTCAATTTTATATCATCATCATTAAAACAAGAAAAAAAAATACCCAAAAGAAGAAAACAGAAAAAGAACAAGAAATCTTATATTTCCCCCAAATTTTATATCATCATAAAGACTACCATTTTTTATTAAGAACAAAAAACTACCCATTTTTCAATGTAATCATCAATTAAAAAACAAGAATAAAGACTACCATTAGAACAAACAAGAACAAGAAACAAAGACACCCACATCTCAAACAACCTAAAAATTTAAAGAACAAGAATAAGAATAGAAGACAAGAATAAATATTTCTTATTTGGGGTTTAAAAAAGGGGGTTCAAAGAAAAAACAAAAGAAATACCGATGGTTTTTGTAAAAAGTTGCGTATTTCAAGGGGAGCCCAGAATAAAGACTAACAAAACAAAGAACGGCGTGGCCGGGGCATCTCGTGGCTGTGTTTTGGAGATGGACCCGCAGGCCCTTGGTTTAAAGAAAATGTATTCAACGCTTCTTTCTTTTGGGAGGAAATGGTATTTGGGCCGCTTTTTAAAATGGGGTTTCGATGGAAATGGGGGCCCCTTTTAAAATGTTTTATTTCTTTTTTTTTGGGCCAAAAATATTGACATTGGTTTTGAACCACTTTGTGTTACCTTTTATTTATTTTGCACTATTTGCGCCCAAATTATTTATATAATTTATAAAAACCCAATTTTTGCTGAAAACCATGGGTTATATTCCGAACTTTTTTGGTGGTTAATTTTGTTTTTTGCAACACTATTTAACAACAAACGGGTTTTTAGAAAACCAGAAATTTTTTGGAACGGAAAATTTGTCGCTGCTTTAAAAATTGTAGCTTTAAAAAGATTTTTCTTGTAAAGGATTATATTTCCCCATTTTACTCCCAATCCCAAACAAAGCCCTTACACCGAATAACTTTAATTTTTACCCTTTTAAAATAACCCAAAATCGGAGGACTGGGAAATTTGGGTGTTATATTTAAAAAGGAAAAGAAATTTTTAAAAAAAGGCCCAAAAGATTGGGTTTTTTAAAAAGGTGAGGAAAAATTTCAAGGGTCCCGCCAAAAATCGAAGTGGTGAAATGCACCCAAAAAAAATCAAACTACCCCCAAAATCGTCATTAAAATCTCACACCACTTTAAAGGTTCATTCCCCCGGCGACGGGATCGCAATGGATCGATTCCAAAGCCCAACTTTTCGCTTTAAAAGACTTACCCTTTAAAAACCCTACAAATTAAAACTACGCAGCGGAAATACAAATATATACAGAAGGAGAACACAAGGCCTCATAACAAAATGTATATAACCAAAGCTTACAAATGATAAATAAGAACTACAAAAACGATTTAACGGTATGACACAAGTTATGCTTCGCCCTCGCCACTCTCCCCCAATGCAATGCAATGCAAAAGAAGCTCCAATACCTGTTACGACTGCCCATGATCCTCCTGCTGCTCAACATCAGACCAAGGCCAATGTGTCATAGCAGGACAACCATAGAAAGTCATCAACAATCATACATTAACACAAACACGTACACGTCAGTAACTAGCATCAAATAGAATAAGACCAACTAATAGATAACATTATGTAATACAGTAACATTAAATGATTTCATAGGACACAAGCACAAATAGTAACCGTTTGTCGTCCACCTATGCTTCTTGGATAGAATGTGGGTCTTCACACTTCTCTTCTCGATTCATAAATTCTTGTAGAACACACGTAGCATCAACTCAACCAAGGCATTAACAGACTATCTAACACATGACCTTATAGAGCTTGTCTATCTTAAAGAAAGCGTATAGTCATAGCCCATCTTTGGGACTGGTAACTTCTTTGAGGTAACTTAGCTTAGGCGCACTTCTCACTAGCATAAACTACTCTATCATTGAATAATCAATGTGTAAACGTCCTATCAATATGTACGCTTTCTATGAATTAATAAACTTTCTATTAATGAGTAACATTCTATCAATGGATCTCTTTTTCCATTTCATGGCATAGTGACACGACACCATGGGCGTTATCAGCAACCCGGCGCCCATGGCAAAGTATGAGCTCATACCCCTTCCAGCTGACCCTTTTGAGTCATACCTTGGGAAACTAACACTGGGGTACCGATCCAGTGAAGAGGCAACCATATTGGGGTTTGCAAGGCCGTATGGTAACAAAGTAGTTTGTTACACAATTGGATATAACAATGCTGCAAGTATACATATTAGCGACTATAGACTATAGTATTTTTTGGAAGAATCCATTAGTGATTCGTTCATAAAAAAACTTGTATTTTATTAGTTGTATGAGATCTACTATTAAAGAAATAAATGAATTAAAGCGTAAATATTTTCTTTTGTTATTTTAACCAATGAAGACTTGTGGAGATACGACTTGATGAGTGTGCGACCAGAGGTAAGTAATTAAGCTTTAATTTCAATTACCACAGAATACTATTACTTGTTATTGATTAACTTTTATGTTTCCAGTCGGCAGATTCATCATTCTCATGGCAGGATTTGCAAGCCAAGCTTAATGGTGAACTTTGTGACAATTTGGGCAATTTCATTGATCGTGTGCTCACTTTTGTTGACAAGAAGCCCCCTGGTAAAATCCTCACTCGCTACATTTGTCCTAACTTTCTATTCTTAATGTTTGAACTTTGAATCTATTGATTGTAATTGCTTTTGATGTGTCTATAGCCAAAGGATTTGGCTCTGTTATTTCAGATGTGTGCGATTATGTGCCAACTGCAAGGGACAATACTTTTGTTGACTACCTTAAGCGCTACATCACGGAATATGTCCAAGCTATGGAAAAGGTGTTTTGATTCCTTACTCTACTTTACTTAACTTGCTATTTCCTCCGTTCATCATCACAGTTTTGGACCACTGTTAACCACAATTTGTTGAACCGAGTTAGTATATAGTAACAGCAGATCATTGCTGTCTTTTCTTTTCTCCTCAATGTTTTGTTCTAATTTTTCTGTTTCTCAAATTGTAGGCAAAATTGAAGGATGGCTTAAAGGCTGCTATGAATATTTCAGGCGAGGGAAATAGATATTTACAGGTAATGCGTTTTTTATCTATTTCATTTTCATGATGTGTTTGTTCTTCCTCAAGTGTTGGCTGTTTGCAGAATTTTCTGTTTTCCTAATAACACTAATTCTAGGCCGGTTTGTGCATTATTACAATAATTACGATCTTGTATCAAAAATTTCATCAGGAATCTCAAGTTTGAAAACTTTACAATGATGATAGATCCAGGTGTTCGTTTGTAATTAAAACTCTAGTTGGTGTTGTTCGCATTCTTGCAAGTCTTCTTCAACCATTTATGCCATCATTTGCCAGAGAGGTATGTGAATCAATCTCATTGTCTCGTTCTTATTGGTTTCTGGCAATTTAGGTAGTGTAACCATAGAATAATAACAAGGTTGCATCGCATCGCATCGGCCGCGTTGTAATGGTTTTCAAAATGAATCGATATTTCCGCTAGTAAAGGTGTAAAAATCGGCTTTTTACCGATTAAGGGGGTTTTTGGCTTCGACCGATATTTAGCCATTATGATAACCGATCATTCCTACATCAGCCCCCCGGGCTACCGCAAATTTGAATCGCATCCATTTTTTACACTAGAGGGTAACTTTTTTGTTTTCCTCACGGCAAAGTAATATAGATCCCACTCAAACCTTAACTAAAATAAGCCGGTTTCGGGTCGAGATTTTTGCCCCAATTAAAAACGGTCATCCTAATCTAATGATTATTAAACGGGTTAGTCTTAAAAAACTTTTAAACCCCAAAACCTTCGTTTTTAACCCATTTTAATTAAATGTGTTATTTCAGATAAATCAATAAATAAAAGCTTAAACTTAGTTTTTTTTAATATTTTTTTATTTTTCATAGAAAAATACAAAAATAAACAACAAAAAAAACAAAAATTTAAAAAATTAAAGCCTAAAAAGGGGGATTTAATAAACCCTAAAACCTTTTAAAACAAAAAACAAAAATGATAAACGAAAGAAAAAGCTGGTCGAAATCGGGCCAACCTGCCCCAAAAAGTTGGGTCAAGGAGGTTTTTCACCCAAAACAAAGCTGGCTTTGGGCGGGCCTCATGAAATGACCAACCCTAAACCCACTCCTAACCTAATTTGTTCGGATGACCTGTTTTCCCCTTTTTTTCCCTCGCTAAATGTACCTCAGGGCCCAAAGGGGTGTACTCAATTTAGGTATCAAAGAAAACTCTTAACCTCGAGGACCCAAGTGTTTACAAAATGATGAAAATATTGGGAAAGAGCCGAAAGCTCTGGGAAATTATTCCTTCCTGGCACCCCAGGGAGCCAAGTCCCATCTCCTAAATCAAACGCTTTTATAATAGGGTTATTCTTGTCCGCCTTTTTTTGATTAGTTATGAAATGGTTGTTAGGATCGGATTCTAATGGGGGGATCGCAGGGGTAAATCGAAATCTGTATCCATCGAGGATCGGATCCTACAAATACTTTAAAATTTTTGAGTTTAACCCAATTTTCAATCAGATTTGTTCTTTTAATTTTTAAGGGTTTAAATTAATACCTATTTCACTAAACCCTTTTAAAATTTTTAATAAAGAATACCTTAATAATCTTTTTTAAAATGCTGAATCAAGAAAACCGGAATTTTAGTCATATTAATATAATTATTTAGTTTTCAATATATACATAAGTAAAATAGGATTATATGAGTTTTGTCCCGCATTAAAACCCTACCTTGTAAACCCAATCGGAAAATCGGTGGGATCTAGGAATCGCGTTATGACCCCTTCCCCTTAAACCCCGGTAAATTAGTGGGACGCTTTTATCTTTACCAATTTAAGACCCTTTACCCCCCCATCCCATCGTTTTTTGATCGTAAGATCTGAAAAACCCGCAATGTGATCTAGATTCAAAACCCAATGGATGCATATGCCTCTACCTTTTAGCCTTCAACCCCTCTTGATATTTCTTTTCAACAATAATGAAGTCGTGGAGCTAAAGAGAAAATTTTTTAAGCTTCCCCGAATTTTAGAATGTATGTCTTACCAACAATTTTCTTGTACTTTCATACCTCTTTTTTTGATTGTTATTCAATTTGTCAGCATTAGTAAATATGTTTACGTTTATGTTTTTGGTTGTGGCTGGTAAAAGGGGGTTTGGTAAGAATGAGAGGCTATAAAATAAGAGCTAAATATTTTTTTTTATTGTGTGTCAAACTCTTGATTTTTACAACCACAAACAAACTCGTTCTGTTTGGTTATGCATGTAAAAATTTTAAATTTTACCTATTTCTCTGTGAAATTTTGTGTATTTTTTCCCCTTTATGGCCACGGCCCCGCCGCCCTGCTCCGCTCCTTTAAACCCCACCCAATCCTGCCCTTTCACCAAAACCCCCTCGGGCCTTTACTTTACCTTTTTCCCTACGCCCACCGCCCAAAGGGGGGGACTACATTCGCTCTTTTTTTTTCCCTTTAATTTTATTAAAATAAATAATAATAAGGACGTGACTGGGACCTATTTTTTACTTTTTAATTCAAAATTTTTTCAAGGAAAATATTTACTAAAAAAAAAAAAATAAATTAATAAGAAACGAATCAACGCTTTTGATATTTAATGTCGCGTGGGTCCCATATTCCTCGCGATTTGGTGGATCCTATTCTTCATCGCCATCATTTGTTGGTTGATGTTCACGACCGGCTTCCCGACGACGCATTTACGTATCCATCATCATCCATGGATCATCTCCTCTCGATCATCGCCGCTCTTTCTCCTTGCATTCTGACCTCACCGACCGCAATCTTTTGCAAAATCACATATTCAATACTACGCGGGTGCAAGACGGTGATCTCTTTTCGTCTAAAATCATACATTCCTCGCGACCGTGCTCTAATTCACGCAGTTTAGTAGTTATAATCGTAAAGGATATCCCTTCTGCACCGCCATAATATAAAGTATTTTAATCGATTTTCTCCACCATCTCTAAAAATACAACTACTTCGCTCTATTCTGCTGATGCTTAAGGTAGTTATCTAATTTAAATACGGCGAGGAGAGAGGTACAAGATGATCCCAAATTCTAGAAAAGCATCATCACGACTCAATATGCTTCAATGGACACGGATTATATAATACCTGGACGCGTTTGAGAGATCGCCAAAGACGTTTCAGACGTGATCGACCTCTAAGTTATATATACTAGAATAATGGTCATAAAGGTCCACTAAAGTTTTTACACCGCTCACATAATTATGTACATCAAGTTAGGCAGAGGATTTAGTGCTGATAATAAAATCCTATTATTTTAGTTAGGCTTCCGCTTTTAAAACACAGATCTAAAATTGTCGCTATGCCATAAATATAAGGGAAATCATTAAAATGGCAGCCTTCACTTATCCATCATATCTTCAAGAACCTGGGCCTTCAAAAGCTTTATATCTTCAACAATGAGAATATGAATGCAGATGATAAAATGTTGAATGGACATTCACTTATTACTGGCGGAACGCTTGGTTCGTGATACATATGAAAAATATTCCTACTACAAGGGACATACGCCTTTAGTAATTTTTGTACTCTATAGCTAAGTCCTAAGTATCATCACTAATATTTCTTATACCTACTATCCGAGAAACTCATTATACTTGTGTTATGACGCGTGATCTATATAAGCAATCATTTCTAATAAGTCATGGCCTAACCCCAACGCAGTGTGAAAGCTCCAAAGCCCCAATATACTTTTCTTAGTCTATGTTGGGTAGCCATGTTTATATCTTCTTTTGCAATTTTGGTCCTAATCTAGTTTACATTTGACTATAATTCTAAATGTGGACCTAATAAACTTCAGTCTTGAATAATTCGCTTTGATAAGATACACCGTGGAGCACACAACGTGAGTATGTAATGTAAAACTACCTCCTAAAATACTCAGTGTGCGTTTCTAAGTTCATTATATGTAAGTTCCATGCATTTTATATTTATGGGGCTACTATCAAGTAACAAATGTAAAAATGATTTTATCCTACAGCTCCATTCTTGCTATAAATTCCACTAATCTTATATTTAATGTTTTCTACCCGTAAGGCTTTCGCATTTAACCTCAACGCTGTATTATTCTTTTTGAATACACCACCACGGCCTATCCAATGGGCTTTCAAGTATACACATATATAAGGCTCTAAATGTGGGGAGCTTCACTGTACATTCTGGCTGTTACTAACCCCCACCATTAAAAGATTTCCAAACATTTGTACTAACTCATATCTTTTGATTCATATTACTTAATGGTTCGGCCTTTAAGGGTATTCCCAGTGGATTGCTCTAAATTCTCATATTAAACATTTCCTATTGAAATATTCGATCTTTTGACTTTCACCGGTTAAAGGTAATTCATCACCACAA
>CM033458.1:1482194-1507803 GCA_019425755.1 Amaranthus cruentus | reverse complement strand
TTACATTAAATGAAAACGCGGATTACATTAGACGAAGTACATTATATTGAAAAATATGAAAATGCTGAAATCTGAAAGTACAGAAAAATCTGAAAGTACTAACAATGCTGAAAATACTGAAAACACTGATACTATGACTGATGATATGACTAAGCATGGTAGAGTATGCATTGTGATGGTACGGATAATGATGATACTAGCCCCTTGCATATCTTCTTAAATGAAGAACTTTTTCAAATGATCCCCATTAGTCCGAGTTATCAAACTAAGTGACACTCGCAAGGATCCCACTTTCAAACAAGGTGAAAGTTTAATAATGAAGATGAATACTAAGAAAATATCGCCCAAAATCAATCATTTTGGGACTTAAATAACAATATGACTTTCAAACTAAGTGAAAGCTTTGATAATCCCATAATATGACAAATAAAGTCCATGTTTTGCGACTTCAATAATAATGATGACTTTCATACTAGGTGAAAGCTTAGATGATTCCATAATATGATAAATAAAGCCCCCGTTTTGGGACTTCAATAATAATAATGACTTTCATACTAGATGAAAGCTCGGATGACTTCGTAATATGAATAATAACGCCCACGTTTTGGGACTTGAATAATAACATGACTTTCAAACTAGGTGAAAGATCGGATAACTTTATACGCGACATATAAGTAAGACCCAGTATAATAAGAATAATAATGGTGAAGTATTGAATTCCCACGTAGAAATAATATAATATTCTTCCAATGTGTGTCGATATCATACTTGATCACTAACCCATGAATACAACTAAAGAATCACCCGATATGCGTTGATAAATAAAAGCAAGAATAACCATATGATCATCATCAGATTAATAAAATATATTCTTCACTTGGCATTATTAGTAAAAGATTTGCATCCTTAATATAGCATTTCATTAGAAGGCAATAATGATAATTTTGCTCCATGTAACGAGTCACCTAAGATTGTTCTTTCATGGGTGGATGGTTTGAACCATTGTCAGATCATACCCGGATCCAACCAATATAGTCGTCACTCTAGGTTGTTTTCCGTGGATCCGATGTAGAGAGTTTGAACCACTGTCAGATCGTACCCGGATCCAGCCAATACAGTCGTCACTGTAGGTTTTTTCAGGGGATCCGATATAGATAGTTTGAAACACTATCAAATCATACATGGTTCCAGCAAATACATTGAATTGGGTAAAATGTAGACTCATATTTTTAGACCAAAACCACTTAGTTGAAGCTAGTTTGGAAACGTTCTACGGGTCATCTAATCCATTAGATAGTGCATAAAACCGAACTTCAACATTGAGACTGAATTTTTTAGTCAGTTGAAGTTGTTTGGACACATTCTACGGATCTAATAACCCTTTAGAAGGTGCAAAAACCGAATTTAATATTTAGTCCCTAATGATGATGAATAAAAGTAATAAGATTGAACTTTGACGTCCACGAATAATAACAATCATTTGGAATAATTTGACCCAAAAATTCTCAATTTGATGAGTAATAAATATAATAACCCTCGTTAAATGTGTTGGCCCAAAAAAATTCAGCTCACAATTTTACCTAATATAATAAGATAAAAAATCATCTCTGAATTCTAATTTTTAATATTGTCTCATTTCCAAGTAATATAAACTCTACACTCATTTTGTAGTATTTGAGGAATACAAATTTCTAAGCAAGACAAAAGGTGGCATTTTGATATAGCTGATTATAAAGCTGATTCAATTATACGGTCACTTAACTACATTTGACAAAAAAATGATGGAATTCAAGGACTGCATTAATCAAATTAATATTCGCAATCGGGATGAAGCCTAAAACATGAGTGAGGACCTTCGTTTCGTCATTATCATCATCAACACCAACAAATAATCTTCTAATCAAATCTTTATCACCAACAAATAATTCCCTAATCCAAAAAAAAAACAGGTCTGTGCTATGAAAATTCCGGAAATATGCCACACATATACATCGGATCGAACTGTACAACCAAACAATGCCCGCGGTCCTGCGGACCATACCTAGTACCCTTTTTACTCAACATCTCTGATGAAGGTAATCAGATATGAGGCAAGGTTTACCTTGTATCCGATAAGGCCTTGACTCGATTAGATGAGTTAAAGGGTATAATAGGAGGTCATTTTGGCAGATTACTGTTAAAGTTTTTTTTTAGTGTAGGTAGGTGTTAGAGTATATAACATATCCTGGGGCCTCAACCATAAGCTTAAGCTTTTGGTTGAGTTGGTTCCTTGACATGGTATCAGACGCCAGTGTGACAAGAGGTCACAGGTTCGAATCTCAACCACCCCTCATTTAAAGTGGAAAATTTAGCGCCATGTATGAGGAGGGCATGTGCTGCATCCACACTTCTAGCCCAAAGGGCTCTCGTGTGAGGGGGCGTGTTAGAGTATATAACATATCCTGGGGCCTCAACCATAAGCTTAAGCTTTTGGTTGAGTTGGTTCCTTGACAGTAGGTGATCAGAAGAAAATGGCATTCATGGATGGTTTGAGGTCAAAGAAATAAAACCTTAGGAATAAAGAATAACTTGAATCCATGACTAACTGTTTAGGAATACTAAGAGAAAGGGCTTTGGTTCTTTATTTCTTCATAGCAATCTTACAGGTTTGATGGTTGACTATTTGATGGGTTATAAAATAATTAAAGAAATAGGGAAAAATTTGGAAATGAATAAATAAATTACTAATCATAAAATCTTCAAGATTCAAAACAAGCATTAATCATGCATCTATCACCTAACAGAACCTCAATTTGCAAGATTTTTAATCCTTTTCAGGGAAAAGCTAATAACCGTATGATATCTATTCATTATAGCCAATTTGTCATTAGAACATACCAGTGTAAAAGAATTGTATACTTTTGCCCCACGAATCTTCCACCATAATTATTTTTTAATCCATGACTTTTATGTATCTCTCCCCACATACGGCGCCAAACTGTTTCGGTAATGAAACGAGAAAGTGCAAAAGACACTTAAAATACCTGGAGATGGGTGTAATCTGGGACAATTATTAATATGCTTGATCATTCCGATGATGAGACCTCAAATCCTGCAATACAACGTTAGCCTTGCCCGGGGTTGTTTCCCGGAAAACCCCTCCGACGCTCAAGTCAGATCGGGAAACCGAAAGTGATGAGTATATGATAATTAATGAAAACAGAATAACGGATTGTAGGATTAGTTCAGATCATTGAAAGGATATTTGGGTACATACCGATCATAAGTAGGAGGGCGGTGTATTTTTTGTGGAGTATGGTAAGAATATCAAAGCTTAGTCCCATGATAATGGGAGGTTATAGTCGGTTAGTAGGTAGTTATTTTGGGAAGTTATTAGACTAAGGTGGGCGGTTTATGGTTTGACTAAATAAATTATGAGTTTATAATTGACCCCGTAACAAGGATGAACTAAATTTTTAACTATACTTTTTCCTCTTCTTTAATTAGTAGTTGTAAATTTTGAAGAATTAATTCGCTATTTAGGATATAAAATATTAAAAAGTAGTTTAGATTATTTATATTGAAAAAAGGGATTAAGGTAAAAAAAATTCAAATTAATAATTTTTCAATTTTTATTTTTAAAATTTTTTTAAAAAATAAAATTAAGTAAAGATGCTACAAATGAGTTACCAATATAATAACTGTTACATATTAATATTACTAATATAAAATATGTTATATTTAGAGTTATTAATTTTTTAAAAGTGCACCATGTCTTACCTATTAGTGTTACTAATTTTTTTAATTAAGTGTTACATTTGCATATCATTGAATCCAATTGTTAAAGTATTACATATTAGTGTTACTAATTGTTTAAGTGTTATATTTAGTGCTACCAAATTTCAAAGTGTTACATATAAGTGTTACTAATTTTAAAGGTGTTACATGATTGTGTTACTTAAAGATAAACTGTTACAAAAGTCTTACCTATTATTTTCAAGAAGTTAGATATCAAAATGTGTTACCAATATATGTTATTTAAAGTTATTTTTGTACTAGGGCCTTTATGAGCTGAAAGTTGAGTTTTGGGGTAGTAGAGGAGAAAATGTCGTCCACCACAACATTTTCACTATTCAAGCAATCTCATTGAGTTTTTTTTAAAAAATAATTCAATAGTTTTGGTTGTGCATGTATGCAAACCTTAATCCTATAGAACTTCAAAGCATACACAAATCACCAAGCCACCTTTAACTTCCTTGAAACTGAAAACTTTCAGTCTAGCATATCTCTCAACTCACTCAATGATGCTGTTACACAAGAATATTTCAGAATTTTGCACTGTACTGCTCTTTCATTCGTATTACTTTGTTGTGTAGCATAATGTAATTACATGAGGTATATATAATGATTAGAAAAGGACCACTACATTCTAGAAGCAGTATACTATAACAAACTATAGGCCAACAGTCATGAGAAGAGAGGAGACCCAAAATGCTGTTGTAACCAATCTCTGCAGTAGGAGGAAATCAGGTGGTGTGCAGGAGCAGGAATATGAGTGCACCTCAATACTCCCCCTCAAGGTTGGTGGAAGCTAACACCAAGCTTGTTCATGAGCTATTTCTGCTGATGAGATGGAAGCACCTTTGTGAACACATCTGCTAAGTGCTGGGATGAAGGAATGTATGTAGGAGTGATGGATTTGGAGGCAACTTGATCTCGTATAAAGTGACAATCAATATCTATGTGCTTAACTCGTTTATGATACACTAGATTAGCAGCTATAGCAAGGGAAACACGATTATCACAAAAAAGAGGAGTAGGAGCATGGTCGGTGATCCCTAAATCTTTAAGTAGGTGTTTAACCCCGAGCACTGCACATGTAGTCATTGCCATGGCTCGATACTTAGCCTCAGCACTGCTGCGTGCCACCATAGTTTGACGTTTAGATTTCCATGAGATGGGAGAGTGACCAAGTAAAATGCAAAAGCTAGTGGTGGAGCGCCTACTGGAAGGACACCCAGCCCATTCACTGTCATAGTAGGCAGTGGAGGAATGAGCAAACAACACACATTGATTAGGGTAGCCTTTGAGGTATCTGAGAAGACGAATCGCTGATTGATAGTGTATGGCTATAGGTTTGTGCATGAATTTTCTAAGAGCATGCACAGTAAAGGATATATTAGGATGAGAAATGGTGAGATATGTTAGTTTGCCTACCAAACGTTGGTATGATTCAGGATGAGACATAGGTTCTCCAAAGGTTAGATGGAGCTTATGGTGAGCAACCATTCCGCTTCCTTCCATGCAGATGCTAGCGCTATAAACTCGGAAGCCATAGTGGAATCAGCAAGCACGTTTGTTTCTTGGAAGACCAAGATATGGCTCCTCCCCCATAAACAAACACCCAACCACTTGTCGAAGAGTTATCTTCTTCATTTGTGATCCAACTTGCATTAGAATAATCTTCCAAAACCGGAGGTTCTTCACTTCCATGGTACGTTTCAAGTATCTTAATACCCTCTTAATCGTTTTCCATGATGTGGACCTGGATTACTAGTAACCCTACTCAATTTTGCCACCGCAAAAGCAATATCCGGTCTCGTACAAGTCATCGCATACAATAGCGATCCAATAATCTTAGAATATGCTAATTGTGCAACTGGTTCCTTATCATGTCTATAAAATTTGACATGTTGATCCATAGGGGTCGATATTGGAGTTTCCTCAAACATATTGAATTTCTTAAGTACTTTCTCAATGTAATGAGCTTGACTTAATTTAATTCCATTGCCGTCTCTTATGATCTTTATTCATAATATCACATCGGCCTCCCCCATATCCTTCATTTGGAATGAACTTGACAAGAAATCTTTTGTCTCTTGAACCCGTACTAAATCAGTACCAAATATGATCATATCATCAACGTAGAGACAAATAATGACTCTGTTGCCTTGCCCATCAAACTTGCTATAAACGCACTTATCGGCTTCAAATACTAGTTTATATCCTAATCGATTCAAGATAGGACCGAAGACATGATTCCTACTAATATCAGGAACATAGTATACATCCCTAAGGACTAGAGTATTTCCCGATGTACACAAGAGTTCCACTTGTCCTTTGCCTTGGACTTTAATTGATGAGTTGTCTCCTATGTAGAGATATTCTCCATCCACAACATTATGTAAAGTTGTGAACCAATGTTTACTCTTGCACACATGTCTAGCGGCCCCCGAATCGATCCACCATAACATGTCATCATCCTTTAGTAGGAGGAAGGTTGTTGCTTGTAGAAGCACCACCCTTTATCTTCTTGAGTTTGTTCTTAAACACAAAGCAATTCTTCTTGCGATGTCCAGTTTTGCCATATTCCCAACACTACAAGAAAAGTGATATTGGGCGACAACCAAAAGTGTAGCACAAACGATTGAAAAGTGTGGCCCATACATTGGGCCACAAATAAATTTTTGTCACTGTAACTGTGGCCCTATCGATGTTGCCCATGTAAATAAATTTGGGCGTTAAATACGAGTTTGTCGCCCAAGCCGTTTGATTATAGGCGTCATGATTAATTTGTCGCCCATATTCTATCTTGTGCGTCAAACTCTTGTGGCCCAATGTTCAATTTAATTATCGCCCGAGTTTGATTTTGTCGCCCAATTAACACCTTAGGCATCATTATTTTGGAGTCCAAAATTTAAAATTTTTGTCGCCCATGATTAATATTTTGGGCATCATCGTAATTTTGTCGCCCATACAATACCATGGCCAACAAGTATTTTGTAGTCCAAAGATTCTGAAACCTTATTATAAAGGTTTTGGACAACACTCTTATTTATGGCCCACAATAGAAAATAATGTCTAATAACAGGTAAAATTATATCAAACATTGCTTTTGATAATCTTTTAATAAATTAAATTATTAAGCACCAACAACAAAGAGAATCACATATAATAACTAACAATAATAGAAATATAATGTTTCTAGCAATTAAGTATTAAAAATCCCCGAAAAGTAAAGTTACAATTCAAATTTAAAGTTACTTTTTCTATCAAACTATATATATGAAAGTAAAACCAAAAGAACCAAAGGAGTAACAACCAAACTATATATATAACAAGCCACCAAAGCAGTAACCAAAGCACAAGGCACCACATTTGTTGACCCCTAGCAGCAACCAGCAGAGAGCAGAACACCCATCATTCACTTTCATCCAAGCAGCAAACAGAGTAGCAGCAACCTGCCAGATAGCATCAAACCCACGCACACACGGAACAACAACCAAGCTCAAGCAGCAGCAGCACATCCAGAACAAATACAGAAAACCCACCACAGCAGCTAGCATGAAGGCAACACCACCACAGACCACGCACAACCACCACAGATCAGAACACTATGCAGCAGATAGAACATAAAGAAAAATCCCAACAGCAACAGCACATACCCTCGAAAACATCCCACCAATTTCAGCAACAGCAGCCACAAAACTAGAAGGTCGATAAAAACAATCATCTTTTAATAAGATCGCTAATTAAAAACACTTAAAAAACACAACCATATACACAAAGATCTAATCTAATATGTTATTTCTCCAAGTGATAAAGAGACTAATCAACTCATTATCCTCAAAGAAATAGGAAATGTGACTTTCGCGGATGCAACTAAGTGTATCGCGTTGTTCATATTGTTCATAAACACTTCACTTAACAAGAAATGATAAGTTAATCAAAATAATAATTGTGGGTTATAAGCCATATTGACATACCAATTTAGGTTGAACCACGCATCAACCTTCCTATCTCGGCCATCAACTCTTGTTTTAACTGGTTCTCTCTTTCGACCCTCTTGTTTTCTTTTTCGATCATTTCTTGTTTCAACCTTTCAATTTCATCTCGGAGGGCAAGCTCTTTCACTGCAAATGCTTGTTCCATTTGTTGAAATTCTTCCCTAACCTCAGAATTGGGAGCTATTATTCTTTTCACCATTTTTGGTCCGTAACCAAGGCCCCTTGTATAACCACTACAATTTTTAAAGACCCTTGCATACGCTTGTTGAGGTGTGAGGTTATCAGCACCTTTTTCCTCAATTTCTTTCTCATGCAAATCCTTAAGTGCTTGGAGATTGGCAGTTGCATCTGGGTCTAATCCGGTAACGGCATGCCTATCATTCAAGTAAATTATTGTTAGCAACAGGAAATTTATTTAATTAGTATAAATCTTACAAAAAGCAATTTGTATCACGATATACCTATGAGACTTATCATATAGTCTCACGTATAGTGGTTCTTTATCGGCTTGTGTCGAAGGTTCGAGTTCTAAAACTTCTGCATTATCTGGTTGTGAATCTTGCGGTATATGTGGAGGTTCTTTTTCCTACATAAAGAAAAAATATATAAATTATTTATGTCTAATAGTCATATATAGGGAAAACAATAAATTACCATTTCATCCAAAAGCCTTGCAGTAGATTTTGCTCCATTTGAATGCTTGATTGTTTGCTTCAATCTAGCATTTTTGTTTTTTTCACTTATACTCTAAAACAAAATTCAAATCAGATATACATATTAATTTAAGACCCATGATTATTATTGTAGCTATAAGTTAAAGATAAATCTAATGTTTGACCTTGGTTTTAGGATCATTCCAATAGTGATCAATCACCCAATTCCACTGATTAACATCTATCTCAGGAGGTTTGTTTGCTTTTGCTGCAGCAATGGAATATCCGATAAAATATTTCTCCTTCAAACGGTATCGCCAATCTCGATATAAAGCTGCACATTGACAACTCAATGCTACTTTCACATTGACTCCGTCAACAAATTTTGGTAAATCCCATTCACCCTGCAAAAAAAAAAACCAAAAACTATCATACTCCTTCCTCTATTACTAAGAAAATAACATATAAAAACCTTTGATTACCTGAATCTTAGAATACAACCTTTCCTTGCATTCTCGATCCATGCCAACCCAGTTCCTAGCAAAAATGTTGAACTAATCAATATAATATTGGTAAATGATTTGTTTATAACATACAACAGCTATATCTGAATCATATTTGATAGCTGATGTGCTCGATTTAGAGCACATTTATAGCCCTACTTTGATGTCGTATCTCGGTGTTTTACATGGATTTTATGCTCTATACACTCGATTTTACCTTGTTCTTGTCTCCATGGTGTTTAGAGATCATTTTAGGTGTTTTCGGGAGATTTCGAGGTGATTCGGGTTGAGACTTAGACATCAAAGTCGAAGATAATGCACGCATTTCGAGGTGCTCACATGTGTTTCGGGTCATCCCCGAAGGTATCACGATGATCGGAGCTCGTTTCGAGGTGATTCGGGTTATTTTGAGGCTTAGACGTCAAGGTCGAAGAAGAGGCACGTGTTTTGAGGCATCTAAGAGCATTCCAAGTCGTTCCCGAGCATCTCGCAAAGTTTCGAGGCATTCCGATACTTCGAAGACGCTTTTCAAAGGAAGAACCAAGGAGCTCGACCAAGATTCGGTCGAATCTATTCTCCCTTCGGTCGAAGCTCGCCCCAGTAGCCCAAGTCCAAGTCTTGAGTCTACTGTTTTATGCGAATGTGGGCTGATTCGGGCGAAGCACTCAGGTTCGGGCGAATGGTACGGACAGATTCGGTCGAAGCTAAGAACAATGGCCCAAGCATTGTTGGCGGATTTCTGGAAAGGCCGAATTTGGGTCCCATTCGGTCGAATGGGCCCAGATTCGGGCGAATGGCTGTTCACTTCGGGCGAATCTGCTGCTGTCCTGCGATTTGCGATTTTCTTTTTAAGCTAGCCACGTAGGATATTTTTAGGGCTTTTAACCCCAACTCTTGTAGCCTATTTAAGGGCACTCTTAGGGTCATAAACCCTATGACTTGATTGGGAGTAACCCTCCCTTTCTTGTTCATCAATTTAATGCTTTTTCCTTTTGATTTCTTGCCCTAATTTTAGATTGTTCTTCATTTAATGTTTCTTTCTTCTTACTTTTGTTTTAATATGCTAGAGTAGATTTTAGGGTTTTGGGTTAGAAATCCTAGGGTTTTGGTCTTGTGTTTAATGTTTAGGAAGATGATTGAGGTTGATGTTGGTTTGATTGATTGATATTCGATGCATATCTTGTCCGCCACTCCACTAGAGACATACGGCGATTATGGGTCGTCTAGTATAGACTATAGGTCGCCCAAATTCCCATGCCATCTAGAGTGTCTCGATTGACCTTTACTCGATCTCCTTCGACCTAGCCTATCTCTATTTCCAATAGACCTACTTAGGGTGGACCTAACCTAGGCCCGCTTTCTTTCATTGTTTGTTTTTGTCATAGTTTAGTTCACCCATCCTTCCTACCTACACACCATATACCTTTCCCACACCAATTCTTTAGTCTAACATCCCTTGTTCCTTGTGGTTCGACCCCCGACTTACCGCTACACTCGTTGTAGTATTATTTTGGGTGATTATAAATGTGTTTGATTAACCAAGGTTCTTAGCGTTAAACGACGCGTTAAAAGCCGGTTATCAAAATGGCGCTGTTGCCGGGGAACGAAGCGTTTGTTAGATTTTAGTTTTGGTGTGTTTTGTGAATAGTTTTTGTTTTTGTTATTTTTGTTTTTGTATTCATGGATTGCCACATTTATCAACTCGAGCATGAACCTTTTTGGAGCTTCTTTCTTAGGTATGAGACTTTCTTCCTCCGCATGCATAATGTTAAAATGTGGCAAATTTGTCATCATCTTTACGGAGGTTTGAATAGAGAGACTAGGGAACTCGTAGATGAGTATCACGATAACATGTTTCTTGACCAAACCCCTGTGATTTGTTTGCACTTCTTTAAACAGATGGCGAAACATTTCTATAGGAAAGAGTACCCTTGTCTCCCGCTCCTTGAGATTCCACCGACTTTCCCTTCTAGTGACCCTTTGGTTAAAGTAGGGACCGAGTTGGAGAGAATATGGAGCGTTAATATTTATAGAAAGGTCTTTGAGGCTAGACTAGAGTCCCACTACCATGACCTAGACTCCCCTCAGCCTATCACTAGCTCCCCTTCTCCTCTAGATGATCAATGTCCTTGTGTCGATGCACCACTCACCGATGAGGTTCATGATGAGGTTCCTTGCCCACCTCAATATGATGCACCCCTCATATATGTGCATGATCATCTAGTTAGTGGAACCGATGACCTAGAGGTAGACTTACCCCTTATTGAGGAGTCTCAAGTGCATACCCTTGTTAAGCCTTCTGTTGAGTCTCACCCTACGCCCCTTTGTCATCATGAGAAGCTCCCGATCGTTCATGTTCATGCTTGCTTTGATGCTTGTGTTGCTATGCCCCTTGCTTCCCTCCCCCCTCCCTCCATGCATTCTTCCCCCGACTTTTCATCATGTTATGGAAAGTCGGTTTTTGTTGTGTTTCTTCTTTCCCCCTTTCTTCTCTCCCTCTTCCACTCCCCAACTTCTGCTGTTGTGGGGAGTGAGTTTGATAAACTCCTTCGGAGTTTGACTCGCTACCACGTAGTGAGTCGGGTCTAGCTAAAGACCTGAAAGAAGCGCTTGTTGGGAGGCAACCCAACTGTAGATATTGTTTTTGTTTCATTTTTGTTTTTCATTCATTGCATTGCATTTTTGCTAGTCATTGCTCACGTTTGGTTTGTAGTGTTGTTTGTTAGTATTCGCAGACCCAAACGACCATTAGAATTGACCCTCCGCAAGTTTGCTTGCGTTTTATTTGATGATTTTGAGAGGGTCAATGCTAACGGCACCGCAAGGGTGAGTAAGAGAAAGAAGGCTCAATAGAGCGTATGAGCCAAACATGAAGACTATAGCTTCACCCTAGCTTGGGGGAGGCAATTGCTCTAGCCTCGTGCTTCATGCCTCCATTCCTTTCGAGGAGTGGAGAGTTCTTAGACCACCTCATAGTGATGGTAATGCTAGGAGTGAATGCCCTCCTAGCCTAGGTATGGCCTTCTTCTCTCTTTATTTTTGGCTAGCTTTTGTTTGTGTTGAGTGTTGCGACAATCTTGTTGACCATGGTTTTTAATGTTTCATCTTTCTCCTCTCCTTCTTTGCTAGAGGCTAGCAAAGCCTTAGCTTGGGGGTGGGATGGTCAACCCCATTGTCGCTCTACCCATTTGTGTGTGCATTTAGTTTCATATAGCTATAGTTTAGTTCATTGCATTTGTTATTTTGTATATTTTTCACATATTCATCTTGCATTCATACATAGTGTATATATTCCATGTTCATGTTTAGTTTTCAATAAGATGGTTGAGTTGTGAAACTAGCATGCTTGCTTCTGGTGTGTACTTCTGTGGTCTGACCTTATGCAAACTCGTACTTCCTTAGCCCTGTGCATGTTTTGGTACCTAGAGTTTGACCTATTTTCCACATAGCTTGGGGGAATTGGGGTTTGCTTGGTTGGTGGCTTGGATGACTACCTTTAGAGGCGCATTTCGACTAGCCTGTGAGTATTGAGCCTTCTTGGACTCCTTGTGAGTTCCAGTCATTTTGTGTGCTAGTTAGGGGATCTAAGTATTGTGTCGGTTCTTCTCCAGTATAGTCGGCTTTTCTTGAGACCAAGGATGATAACACGTTTGCTAGAATTGAGCCACATAGCCAAATAGCCTACCTTGAACGCAATTGACATTAGGATAAGCCAAGTTTTTGCCTTTTCCTTTTCTTTTGTAGCCACACTATTTAAACTTCACATGAGCCAAATTGTTCCCTCTTCTTACCTAGAGGATAGCTTTGTGATGGTGGGGTTGTTATGTGCTACATTGATGAGTAGGTTATTGGTTATGTTTTTGGTTGTTGGTTTTCATGACTCCACTCATTTCATTCCCAGCTCATACTACTTATCTCCTATTTCCTCTAGTGCTTTCATTGTTATTATTCATACACATTCTATGTTTTGAGGAGACCTCTCTCTTGTTTTTCATTGAGTTCTTATACACATTCATATGTTCATATGAGTGAGGAGGTCGATATATTATTGGGAGATGAGCTTGGAAACACTTGTGTTTATGAGATTTTACGTATTTCGATAGTGTTTGATGATGGAGATCATTGTGCTTCTTGTTATTGGGTTATTGTTGGTTATTGGATATAGTTTTCATTGATTTATCTTGAGACGTTTGTGGGTGTTTTGTTTTGGGTCATTAGCTATCCTCTACTTAGCTCCACATTCCCAAATGTATCCCACCTTAACCCTAAGCCAACGTTACAACCCTTCGCTAACCTGTTCGACTTGGTCCGTTTAGTTTGTTCTGTGCCGGAGTTAGATATGACACAATCCCCATGATTCTCCCCTATTAGGTGTTTGATTCCCGACTCATCTTAAGTCGGAAGATTTTTTAGCGAAACACGAACCAAAATCAAACACATGAGCGTCATTGCATGTTTCTCACATCTTTTGAGAAATTACCCGGGGAGCGTAGACTTGCGACCTCTCTAGGTAGCGGGTGGCATAGCCTGTGATGTAGCTTACCCTAGTGATCCCGAGTTTGTGGAATTGGTCGTTCTCTTCGGTATTGCGCTTTATTGAGACCATTGTACTTGCACGCCTATGGCTAGGGAAGAGCTTTGCTTGTACACAGCTCGCGTTGCCTTGATTTCCGCTCACCTTGCATTGCATCATATTAGATTCTGCATTATAGTTTTTAGTTTCATATAGTTTGCATCCTTGCATTTGCATTGCATTGGATTTGTGGGTCTCCTTCTAAAAAACCCTCACGAGACCTTACTCGTCCTCTTTGGGAGACCTTGAGGTTTAAAGGGCTTGTCGTACGTGCTAAGTGCGACCGTGATTCCTACGACAGTGAGTTTTAGGTTTTATTGCTTTCGTAGTGTAGTTTTGTTTTGTTTTTGTAGTTAGTTGTTCTGGGGTGCCCTTGTGCTTTCACGTTGTTCCTACCTAGTCTCTTTGCTAGGGACTAGCAAAGGTTAAGCTTGGGGGTAGTTGATGTGCTCGATTTAGAGCACATTTATAGCCCTACTTTGATGTCGTATCTCGGTGTTTTACATGGATTTTATGCTCTATACACTCGATTTTACCTTGTTCTTGTCTCGATGGTGTTTAGAGATCATTTTAGGTGTTTTCGGGAGATTTCGAGGTGATTCGGGTTGAGACTTAGACATCAAAGTCGAAGATAATGCACGCATTTCGAGGTGCTCACATGTGTTTCGGGTCATCCCCGAAGGTATCACGATGATCGGAGCTCGTTTCGAGGTGATTCGGGTTATTTTGAGGCTTAGACGTCAAGGTCGAAGAAGAGGCACGTGTTTTGAGGCATCTAAGAGCATTCCAAGTCGTTCCCGAGCATCTCGCAAAGTTTCGAGGCATTCCGATACTTCGAAGACGCTTTTCAAAGGAAGAACCAAGGAGCTCGACCAAGATTCGGTCGAATCTATTCTCCCTTCGGTCGAAGCTCGCCCCAGTAGCCCAAGTCCAAGTCTTGAGTCTACTGTTTTATGCGAATGTGGGCTGATTCGGGCGAAGCACTCAGGTTCGGGCGAATGGTACGGACAGATTCGGTCGAAGCTAAGAACAATGGCCCAAGCATTGTTGGCGGATTTCTGGAAAGGCCGAATTTGGGTCCCATTCGGTCGAATGGGCCCAGATTCGGGCGAATGGCTGTTCACTTCGGGCGAATCTGCTGCTGTCCTGCGATTTGCGATTTTCTTTTTAAGCTAGCCACGTAGGATATTTTTAGGGCTTTTAACCCCAACTCTTGTAGCCTATTTAAGGGCACTCTTAGGGTCATAAACCCTATGACTTGATTGGGAGTAACCCTCCCTTTCTTGTTCATCAATTTAATGCTTTTTCCTTTTGATTTCTTGCCCTAATTTTAGATTGTTCTTCATTTAATGTTTCTTTCTTCTTCATTTATGTAAGTTCTCTTCATTTATTGCTTTTCTATCTTTATTGCTTTCATTTATGCTTTCCTTTATGCTTTCATTTAATGTTTTTGTAGTATAGATTTATTGCTTTCATGTTATCTCTTTCATTTGTGCTTTGTTGTTCTTCTTTTCCTTTCTTCATGTTTTCTCTTTAATGTTTTCATGTCTTTGTTTCTTTAAATGCTTTCTAGATTAGATTTAATGCTTTCTATCTTCTTACTTTTGTTTTTAATATGCTAGAGTAGATTTTAGGGTTTTGGGTTAGAGAAATCCTAGGGTTTTGGTCTTGTGTTTAATGTTTAGGAAGATGATTGAGGTTGATGTTGGTTTGATTGATTGATATTCGATGCATATCTTGTCCTGCCACTCCCTTGCGAGACATAGGGCGATTATGGGTCGTTCGTATAGACTATAGGTCGTCAACTTCCCCATGCCATCTAGAGTGTCTCGATTGACCTTTACTCGATCTCCTTCGACCTAGCCTATCTCTATTTCCAATAGACCTACTTAGGGTGGACCTAACCTAGGCCCGCTTTCTTTCATTGTTTGTTTTTGTCATAGTTTAGTTCACCCATCCTTCCTACCTACACACCATATACCTTTCCCACACCAATTCTTTAGTCTAACATCCCTTGTTCCTTGTGGTTCGACCCCCGACTTACCGCTACACTCGTTGTAGTATTATTTTGGGTGATTATAAATGTGTTTGATTAACCAAGGTTCTTAGCGTTAAACGACGCGTTAAAAGCCGGTTATCAATAGCCTAAGCCTATGTAGCAATCAAAAAATGTTAGGCATACAATCAGAAAATGTTAGGCTGAAAATAATAACCAAGCTTTTAGGTGTTCTACAGAAGTTAGAACAATAGCATGTGCAAGCAAACAATAGCATCTGTGTGTGTTAAAATTAGAACAGTTTCATTAGCAGCAACAGCCAACAGGCTGTGTTCAGATGTAGAACAACAGCAGTAGCATACAGAACAATATGCTGCTGATCAGTTCAGTGTTCAGTTTGTGTGTGTCTTCAGCGTTCAGATCAGTAACGTGTTAGTGTATGCAGCTGTTGACAAAGTGTGCAGATCAAGAGTAGAAGTTGAAGGAGTCATACATTGATGCAAATATATTTTGTGTATTAAGCTTACCTAGTTTTAAGAGTGCAATATTCTCTTACCCATCTACTACAATCACTTATAAATTCAGCAACCCTTTCACCAACAACACGTCGCATATCTTCTGAAATTGTTGCAAATGGTTTTTGTGTTGGGTGTTTCTCCCTCCATCGACGTGATTTTAAACCCCTACTAGGTCCACGTTTGTGATACACTGAAAAAAAACAGAGGAAGTACCAATAGGTCATGCAAACAATAAGGTGTTAGAGCACCAATGAAAGTGAAAGAAAATTTTCAAATCCCTATTCATTTTGAATAAAAATTGGCTCGTATTGGAAGAGTGTTTTGCATCAGGAGATACAGTACAGCTGATTAGAGGCAGCAACTTATGCAATCAGAATAGGAAGCATGATCAGCTTAGTGTGTACATTCAGCAGGTAGTTTGTGAAGGTCATGTTGTTTTCATGTATAGACAAAATGAGGATTAGGAGTTCAGAATACTTCATCCCTGTGCAGCAGGTATCAAATCAACAATTATTAATGGACCTATTGTTAATGCATTGAGAACCAATTCATCCAGGACCTGTTGAGTTGACGCATGAGTTCATTTGGGGTTGAACAACACATGTTAATTATGATCATGATATTTAGGGGCTGAATCAATGATGTACAACTATGAAAATAGTAGAGTCAAATATAGTAGTTGCTCTTCCTTTACTTGAGCATTGGAAAATAAAGTCTAGGATTGAGGAGTTAGAAGCATATCAGTATGTGATGTGCATGTTCAAGGGTTATAGATTGTGTAAATTAAGTTCATGTTTCACTATAGAATATAATTGAGTCTCACCTGTTGTAGCTGCTGCTCTATTAGCTTGTTGTAATCTTCGGTTTTGACGATAACTCAATTGAGTACCCTGAGTATTACTTGCAACTGTATCAGCTTGTGTCAAAGACAACCGACTTTCTTGAATTCTGCAGTTCATTAGCTTAGTTAGTAATAATAGATATTGAAAGGCTCCTTGTTCAAACAATGGAATGTTCAATTCAAAGGAACAAGTTTCTTACCATTAAAAAAATTAAATTAAATTGAAAATTTCTTTTAGAGATCGCCAATAGAAGAGTCACTATCACTACTTAAGTTAACATTTTCAAGTTCTGTATCTAATGAACATATGCTTGATTCACGATCTGAGAAATCTTCTTCATTATTACCACTTGATTCATCATCAATTTCTTCATCAAGATCAACATTAACATCATTGAATTCTATAGGTTCAATATCAACATAGTTTGGTGCCATATCATCCCTAACCGGATAATTGTCATCATCAATATGTTCACCCTGATGTACTGCATTGACTTCCTCAATTTCTACTTGATCCCATAATGACTCATCATCATTAACATCTTCATCATTGGGAAAATCAAAGTAGTTACGAGGTTTAGTTTTAATTACAATCCTCCATTGGGGTTCATTATGAGTAGGGATATAAAACACTTGTTCAATTTGAGATACTAATGCAAATGGTTCATTTGTTTTTAGTTTACGCATAATATTAACAAGAGTAGCTCCAAACTTATCCTTTTGAATTCCTTTTCGATCATCATAGACATCAAACCACTTGCACTTAAACATAACAACTGTAGGACTTGTTCTATCTTTTAAGGAATCATATTCCAACACAATCACCTTCTCTAATAAGCCATAAAAATCTCTTTGGCCACTCTCTGCATCTCCTTTGACCATGACACCACTATTTTGCGTTTTCCTCTTTCTTTGTCGCTTTTTAGTATGAAACCTAAATCCATTAACAACATATCCTTCATAAGCCATTACACACTTCAATGGCCCTCTGGCCAAACACAACAACTCCTCATTTACCATTTTATCTCCTTCATTCCAAAGTTTGGTTATCTAAAAATGAATCGAGAATAAAAAACAATAAGAAAATTTAAACTTAAAATTAATTTTTTGACAAAAGTGTAAATATACTAATTTTGCTTACTTTATTTTTAAACCAATCGCACAAGTCGATCCTTGAATCACCATTCTCATTCTCATATTCACTATGAAGTTTAAGTGTAGTTTAGAATCATTTTTCATTCAAAATAAATGAACGAACACAAAATAAGAGCCAAATACTTACTCTATAAAAAATCTTGCCTCATCACAATTTTTCAAAATATAAACTTGCGCCAATTTCCATTCATCAAAGGTTAAATCTTCTACATTCACCTTTCCTAATGGCTTCCCTTTATTATTGAACACTGACAAGGAATGGGTTTGTTTCTGACCATCACCATCATTCCTCAATGCGCGATTAAAATCAGTCTCAATCATGTTCATGTATCTTGAACAAAATGTAAGACAATCTCTTGCAATAACTGAATTTGCAATTGATCCCTCGGGGCGAGATTTATTACGAACATAGGATTTGAAAATACGCATTAACCTATCACACATTAAGTTAATATACTAAATATATGCTATAAAAAACATAGGAATAACACATAGAAAATTGTTCATCACCTTTCGAATGCATACATCCAACGATAATGTACAGGTCCTCCCAACTTTGCCTCAGTAGCCAAGTGTACACAAAGGTGTACCATAACATCAAAGAAAGCCGGAACAAATATTCGTTCAAGTTTGCAAAGTGTCACTGCTATGTTTTTTTCCATTTGCTCAAGAATATCAACTTTTAAGGTTTTAGAACATAAGTATTTGAGGAATGCGCTTAACTCACTAAAAGGCTCTAAGACCTTCTCATCCAAGACACCACGAAATATAGGAACAAGCAAATCTTGCATTAAAACATGACAATCATGACTTTTCATGCCTATAATTTTGCCATCCTCTACAGTGGCACACCTTGCAATGTTCGATGAGTATCCATCAGGAACAGCTATCTTTGACAATAAAGTAACAATTTTCCTTCTTTCTGCTAATGTTAAGTTAAACGGTGCCCGAGGAATTTCATATGTATGTCCTACCAATTTCGCTTGTAATTTTGAGTGCATTTTCATTTCAATAAGATCTAAACGAGCATTCAATGAATCCTTATTTTTTCCGGTTACTTCTAGCAAAGTCCCGATGATATTATCACAAACATTCTTCTCTACATGCATAACATCCAAATTATGCCTAAGCAAAAGATTTTTCCAATATGGTAGCTCAAAGAAACAACTTATTTTCTTCCATTGATGAACCAAATATCGTGGTCCTCTCTTGCGCTTAAGAATGTCACTTTTTCCAAATATGACATTGTTTACTCCTCTTAATTGCTCTAAAACATCAGAACCACTAAGAGATTCAGGTGGAGGGCCTCTTTCTGTTTTCCCATTAAAAGAGTTTCGATTAAGTCTCCACTTATCGTCAATATCTAAAAATCTTCGATGTCCCATATAGCACCATTTGCGGCCATGTCGCAACTTGTTAGAACATGTATCTTTATGACAATTAGGACATGCCAGATTCCCTTTAGTGCTCCAACAAGACAAGTTGGCATATGCGGGAAAGTCATTGATGGTCCAAATCAAAGCAGCACGCATAACAAATGTTTCCTTACTATACGCATCATATGTTCTTATGCCAGCCCCCCACAATTGTTTAAGCTCATCTAGTAATGGTTGTAGAAAAATATCAATGTCATTTCCGGGAGATTTGGGACCGGGAATTAATAAAGGCATAGTAATATTATAGCTCTTCATGCACATCCATGGAGGCAAATTATATACAACAATAAAAACTGGCCAAATGCTATACCTCGTGCTCATATGACCTCCAGGATTGAACCCATCAGTGGCTAAACCTAGCCTTAAACTACGTGCATCTGCATCAAACTCTGGATATAACTCACTAAAAGACTTCCATGCCTTTGCATCAGATGGATGCCTCAAAATCCCATCATCTTCGACGTGTCTTTCCTTATGCCAACGTAAAAGACGAGCTAACTCCGAACAAGCAAACATCCTTTGTAACCTAGGGATAAGCGGAAAATGACGCAAAACTAAGTAGGGTTCTCTTGCCACCACATTTTCTCTCTCACTATCATTACCGGAATCACCACCTTGAACATTAGATCTTTCTTTCCACCTCGAAGCACCGCATATTGGGCATTTATCTTTCCCCTCATTTTCTTTCCAAAACAAAGCACAATGATTAACACACGCATCAATCTTAACATAGTCCAGCCCTAGCATTTTGGTATACTTTTTTATTTCATAAAAGTTTCTTGGAAAGGATGGATCAAAATTAAAAGCCCTATGCAAAGATTCAAGTAACATTGAAAATGAATGGTCAGTCCAATTCCCACTTACTTTGTTATGGAGCAAGGTTACAATAAACTCAAGCCTCTTATATGTTTTACACCCTGGGTATAAATCTGCTTCTAAATCTTGCATCAAATGTTCAAATTCCTTAGGCATTTCATTTTCCCTATCTTCAAATTCTCCAAACGACTCTACATTAGAAGGGAACCTTGAATCATCATGCGACGTTGTTGCATCAAATAATAAATCAACAAGATCATCGCCCATCACAAAATTGTCCGCATTCAAATCATCCTCACTAGTGTATGACTCTGACTCAATTCCTTCATCATTAATACCAGTATTAGGTATACTCTCTCCATGGTGAACCCAAGGATTATAGTCCCTAACAATGCCCCAACCTATCAAATGATTTTTCATTGTACGTCTATCATGAAATAGCTGAAAGTTGCATTTTAAACAAGGACATCTTAATTTGGTACCAAATTCCTTATCTTTAAAAGCAAACTCTAAAAAACAATTAACTCCGTTAACGTATGACACATTTCTTCTATCATTAATTCCCCTATGATTCATCCAACTCCGATCCATATTCACGCTTCAAAACAATGAAAAAAAAAATGAATACTAGCCAAATAAAATGGTCATTCTAACTAGTGAACGATTTTAAGAAACTCACATAAACTTTTCTTCTATTAAATAAAATACACTGATATAAATGGATACCTTGCACTGTTTGTTGAAGGTGAAGTCATTTTTTCCAAATTGTCTTTCTCGAGTGTATAGCCTTCACTCTACATATAAAATAATAATGAGAGAATAAGTGAAGAGATTAAAGTTTTAGATAACCTTTTGTTAATGACATTATTGTCATATTTCAATATCGGTTAAATCATGAATACTTACAAGTGCACACCCAATTCATTAAATCTAAATAAACACGTTTCTTTAACAATGACATATCCAACAAGCAAGAAATTTACATTTCATTAATGGACAATGTATAAGGCCATAAAATTAACTTTAATTCTTGACTTGTTTGCCAAATGATAGAAAATTGTAGTCTAACAGCAATCAACATTTCCTTGGACATAAATTGGAGTCTAAATTTTTGTCAAGCTTGGGTAATAAAGAAATAAATATTTTTCAAGCTTGGCTAATAGAGAAAGAAAGAAATGATGCCATTTTTCTATTAGAAAACATCCTAAATATTTGTCAGAGGCAGTCAAGGAATGACGCCACTTTAATGGCAGTCTTGCTAGGTCATCAAAATATGCTGTGATAACCGATGATACACAAATGACAGATGAAGATGAAGAAATACAAAAAAAACTTATCATCTTACATATATAAATGATTATGATGACATAATCCAGAGCAATTTGCCATTACATATCAAAGAAATATGCAAGCCAAGAAAACACAAAACTGTATGGGATGAATCCATTAGAGAAAGCATCAATAGAACAGTGGATTGAGGCAGAAGGCCGTAGCTTTAACCCTCCATCAGGAGTCCTCGTTTTTTTCAAGAAATACAAAACTAAATGATTAACACTCTAATTACCGCCGAAAAATCAATTCAGAAATGTTTAAAGAAAAACAAATCCCATTAGTTGTACCCATTAACAAAGAAATACAAAAATAAACTAACATTAAATTAAACTAAATCATACAAAAATAAAACTGAAATTATAATAATTTAAACCAAACTAAGATTATGCCCAAATCAAATCATACTCAAATTCACAATGTAAAATTAACTAAATTCTAAATTTTAATTCAATTTCAAGAGTTTTACCTAATTATTAGAGGATTAGTGTGTAGAAGAGGCCAAGACCCAAGAGGGCGCAAAATTCACAAGTCAGCAATGGCAAAATCAGTCGGCAATGGCAGCAGGATACATCGACAATGGCGCAGGGCTGATGGAGAAGATGGGTAGTTGTGAATTGAGTGCAATGAGAGATTTAAGGGAGTTGGTTATTTTTATGTTTTATACTATGGAGAATTTTGGTATATGGAGGGAACTAAAAATTCCTAAAAAATTTTGCGGGATTTTTATATAAATTATCTGCCACAAATTTTAATTTTATTGTACTGCATTATAATAATTTGGACTACAAAAGAATAATGTTGTAGCACATAGATAGACTTATAGGACCATAAATATCTATTTTGACGCCCAATAGTCTAAATTGTGCCACAAACTATATATTTGTCGCCTAATATTAACTATGTGCCACAAACTATATATTTGTCGCCTAATATAAACTATGTGCCACAAAATTTATTTTGTAGCCCATAAATCAAAATATTTGTGGCCCAATATCAATATTCTTGTAGTGCAACAAGCATTGTCATTGACCTTTTTCTTGTCTTTTCCCTTGGGATATTGTGGTTTCTTCCTCTTGTCTCCACTAGTAGAGGCCTTTCCATCATCTATCACCATGTTGACGGTTGATAGATTGGGATTATCTCCCTTAGAACTTTCAAGTTCTCTCAAACTTGCTTTAACTTGAAGATGTTGAGCGAGTTCCGTAAGAGTAATCTCTTCTTTCCTATGTCTGAGGGTGTGTCTAACATCCCTCCATGAACTTGGTAACTTATCTATGATACTTGAAACTATGTAAATTTCATCCATAGTTATGTCATGCACTTTCATGTTATTATACATCCGTTGTAATTCATGGAATTGGTCCATCACCGGGCGGTTATCCAACATTTTATAGTTATTAAAGTTACTCACTAAAAATTTCTTAGAACTTGCATCTTCCGACATATATTTATCTTCTAAACTATCCCATAATAACTTAGCGTATTCATGAATTTGATAAATATCGAAAAGAGAATCACACATACCGTTTAGAATATGTCCTCTACATATGAAATCATCATTCTCCCACTTGTTTAGCTTCCTTGCATCCTCCAAGGTTTCATCTTCCTTCTCTTCCGGTTTCGGAGTGCTTATCACATAGGCCACATTGAGGGAAGTCAAGAGGATGAGCATTTTCTTTTGCCATCTCCTGAATTCCACACCCAAGAACTTGTCCAACTTCATAAAGTTTGAAGTGAGTTCCTTCACGCTTGCCATGATCGCAGAATATATCACAAAAGATTGTTAAAAGTAATAATGCAAAAATGAAAAAAACTACAATACAAATGATCTATGTAGATTCCCCTTTGTGTATGGCAACGAACTCCTTCCTTGTATGAACCACGAACCAAAAGGAACACCGTAGAGAAGATAAGTTTGCAACGATAAACGTCACTCGGAAATCTGGAAATAGATTGAAGGCGACAACAATAATTTCCTTTTGTGATATTTCCCCCACAAAGGTACTTGGGATATGAGACCGGAAATTCACAAAGAGATACAATCAATCACATCAACCGAATAGTACAAATCGATTGAACTAAACAACAATATGTTTTTGTAGAGAATGAAATCAGAAAACTATAAAGAAGTTAATTACCCTCCTTTATGAATCAAGAGAAAAGAGAGAAAGATGACAAAAATTTAATTCAAGCTAGAAGTGATTTGGTATCCATGCACTCACTCTTATTTATAGAGTTGAAGTGTCACATGGATCCATCCAAACAACATCTGGTGGTTACCAGACATTAATGATGTAAAACATCCGTTCATAACAACACTTTATTCCATGGAACATAACTTAGTTTCAGGAAAAGACAGACTGTTACAATGTGCTCGAATGAGCACTATAAGTGCTCCAACAAACAGTTCACAAAACAGCTTCCAGAAAGTTTCTGACTCGAAAATTCAAAAAACCCCCAAAACATCAAACAAAAAGATCAGAAGCACACTGCCTGACGCACGAGCAAGTTCTCGAACGAGCAAAGGAGTGCTCGAACGAGCACCATCATGCTCGAACGAGCAAGCATCCGAGCTCCCTTGTTTTGGTTCCGTTGTTATGTTCTTGCTTAGTTTATGCGTTTGTATATAGTCCTAAGTAGGGGTGTTCAATGGGCCGGATAAGGGCCCTTTAAAATTAATATGGGCTTTAAATGGGCCGGGCTTTGAAAGCCCGGTCCGGCCCAATCCGGCCCATTTTTACTACTAAAAATATTTTTAATCCCCATTTTTCAATTTATAACAAGCAAAATTATCATTTATAATAAAAAAAATTAATAAAATATTAATAATTTCATTGACATTTTCATTTATAATATTTAAATTATTCATTAATTATGTTATTTACAAAGGCCCGTTTTCGGCCCTTATTGAGCCCTTTTATAGCCCGCTTCATTTTACATAAAGTAAAGCCCGTTTCCGGCCCGGCCCATTTTCGACCCGGCCCTTACAAATCTCTTCTAAAAACGGGCCGGATAAGGGCTTAAAATGGGGGCCCGGCCCATTAAACACCCCTAGTCCTAAGCCTTGGATAATGTAGGATCCTAAGCCTTGGATAATGTCCTATATGCTCTAAATCTCAACACTTATATCTGCAATAAAGCATGTGCACTTAAGAAATGCATTAGAATACAATATGTCTTTAAGCTGCACTAATTAGTTTACTTGTAAATTTATCTTGCAGTGATATCTTTGTTTGTCTATCTTCAAATTCCAGCTCTTCAAACCATTTTTCTTCTGCTTTAATCTGAATCAGTTTCTGCAAGCTGTTGTTCCCTAGGGGAAGCTCGAGAAATGGACACGAGTAAATTTCTTAACATTAACCTAGTGTCAGTTAAAGTTCGTCGTTCTAATTGTGTCTTCGATTGCATCTCATGAGCTTCATTTGCGCCTATCACTGCTTCCATAACATCACAATGTGATTAGTGATTACTCTAAGTATTGCGAGTGATTAAGAACTTTCACGACAAATAAAGGGAATAGAATCTTGATTTGCATACAATTTTCAATTTTTATATACTTCAACGTTTGGAAGCCTGTAGATGGCGTGACACTTCTCCATAAAGAAGTTAAATTAGGGACATCGTGGATATGTAAGTTTGCGAGTCTAGGAAGCACATTCTTTCGGGGATGATCATCGACAGAGAGAAACACCGTGTCCAAATTGTGGCACGAGTGTATTTGGAGCTCTTGCAAAGCTTGAAATTTGTCGAAAAGTGCTGTCGAAAAACAAATGTCTATATGACATTGTTGAACATGAAGGCTCTTGAGGGACTACAGACAATCAATCGGGAATTCTTGAAGACATGACCGATCTTTCCAGCTCGCTATAGACAAGTGCTCGGCTGTGTTTAGAAAGCTCTTCAGGAAGTTCTTGAAAGGGTTGCGTACTCCAAAGAAACCTGGTATATTTAAGCACGTGCTTGTGGGATAAGTAGCCGGGGAGTGTAATCTTTCGCCTATGTGTATATGAAACTTCTTCA
>CM033458.1:1475290-1477790 GCA_019425755.1 Amaranthus cruentus | reverse complement strand
TATATATATATATATATATATATATATATATATATAAATAGGATCAAATAAGGAGATTTTTAATGAAGAGTGAAAGGATTTTGTTGATTTTTTTGTTACTGTATATACAAAAGGATACTATGTTATAAATTAAGAACATTTTAAAAATAATTTCATAGTTACCCTTACGTGTAACATAGTTACTTTACAATTATATGTTTTGGCTCAATGACATAGATTTTTTAGTGAAATCAAGGGTCTAGAGTCCTTCTTACCCTTCTCATTTCAACCCATCTCAATGGATCCCTCCCTATATATATATATATATATATATATATATATATATATATATATATATATATATATATATATATATATATATATATATATATATGTACGTATATATATATAGGGATGGTCATGGGGCAGGTCTGCAGCGGGTCCAACCAGACCCGGACCCAGACCCTTTTAATTTTTTGACATCCAGACCAGGATCCGGACCCTAAGGGTCCAAAATTATCAGACTCGGACCCAGACCCTTCGAATCTGATGGGTCTAGGGTCCTGGATGCGTCCTTAGTGGGTCTAAAAAAAGTCTCTTTGATTTGTTAAATTTGAAACATTTGTAAGTCATTATATTTTTTGTATATTTGTAACAGTGTTATTATCGTATTTTGCATATATTTAATACTAATGTAACTTTTAAACTTGCATAGTGTCACCCATATAGGCTTAAGTTATATTATAAACACTAGTTCGAGTCCATGAAATAAGGGTAATTGGGTTAACACTTAGCAAGTAACATATATATTATTTTTATATGTTATGATCATATGAAAAGAAAATAAGTGTTGGGGGTAGGATTTATACGTAGAAGACAAATAAAATAGACAATTTGATATTTTATAAGGGTCCGAGGGGTCGGGTCTAGATATTGGACGGACGGACCACTAATTTTTTAGATCCGATCCGACCGGATCCTATGGGTCTCGAAAAATAAAACCAAAAGAAAATTACACAGAAAAGTAAATATGACATAAATTTTAACCCATATATATGGGAGGGATCCAATGAAAGGGTGTTGAAAATAAGAAGGGTAAGAAGGATTTTACACCCTTTATTTCACTAAAATAGAAAAATCTATGGTTACGATTGAGCCAAAAACACATAACTGTAAAAGTAACCATGTTACACAGAAAAGTAAATATGACATAAATTTTAAAGTGTTCTTTTTTATAACATAGTATCCTTTTTTGTATATGTAGTAACTAAAAAAAATCAAACAAAATCCTTCTCATCCTTGTCATTTTAAAATCCTTCTCATTTGATCCTAAATCTATATAAGGATCCAATGAGAAGGAGTATCAAAATGAGAAGGATAAGAAGGATTTTTAGCCATTGATCTTATGAAAATCTAATGGGTGAAAAAATTGGTTACTCTCTCTTGTTCTCTCTCTCCTGTTCAAAGTATTTTCTCTACGCGAAAACCACAATCACTGCTCCATCTTTCTCTTCGATCTTCTTCTCCATTTTATGTAATGATTAAAGTTTACTATGTTTTTAGAAAATAATACTATGTTATGATTAAAGGTTACTATGTTCATTTTAAAAGTTACTATGTTCTTTATAACATTAAGAGAAAACAGTAACTAGATATAATCATAGTAACCTTTATTCATAACATAGTATCTTTTTCTAAGAACATCGTATCTTTAGAAAATGATATATTGAACCGGTTCAGTATTAAAGAAACTTGTTCATATTACACAAAAAATGCAATATTGAACCGCGTGCAACTAACAAAATTAACAAATTAAATCTGTCCATTGATCTAAAAATGAATGCTTCAGATTACTTCTCACCCTTCTAATTTTGAGACCCCTTCTCATTTGATCCTAAATCTATATATATGGGAAGGATCCAATGAGAAGGGTGTTGAAAATAAGAAGGGTAAGAAGGATTCTACACCCTTGATTTCACTAAAATAAAAAAATCTATGGTCACGATTGAGCCAAAAACACATAACTGTAAAAGTAACTATGTTACACAGAAAAGTAACCATGACCTAAATTTTAAAGTGTTCTTTTTTATAACATAATATCCTTTTTTGTATGTATAGTAACTAAAAAGAATCAAACAAAATCCTTCGCATCCTTCTCATTTTAAAATCCTTCTCATTTGATCTTATATCTATATATATATATATATATATATATATATATATATATATATATATATATATATATACATATATATATATATATATTTATCTATATATATATATATCTATAATATATATATATCTATCTATCTATCTATATATATATATATATATATATATATATATATATATATATATATATATATATATATATATATATATAAATAGGATCAAATAAGAAGGATTTTTTAATGAGAAGAGTGAGAAGGATTTTCGTTTGATTTTTTTTTTGTTACATAGAAGGATTTAATGAGAAGTGAGAAGGATTTTGTTTGATTTTTTTTTTGTTACTATATACAAA
>CM033458.1:1452790-1470290 GCA_019425755.1 Amaranthus cruentus | reverse complement strand
CAACAAATGTGGTGCCTTGTGCTTTGGTTACTGCTTTGGTGGCTTGTTATATATATAGTTTGGTTGTTACTCCTTTGGTTCTTTTGGTTTTACTTTCATATATATAGTTTGATAGAAAAAGTAACTTTAAATTTGAATTGTAACTTTACTTTTCGGGGATTTTTAATACTTAAATTGCTAGAAACATTATATTTCTATTATTGTTAGTTATTATATGTGATTCTCTTTGTTGTTGGTGCTTAATAATTTAATTTATTAAAAGATTATCAAAAGCAATGTTTGATATAATTTTACCTGTTATTAGACATTATTTTCTATTGTGGGCCATAAATAAGAGTGTTGTCCAAAACCTTTATAATAAGGTTTCAGAATCTTTGGACCACAAACTACTTGTTGGCCATGGTATTGTATGGGCGACAAAATTACGATGATGCCCAAAATATTAATCATGGGCGACAAAAATTTTAAATTTTGGACTCCAAAATAATGATGCCTAAGGTGTTAATTGGGCGACAAAATCAAACTCGGGCGATAATTAAATTGAACATTGGGCCACAAGAGTTTGACGCACAAGATAGAATATGGGCGACAAATTAATCATGACGCCTATAATCAAACGGCTTGGGCGACAAACTCGTATTTGACGCCCAAATTTATTTACATGGGCAACATCGATAGGGCCACAGTTACAGTGACAAAAATTTATTTGTGGCCCAATGTATGGGCCACACTTTTCAATCGTTTGTGCTACACTTTTGGTTGTCGCCCAATATCACTTTTCTTGTAGTGTACTTGATTTATTGCTCATTTTTTCTTCATTATTGCTCTTGTTTCATTCATTGCTTTGTAGAGTAGTTGGTAGTTACATCTATTGCTTTGTTCTTGTTGTTGTTGATTTATTTCTATCTTAATGCTTTCATTCATGTTTTCTCCCATGTTCTTAGTTGTAGTTAGTTTCAATATGCTAGAGTAGTTCTTTTTGAGGTTTTCGGTTAGAGAAACCCTAGGTTTTGGTCTTGTGTTTAATGTTTAGGATTAGGGTTGAGGTTGATGTTGGTTGTTGATTGATACTCGATTCGAATCTTGTACTGCCATTCCTAGTGAGACAAAGGGCGATTATGGGTCGTTCGCATGGCTATAGGTCACGAACTTCCCCTCGATATCTAGAGTGTCTTGCTTGATTGTCGTTCGATCTCCCTAGACCTAGCCTATCTCTATTTCTAATAGACCATCTTAGGGTGGACCTAGTCTAGTCCTCGCTTTCTTTCATTGCTTTATCCTCGTTCTTAGTATAGTTCACCCACCTTCCAACCTTCCATACAAATTTACCACACCGAGTCTTTCGTCTAGCATCCCTTGTCCTTATGGCTCGACCCCCGACTTACCATTACACTTGTTCTAGTAGTATTAGGGTGATTATAAATATTGTTTGCATAGTTTGGTTCTTAGTGTTTAACGACGCGATAGAAACCAGCTATCAAGCATCGACTTTGGTGACTAGTAGTAGTCTCTTAAAGGATCTGATAGACTACATTCTTGAAAATATACTTTTTACTAAAGCTCATTTTAAATTGAAAATTGTTGAGACAAATGTTGTTGTGACTACTAAATGGTCAATAATCAGGCTTGCGAGCTGGTCATACATAGATTTGAGGAACATGGTTCATACTCCTTGTTTTTGAGGCGAGTTGTCATTCAGATTTTGACTAGCTTCACCCGAGAGAACTATACCCTAAAGCTATTGGGGAACTCTTAAACTAGACTCACTGTGCTTACATAGATCTAGAAAACTGATGTTGCTTTTAAACATATGTTTTGAATTACTGTGTTTTGTTGTTCTAGATTGTTACTTCTAATTCAGTTTAATCTGATTTCTTATTGTTTCCACCTTTTAGATTGTCTACAGATCAAAATCGGTCAGGAACAATGGGTTAACAAAGTTGATTAGAGTTCCAAGGATGTTATATTGAGCTGAGAACGTTAGAATTAGTACTTATGTATTAGGCATTGGCAAATGTATAGTAGCCTAGACTGTACATTGTTGGACTTTTATAGTGACTTTTATGATTTCTTTATGTTTTAAATAGATGTTTGGATTGAAAATTATGTGATTTAGCTATGTCTTGGAAATTATGCCCCTATGCTTAAGTTTTGGAGTTAAACTTTGAATTTTGAATTGAGATTTGAGTTTCTTGAAAAGAAAACCCAATAATGACCCTATTTAGTCTGTCAACGATAAGTCAAGTTGTTACAGGAGTAAATATATTTCTTATGTACCGCTTTGAATAATATATAAAAATGTCTTCTTTATCTATATAATAATATGTTACATTAAAGGAAAATTTGCTCAAAATAATCCCAACTATCACCCGTTGGCCAAAAATAATCCCAACTATCAATTATTTTTTAATAATCCTAACTATTCTCACAATTTGTTGAACACATACCAACCTCACGTTTAACTGGCTGCAACAGGTAACGTTTCCACTTTTTTCTTTCTTTTTTGATTAATAGATGAAGGGAAAAGGTTAATTTTGAACAGTTAAGTAAAGAAAAAAGAAAAAAAGTGGAAAACATATCTGTTCTAGCCGGTAACAAGTGGGTTGGTATGTTTTCAAAAAATTATGAGATTAGTTGGGATTATTAAAAAATAATTGGTAGTTGGGATTATTTTTGGCCAACGGGTGATATTTGGGATTATTTTGAGCAAATTTTCCTACATTAAATTTTTTTTTTGAATTTTACATTAAATTAGATCATATTAGATTAGATATTTTTTTTTTTGGGAATTAGATCATATTAGATTATTATTATTAGGAAAAAGTGTCAAAAAGTACCTAATAAAAACTTTTTTTCAAAAAACGTACCTAATAAAAATTTTTTTCCAAAAAAGACCGAATAAAAATTTATTTTTTCAAAGGAGTACCAACTAACGGTTAGGGTTAACTTTTCCTTATCTTTTTCTGTCCATTTTTAAGAAGTACCAAAAACCTAACATAATTATCCAATACAAACACAACATGATATATAACTCTAAGAGCATCATCCATACAAAGTTCACACATCATCCAATATAAACACAACATAAGAACATCATCCAACACAAACCTAGAACAAGTAACGGTTGGTGTTAATTTGACCGTTTATTATTATTATTATTATTATTATTATTATTATTATTATTATTGATAATTAAAACATGTTTACTCAAAACCTTTATCAAGCCCACCTGTCTCTTTAAGGATTATTTAAAAACCCACCTTATTTATTTATCAGACGGATCTAATCCACCTATCTAAGTTATTTTATTGAAGCGCACTCAACGTTTTATATTAAAACATTATTCGTTGAATTTAATTCTTATTTCTGTTAGCAAAATTTGCTCAAAATAATCCTAACTATCACTTGTGCCAAAATAATCCTAACTATCAATTATTTTTTAATAATCCCAACTATTCTCATATTTGTTGAAAATATACCCACCTCCTTATTACCGGTCAAAACAGGTAACTTTTCCACATTTATTTCGTTTTTTTTACTTAACTGTTCAAATAACCCTTCTCGTTCAGCTATTAATCAAAAAAGAAACCAAAAAAGCGAAAAAGTTATATGTTGCACCCGGGTAAAAGGGAGGTGGTTATGTTTTCAACAAATTATGAGAATAGTTATGATTGTTAAAAAATAATTAATAGTTTGAATTATTTTTGGCCAAAGGGTGATAGTTGAAAATATTTTGAGCTAATTTTCCTTTCTCTTATTAAATCAGCTTCTACGGTAAGTTATTTGTTGTTAGAGGTGTTCAATCGGGTCATCGGGTTAATTTCAAGTCAGGTGTTTCGGGTCGGTTCCAAATCGGGTTTTGTGTTCACATTGGTTTTTACATAATTGTAAATCCATTTTCAAGTCGGGTCAAATCGGGTTCGGTTATAAAGTCGGGTGTCTATCAAGTCATCGAGTCTGTTTTGAACACCTCTATTTGTTGTTATCGTCACATCAGTTTCACAATCAAGGATTTATATTTAATGAAATCTAATATATTTACTAGTGATTTAAGATGAGAGGTCTTAGATTTGAAGATTATGAAACATCATATCCAAAATAAAGAAAATTATTAGCGTAACTTAAAAATTGAATCAAATATCGCTAAACTTATGTATTTTTCGAGATAATTTAATAGGAAATTAAATCTCTTTTCCTTGGGCCTATGGCAACCGCTGTAACAGCCCAAACTTAAATCAACTTCATTATAGAGCCTTAATGCAACTTAATAAGTTCTAACCTCAATCCATAAAAGGCATTATCTTAAGACTGCGAAAGACTTTACTAAGGTTGTTATGGAAAAGAATCCGACGCAAAAAAAAATCCCACAAAACAAAATTAAATTAAATCTTATTACAACCCACGATTCAGAAACTCGCTTATCAATACAATCCTTAAACTTAAATAATTATAGTAAAATATAAGTGTCTCAATGCCCTTGCAACATATTACACTTCACGAAAACGAGACATGATCCCAAGATGGATTTATCAGTCACCATACATGCAAATAGTCACTGTCACCCACCAAGTGACAGGCCACAGAAATGACAAAATGGTACACACATCTGTATAAACTGAGTACACACGTCTAAAAGTAAAACATTTTGGTGGATTTTAGGTAAAATCATATCGGAAAAGAAGTAAAACAAGTCATTTAGAAAATTTCAATATAAAAGTTTAAACGTAGCATTGTGCCAAACATGTTTAGAAACAACATTCAAGTCCGGGGATTTTCAAGTGAACCGCTCACATAGAGTGGGGAGCTTAGTTCCCAAACCTCTAGTATTTGGGGATCGTCATCCCTCCAATCAATACACAACTTGCAAGATTTTACTCCAGTTGACCTGGCTGGGTGCTACAAACTAAGCTTGTAGGCTTTTTCCAATATAATACAACCCATCATTCATACCCCAAAACAAAACATTTAAAAATTACTTGAATGTTTCTTAACATAACTTAAATTGTCAACAAGTTTTCATACTACTACTCAAACACTTTTGAGTAAAACATTTGTCATAAGATGATTACTTGATACAACATCATATTTCATACTTAATCAAATACTTTGGATTCAGTTCTTTGGCACATGATGATTACTTGAAACAATACACATTTCAAAATTGGAGTAATTTTAAAGTTATAAAAGAATAAAGCTTTTCAACAAGGTAAAACGATGATTTCAAGATAGTTAAAACGTAGTTCATTTACACTTTAAACTCTACATTTTATTGAAATCAAGATGGTAAACTATTAAATAAATGTTAATTATAAAAAGTAAAAGCGTACTTCGAGTACTTTCAATAAACGTTTCTAAATACATAAAATCTTTTAAAACACTTTAAATAATATATGAATAAACATATTGGTTAAATATGAAAATTTATAAAGCTTAGTATAAATAATTCATTTTCTCAAGTAGAATCAAAAAGGATTTTATATTTAAAAGCAACTCTTCTTTGTAGAAAGACAAATAAGAAAATAATTCTTTGTATACAAACTCAAAGAAAGTAGCTATAAAATGTTTACAAGATACATACTTTAAAACATAAAGCAAGAGTTTTCAAACCTTAAGTTTTAACAAAACAAAGTTATTTTCTTTAAAATTGTAAACCAATCCCTCCTTTTGAATTTAAAGTCAATAGAACCTTAATTTAATAATTCAAGAGAATTTTGGAATCTTTCAAGAATGAAAAAAAACTATGCAAATCATTAATTACGTTTATTAGTAAATAGAATAATTTTCATAGATAAACTTATTTATAAATTCTTTCAAAACAAGACATTATTCTTATATATATAGTATATCATACTACTTCATAAAAGATATTTAAAAGATAATATTTTTGGGTTTATCATGCGAAATAGGAAGCTCCCAAAATCTTAATGGTATTAACAATAATACTCAATCTCATAAAATCAATTGAAAACCAACAAGCATAAGTTTAAATCACAATCCAACACATATAGTTGAAACAACTTGTCTAAAATATCAAAAACATAGATCATCCGTCATCCATCATCATACTCATGAATCATTCTTGTAAAACATTAAACATGTAACCATTTACAATTCTCCATTCAAGATAAACCATACAAATTAAACATCATGTAAAACAAGGTTTTTACAAGGTAAGAAAAAGAAAGTCTTTTATGTGTACCTTCAAGAAATACTCCCATATATATACTATGAGATTGAACAAACATACTACATAATTTCAAACACCAAATTACTCCCACTAGATTGACTACTTAAGAGTATATACTCATTATCCACCTCAAAATCAAACATGCAAAACTATACTAAAACTTTTGCCTACTTACATCTTAAAATTATGTTGATTGGATCCTTAAAACACCAAGTAGATGACTTACTCTCTTGCTCATAAATTTCCATGATATCACCTACACATATATAAAGTCATTTAATGTCTAAGAGGAGGTTGAAGTGAAGAAAGAGTAAAAGAAAAATAATGGAATTGCTCACCAAAAGTTGTTGTCCCGAAATAGGTTTCCAGCCTTGGATGTAAGTATTTTTAGCTCTGAAATTAAAGCTCTAATGGAAAATATGTATCTCACAAAACATGTTTGAATAAAAGTCTAGAATATGACATAAAACATTGAGGGGCATGTATGTTGATAAATATTGGAGAAACAAGGTGAAATAGTAGGCTGTCAAGGGCTGATATTGGCAAAATTCAGGTAGGGGTTGAAAGAATGATATGGATCTCTTTGGTTTCTGAGTGTTTCTGGCCAAATAAGGTGTCATTGGATAGCTTAAGAAGTTAGCTAAATTCTCTAAGCAATAGATCTCAGAAATATGGACATTTGAATGCTCATTTGGGTCCAAGGGTTGAGACATGCAGGCTGACAGGATTTCTAATGACCCATTGTAGTGATTGAAATGATTGCTCATAATATGCTACAAGTTACCTTCATTTTATGCTTGATCATACTTAATAACACGTAAACCTATGACACATAAAAAGTTTGGAGCATAAATTGATCATGTAATATTTTAAAATGATTTTATGAAGTGGCTTTATATTTTGAAGAAATTTCTGAAATTATAGTTTATTGGAATTAATATATTTCTTTGTAATTAAAATCAATCCATAACCAAAACTTGTTTTTAAATACCAATAGATTATAACATCATTATAAAGCTATATTTCTAATCTTTTATAATTATATAAGTATATTTTCTTATATAAATCCTTTTTAATAAAACACATAAGATAAACTTTAGTCAACACAGATTGTGAAATCATTTGCAAATACTTTAAAGTTTATAAACCAAATAAATATGTTTACCAAATTAACAAATTTTTGAAGGAAATATAAATAATTTAAGTTAATTCAAATCTTGAATAAAACCAAAAGTATTAAAATTCATTCTTTACTATAATAATAATATTTAACAAAAAAAAACTTTGTATATTCAAAGTTAAGGATAAATAAGTACAGAGGTTATTAACATTAATCCATTACTTAAAATTAGGGCTATTACAACCGCCCCTCCTGCCCTAACTCAGTCACATGCCTATTATCCTGTTCTGCTATATGCTATTTTCCTTATTTCTTTTTTCCGTTTACTTTACTTAACAAACTATTTAATTTATGCGGCATGTGTTTTGTTCATATATGTCATTGATCAACAATAAATTTGATATGGGATTGCGTTAGTTATTGCTGGGATATTCTGTTTATTGTCTATTATGGGTGTTTTACAGCTTAACCTTATTCTCCTTTTTTTTATTACAAACTATGGACATGATTCGAAGTCGGATGTATTTGTTCAAAAAATACAAAATTTGTAGAAATTAAGTTTTCAATTCTTTTGTCAATTCTATAACGAAAAAAAAGATTTCTGCCATGTATGGTAGCAGGAAAACAAATATTGAGCTTAATGTATGACATAATTCTTTTATGTCATATCATTTGAAACATTTTTTTGATAATTTTTACATAATTTCATGGGTAAGTTTTTGTGTATCTGAAGCTCAAAAGTCCAATAGTTTTTCCGTCTTTTTTCAGCATTTTATTTAAGATTTGTATTTTTTATAATATAATCTTTTTTTCTACGGCATCTGTCAATTTGTGATTGTTATTGATCACTCATATCTCTGGAATACAGCGAAAAGAATCAGCTTTACCCGCAAATACAAATAGTTGGTTAAACAGAATCCTAATCATTTTTTATTGTATGTTAACAAACGTAAATTATATCAAAACTAGTCGAATAGGCTTGAACATGTAAACGAAAAACTTTTTAAAAATGCAAAAAGAGTATCAAAGCATATCAGAACAATATTGATCTTTTCCAATTTTATGAATTTGTTTATACTCATATCAATGAGTTACAGTACAAATAAGATCGAAATAACAAGATTTGAGCTTTTGTTTTAATTTGCTATACTTGCCTTAACCTTTCATCTATCACATTCTTTTATGTTACTAGTGTTATTGATGCATTCATGACAAGCTTTGGCGTATGACAGTTTAGTATTGCTCATGATTTGAAATTGTTTTAACTGTAAATTTTTACACTAACTGATAAAACCAATGATTAGACAAATTTTTACACTAACTGATAAAACCAATGAAATCAATTGTAGTAAAGTATGAGTTATTTATGGGTTACAATTTATTTAATTAATTTTTCATGTCTTGAATTTTGCAGACATTATTATTCATTTTCAACTATTTCTTAAACCATTATAAAATAATGATAATTTTAATGGTATTTTAAAGTTTTTCGGAAAGCACATAGTTAAATTCATAAAAGAAAATGGTGAGGCGAGTGAGGGAAAGCACATAGTTAAACCTACCCATAAATCTGTTGCATAGACTACAGTGTTTGGTCAACAAATGCTTTCAAATGACGTGGTAGTATATGCCCTAAAGCTCACTATTGCACCGTATTCATCTTCCTTAACTGTTCCTGTTTCGGATGATTAATTTATTTTTATATTTTTTTATTTTTGGGTTTTTTGATTTTTAAAATTTTTCATATATTAATTTTAATTTATGGAGTTTTCTAAATTATTATTGATTTTTGATTTGTTTATTTAATTTTGTACAGTGTTAGAAATTTTTTGGGCTTATGAAATTCATTAGAAAAAAATTCATTTGCTGCGAGACATAGGCTGCGGTTGTTAAAAAGACGCAGCTTAAAATAGAAGAAAAATAACGCGAAAAAAAAATTATATATAGGCTGCGGTTTTTAGAAAAACCGCAGCAAATAACCCAAAAAAACTCATTGGTTGCGGTTTATGTAACAGGGTCGATAAATTCGATAGGTAATTAATATTAATGAAAATTTCACACAAGCACATCACATTTCTACTACTACTGCAAGTTGACTTTGATCTTAACCAACTTAGATGTTAACTTCCTTATTTAATTATATTCTACCTATATGCCCTTCTAAGTTCACTACTAAAGTTTTACTTATTAAATTTTATTTAAAATTTTATTTTTAATATTTCATTTGTTAAATAAATTTACACTAATAATTTAATATTTTATTAATAGTCTTTAGATTAATATTTTCTCAAGTAGCTAATTAAATTTTATTTCTCTTGAAATAAGTTTCAATAATCAACATTTCTAACTTTAAAACAAATAAATATTTTGATTTAATTATTTTCACATAATTAAATAATTTAATTCTAAATCGAGTAAAACTATATCCTATGGATAAATTATCAAAATTCAACAATTTCACCAAAAATCAATATTTCAAATTGAAAAACAAGTAAAACTTATTAATTTCACAAAAATCAATATTCTAATTATAAGACAAATACAACTAATATTATTTTACGAAATCAATATTTCTAGTTATAAAACAAGTAACACTTTATAAGTTCACAAAAATCAATACTTCTAGTTGTAAAATAAGTAAAACTTATGTATTCACACAAATCCATGATTCTTTTTATAAAACAAGTATAAACTTTATTCTTTTAATATCAAAATTTCATACATAACTTTAAAAAGACAACTTTATCAAAAGTACTTTTACATCCTTTTTACATAAATTTGGTCAAATAGTCAACTAAAGAATTATTTTGTACTAACTAACTATTTAATATCACAAAAGTTACTTTTTATTATAAAATCTCATGTATTTAAGAAAATACTTTAATATAAATAACTTACAAAAATTTTATTTTTCCAAATATATCTTTTTATTTACTTGTTAATTTTATTATTATCATAGGTAGTTCTAATTTTAAAAAAACTAAAGTCTTTTCCACAATAACTTAAATATTTAATATAACTTTAAGAATAAGCTTTAATATAAAAGATAAAGTATAATGACAACATCCTAAGCATAACCATACTAAATAAAAAGATAAAGTATAATTAGTTGCAATAAGATTTAGGAATTTTGTAAAGTTGGATGAGTTCAATAATCAGGAATGAGGAATATAATTGAAGGAATTAAGAATTAGTCGGAGATGACTAAGATTAGGAATTTCGAGTCTGTTACAACTCTTCCCCTATCCAGCTCAAAATACGGAAATAATACACTACATTTACTAAATAATATTTTGAGTACGAACTTATAATAAATTGACACCACTGTACACTTTTACCATATTCTTTTGCTCTTCCATACTTCTAAGTCATTAAGATACCATTCTCAACCCTGGCAGAAGTACGTTACTGCCACTTATACAATTCGGTAATCTTAATACTTAAGCAAGTTCAATTGATTAATAGTCATAACCGTACCATGCCTCATAGCATCAACAATAATCAAGTTCATCATTCATCAACAAGCCCAAACAATATGACACCTGATATATGTAAGGGTCTGGCTAGATTAGGGCCAAAGCCCTATATCTAACTGTGGTGGGGGTCGTCACCCCGCCAATGTTTACGCTCGAGCTTCTACAGGATAGGTAGCTAACCCCCTGTCTAACACCGCATTTTACGTGCCGGCCAACACGGGCGCCGAGATTTTACATGTCGGTCCATGGTTCGAAATTTCCTTACTATCAGAGTCATTCAATCAATACACAGATCATTTCACACAAGCACATCACATTTCTACTACTACTAAAAGTTGACTTTGACTTTAACCAACTTAGATGTTAACTTCCTTATTTAATTATATTCTACCTATACGCCCTTCTAAGTTCACTACTAAAGTTTTACTTATTAAATTTTATTTAAAACTTTATTTTTAATAATTCATTTGTTAAATAAATTTACACTAATAATTTAATATTTTATTAATAGTCTTTAGATTAATATTTTCTCAAGTAGCTAACTAAATTTTATTTCTCTTGAAATAAGTTTCAATAATCAACATTTCTAACTTTAAAACAAATAAATATTTTGATTTAATTATGTTCACAAAAATAAATAATTTAATTATAAATCGAGTAAAACTATATCGTATGGATAAATTATCAAAATTCAACAATTTCACCAAAAGTCAATATTTCAAATTGAAAAACAAGTAAAACTTATTAATTTCACAAAAATCAATATTCTAATTATAAGACAAATACAAGTAATATTATTTTACGAAATCAATATTTCTAGTTATAAAACAAGTAACACTTAATAAGTTCACAAAAATCAATACTTCTAGTTGTAAAATAAGTAAAACTTATATATTCGCACAAATCCATAATTCTTTTTATAAAACAAGTATAAACTTTATTCTTTTAATATCAAAATTTCATACATAACTTTAAAAAGACAACTTTATTAAAAGTACTTTTACATCCTTTTTACATAAATTTGGTCAAATAGTCAACTAAAGAATTATTTTGTACTAACTAGCTATTTAATATCACAAAAGTTACTTTTTATTATAAAATCTCATGTATTTAAGAAAATACTTTAATATAAATAACTTACAAAAATTTTATTTTTCCAAATATATCTTTTTATTTACTTGTTAATTTTATTATTATCATAGGTAGTTCTAATTTTAAAAAAACTAAAGTCTTTTCCACAATAACTTAAATATTTAATATAACTTTAAGAATAAGCTTTAATATAAAAGATAAAGTATAATGACAACATTCTAAGCATAACCATACTAAATAAAAAAAAATATGTTCATGAAATAACACAGAACTTTATAAACTAATTTAAGGGCTTACATAAAAATATTACCTATAATATTACCATAAACATTCTTAACATAAAAACATTCTTACATAATTCATAAACATAGTAACACTAATTTATAACATAGATAGTACTTAATGTATATCTCTAGTATATAATAGTTCACCGAACTATCTCGACATGTCCAAATATTATTAATTAACATACTAAAAATATTATTAACATAACGACACTAAATTTATTGTTAATCATAATTTGGTTAAACTAAATTCCTACTTAAACATACTCAATACATATCATACTTTAATTTGCATATTATAAAGTAAATATAATGTAAAAATTCCACATAAAGAGTAGGATAAGAAGTTATACCATACTAAGTACTAATAATTAAATATGATCCTCCAAGCTAATTAAATACTCCAAGCTCCAATGTTTCAAAAGTGATGATATTCTAAGCTCCCAAAACAATTACCCAACTCCAAATTGATGATTTTGTAAGTACCCAAAATAATTATTGAACCCAAAATGCTAGGAAAATAATTATTTATGCTTCATCTTTTTATATTCATCAACTAAAAAAGATTAGGAATTTAGTACTTGATTTTAAAGTGAATTTAGGAGGAAAAATGGAGAAAAAATTTTGGGTTTATTTTTCACAAACCTCACGTGTAACAAGAGGGAAACAAAATAGGTTGATTTGTTTTCTTTCCACTTTTGCAATAGACCATGTACTTAAATAGGCTAATTTAGGTATGGTTGTTGAGATTTTTTTTTAAAAAAAAATCAAGTAAACATGGGCTAACCTCTAGGATAAGGAGGGTATGGTGTTGGGATTTGTTTTTTGTCCAATTTGGTTTACTTGAATAAGTAAACAAGATTAAAATATTGGATAGGTTTTGACCTATTAGTGTTAGGTAGTTAGGATTAGATTAGGTAAAAACAAGCTTAAAAAAAATATCATCAAAGTTAACAAAAAAAATCTTCTAGTTTGAAATAGTTTAAATAAAAGTGTTAAAGTCGTTAAAATAATCGTTAACGAAAGTAATTAAGAAATAATAATTTTAAACGTAAAGTTTTAGTAAACCGTAAACTTATTATATGATTTTGAAATTTTCATAATAATAATTAACACCCTTGGGCTCATAAAAATAATATTTAGAAATAATAATAAAAAAAAAGTTTCTTATTTAAAATAATTTAAGAAATCGGACATTAAAATGAAATAAATAATAAAGATTTCGAAAATTAAGTCGGATATTAAATCAATCTAGAGTCTAATAAAATAAAAAATTTTGAAATTATTTCAGGAATGATAATTAGTTGCAATAAGATTTAGGAATTTTGTAAAGTTGGATGAGTTCAATAATCAAAAACGAGGAATATAATTGAAGGAATTAAGAATTAGTCGGAGATGACTAAGATTAGGAATTTCGAATCTGTTACAGTTTATCTTAATGACAGCAGCAAATGATCATTAAAATAAAATGAAAAAACGAACATGTTCTCCTGCTATATATATATATCCCTGTTAAAAAAAACCCTAAGCCATGTTCTCCCTCTTAAAATTCCGCATCTCCTTACCTTTGCTTCATCTCAACTTGGTTATTTTCCCCACTTCTGTCCCGGTTCTGCCCAAGTGTCTCCATTTTCTCCCTCTTTTTGCTCTCTCTACTGTTGAACTTCGGTAATTGTTTCTTTCTTTCCACTCAAATTTCAATTGCCTTTGTTATTATCATCAATTTCAATTGTCTTTCCACTCAAATTAATGATATGAGGTTCAGTAATTTTCTATGCAGTTATTTTTAGATTCATAGACATAGATTAAAGTTTTAGGGTCTACAATTGGGATAGTTAATTCTCAAGTAAAGTTGAACATGGCTATTTCTTTGTACTGTTTTTTTTGCATAATATTTCTTTGTACTGTTAAACCCTAACGAAAACTCGAAAAGGAAAATGAAATTTGCAGAATATTTTCAAGTTTTTGCTCTTCGTAATTTTTTTTTTTTGTAATTTTTAGATTTGTAAAAGTTGAAGATTTTTGAGTTCTTTGTAGATTTTTCGAGAATCTTTGTAATTTTTGAGTTCTTGAATCTGTAAAAATTGAAGAAGATGTATTTTAATTTACTTTTTGGATCTTGAATTTTTTGAGTACTTGAATCTTTGTATTTTGTTGAATCTATCTTAATTACCCAGCAAAGTTGAATCTTTGTAAGAAGATGGCGTAAAAAATGAAAAAAAAAAACAAAAAAAATGGGACTAAATGCTGCGGTTTTTTTAAAAACCGCAGCCTTTAGTCCTTTTTTTTGTTCTAAAAAAACGCTAAAGGCTGCGGTTTTTAGGACCGCAGCAAATAAGTTTTTCTCATCTGCTGCTATTACTAATGCTGCGAGTCAAAACCGCAACCTATACCCCCAAAAAGACCGCAGCCTATCTCGTTTTTTCCACTAGTGTTATGATATTCTTTATGGGTAAAGGTCTTTGTTTTTGTTTCTCGAATTAAGTTTTCTTAAAAGTTTATTAAAACTTTAAGTTACGATATAAATTCACGATATCCATATTATTTTATATGTGTTGTATGGATTTGTGAATGTTGGTTGAACGTGAATCCCTTCTCTAACGAGGTTTTATAAGTTTTTTATATAAATAACAATTGTATTGCAAACATTCTAAATGAACAATATCAAAAATAATTCGAGATGAATAAGCCGAAATCGCGGCGGAGGCGAGAAATAGGGAAAAGAAACGAGAAAAGAAACAACAAAAGTGTAAATAAAACAAATTGCGAAAAGGTCCAAGAAAGCTTTGGAAATAAAAGATGAGAGGGTAGAATGAAAAACATATATTTAGTCGAGGAAAAAAAAGCTCCGGATGTAAATTATTTTATATGGAAATATTTTAGTTTTAGGAAAATTAAATCAGTTAAAACTGACCTATATGAGGTCTATCAGGATTAACACCACTGAATTCAAAAAATCATTTATTGTGCATCTCAATAAATATAGGCGAACAACTTTCAAAATCTTGTCATGTATTTCTTAAGCATGAGACTCTATTGAACGTTAACCAAAGTTTTAAGATAATGAATAGAGATAGTTGTATAGTAAGAATGTATACACCCTTTACCGCTTTTTTGAGCGTACAATTAGCAAAATTTCTCCTAATTCAAATGAAGCTGGATACTATAAAAGATTTATTTTAGAAAGTATTTAGGTATTAAGTAGTATTGTGTTAGTTATTTTTGGGATATTTTCTTTATTGTTTATTATGGGTGTTTTACAACTTAACGTTATCCTCTTTTTTTATTAAAAACTATAGACATGATTCGGATACTGGTGTATTTGTTCAAAAATACAAAATCTCTAGAAATTTAGTTTTCAATTCTTTTATCAATTCGGAAGGAGAAAGAAGATTTCTGCTATGTATGGCAGCGGCAAAACAGAAAAACGACTTAATGTTTTTGGTATATTTAATGTGGATTCTCGGTATTAAGTTGTTCATCTTTTAAATAGAATATCTAACTTCATGGTAAATAGATTTTCATTTGAGAATAATTGTGATGGATACAAATTCAAAGAGATAGGGCACACGTCATGAACAATTGTTGGTATTGGTAAATGTATTGAATAATTATTGTTTCTTGAATGAATTAGGATTGTGGTTAATTGGAAATATTAAGAGAATTTTAGAGATGAGTAATCTTTAAAGGATAATAAATTAGTGAACACATTTATAATATCTTAATTCGATTAATGATTCGATTTGCTTGAGTAGACTTTTGGTATAATCTATTTTCGTAGGAGGAGATGAAATCAGTTATATGTTAGTATAGTAGAATCAAATGCACGTTTGTGATGTTATGTATATTGTTATGTCTCAGGCTTGTTAAGGAGCCTTTTAGTCGATTGCGGTGAACCGGTCTTGGCTATATGAAGGATTGATGTGCTCGTTTTAGAGCACATTTATCTCCTCATTTTAAAATCAAGTCTTGCGTTTTTTAATCGTTTTTATGCACATCACGCGTAATTTTACCTTGTTTTTGTCTCCTGGTTGTTTCGAGGTTATTTCAGGTGTTTTTAAAGACTTCGAGGTCAAAATCTAAGTGTTCAAGACTTCGACTCAAATTTCGAGACATTCGACCTCGTTAAAGTTCGATGCATATTTCAAGACCTTCGCGGAGGCCTCGTTGAAGTTCGAGGCACATTTCGAGACATTCTCGGAGGCCTCGTTAAAATTCGACGCACATTTCGAGACATTCGTAGAGATCTCGCTAAAGTTCTGAACTTACATATATATATATATATATATATATATATATATATATATATATATATATATATATATATATATATATATATACACACACACATGGGGAAGGGATCCAATGAGAAGGGTGTTGAAAATGAGAAGTGTAAGAAGGACTCTACATCCTTGATTTCACTAAAATAAATAATATATGGTCACGATAGAGCCAAAATGACATAATAGTAAAGTTAACTATGTTACACAGACTAGTAACTATGACAAAATTTTCAAAATGTTCTAATTTTATAACGTAATATCATTTTTGGTATATACAGTAACAAGAAAAAATCAAACAAATATCCTTCGTATCCTTCTCATTTTAAAATCCTTTTTATTTGATCCTTCATATATATATATATATATATATATATATATATATATATATATATATATATATATATAGGATCAAAAAAAGAAGGGGGTTTTAAAAAAAGGAGGAAAGGTTTTTTTTAAGCTTTATTTTTTTTTCCACTATATATACAAAAAAAGGTTTCTATGTTTATAAATTAAGAACATTTTAAAAAAATTTTATAGTTAATTCCCTTTTAACATAGTTTTTTTTTACAATTATATGTTTTTGGCTCCCAAAACAATTTAAAAGATTTTTTTTTTTTAATTAAATCAAGGGTTTAGGTTTCCCTTTTTACCCCTTTTATTTTTTTAAACCCCTTTCTGGAAACCTCCCCATATATATATATATATATATATATATATATATATATATATATAAAATATATATATATATATATATAAATTGGGGTTCCAAAAGAAGGCCAAAAAAAAGGATAAAAAATAACTACCGTTTATTGGGTTAAGATCTAACTCCAAAAAACATTTGTCAAAGCGGGGATTCAAGAAACATATTTAATGAAGAAAGCATCACAATTAATTTTAAAAAAACATCACACCCTTTTAAAAATAACACATGTTTAAAAACGTAAATAAAAACAAATCATTAAGAAAACATCACACCCCCATCCCCTTCCCCTTTCAAACGCTCAAAATTTAAACCCTTGATCTAAAAATCTAATTGATGAAATTCCCTTTCCCATCCT
>CM033458.1:1410883-1452290 GCA_019425755.1 Amaranthus cruentus | reverse complement strand
TTGAGTGCTATTTTGTTGAAAAAAAATTTTAGAACTGCTACCCCTCGCCTTTCCCTATAGTTGATGCTTACCATGTAGAATTTCCCTAAAATTTATTACATCTTGAGAACAATGCATATAGGCCTCATCAACAACATACTCATAAACGAAGTCCAATTTAATTGAATTCATAAGAGATATTTTTAAAAGTGCAACTAAAATAGTGCGGTGAACTAAGAGGTCCTCCTCATTCCCAAGTTCCCATCTAGCCGACAATCTACTAGTTGTCAATGAAAAGCATCATCACAGGCAAAAGCAAACAAATTAAACGTTTGAGACAATAGTTCAAAGCAAAACCAACCAATGTTCTACAGCACCATCAACCTATCATACAAAGGTTGTTGGTGTTTTTTTATGCTCCACATGTCTTTTCAAGCTCAAATATCTAGCTTATAACGTTGTCTGTACCTTTTGGGTCATCAAAGCATTAGATAATTATAAAAAATACACATGGAAAAGGTAATCTCAAGGCAACCTTCATCATATGATGTTGCCCGTCAGGTTCAAATCATCATAGGTAAAGTATGTTTACCCCCATAGTGTCCTTTATTAGGACCCTGCTAGGCCTGTGTAATGGGTTGGATCCTGATTGGGGCAATTGATCCAGCCCTTAAACTTAAGGGTTGAAAAAAGGTTGGGTTTAAAATTTAATTTATAAAATTAAAAGAAAAGGGTTGGATAAGGGTTTTGGAAAGGGTCGTAAATGGACCTAATTCAAACATTTTATTTCCGAACTTTTACTCTCGGCTTTTGGATATCAGTTTACTAAATGCAGAGTCTTCACTTTTACTCACAATCTTTCCATATCGCCATTTTCTATTGCTTTATCTCTCATCCTCTGCTCAAAACTCAAGATGAATTTGTTCACATGTACATTCATCAAATACTTTGATTTTGCGTTGTTTCTTTCCTTTGATTATGCATTTCTTAATTAGGGTTTTGTAAAATTGCTTTCGAAACTCTTCACTTTGATTATGCATTTCTTCAATCTAGGGGTTCTTGAAAGTTTAATTTGGCTGAAGATGGTTTAAATCTGGGGTACTTTGAGTAGGGTTCTTGGAAGTTTAATTTGGCTGAAAATGGTTTAAATCTGGGGTACAGTTCGTTCTGCAATAAACCCAATTCCAATTACTAACTCTTCCCTTCCTTGATTCACAAAATAATAATTTGTCCATATTCCTTCACTTTGATTTTGTTTCTTCTCACAAAATAATAATTTGTCCATATTCCTTCGCTTTAATTCTCATATTCTCATATTCCTTGATTCACAAAATAATAATCTGGTTTTGGTTCTATTTTTTTATTCAACAAGTTATTATGCAGACTATCAACTTTTTAATTGATCATTTAATTGACTTTTTGGTGATGGGTTTTGATTTAATTGGATTATTGTGCAACTTATACTTGCAAGTTTTTGTTGGTTTTGGTTCTTCATTGATATTGACACTTGATTACCCCCAATGCTAATAAATGATGTTGTTGAATGATTTATATAGCTTATTTTATATATGATGGCTAATGTATAACATGAAATATATGATTACATGATTGTAGAATAAACAATCAAAGATCTCATTTATGATAAATGGAAAGCGAAGCTACTACATCATCAAGAGTATAATGAAGAAGTAAATGACAATGGTGTGGGAGTCGCAAATTATAGGCATTGCAAAATTAATTTGGTTTGTGGACCATCTAAAGGGACATCACATTTAAAACGTCATTTGTTACATTATTGTCCGAAACGACCTAATGGACCGATTGGGGAGGTATTAATTAATGATAATAATGACATAAGGGAATTGTTGATATGAAAGAATTTAGAGTAGAAATTTTGAATTATATTGTTGAAGGAGCTCACTCATTTTAGACTGTGGAAGAAAATGGTTTTAGAAGAATGATGGCTAAAGCTAATCCTCAATTTGAGCCATTTTGCCGAACTATTGTTACTAGGGATCTTTTTTCTGAATATTATTGTTATAGGGAAAAATTGCAATGCATGTTGGTAAATACTCCTGGACTTATTAGTTTAACAACGAATTTGTGGGATTCGAAACATAGTTGGCAACATTAAATGTGTGTTGCGGCTCATTTGATTGACAAGAATTGGAAGTTACAGAAAGAATCCTTAGGTTTTGAGCCATTTCTCCTCTATATGATGCTGAAAAAATTTCTAATGAAATATTTATGTTTTTAAATCTATGGAAAATTGATCATAAAATTCTTAGTTTGACTGTAGATAATGCTACCTATAATGATGCTATGATATCTAGTTTAAAAGCTATATTTTCAATGAGAGGGATGTTGGCTTTTGGTGGATCATTGTTTCATGTAAGATGTTGTGCACATGTGATTAATTTGATTGTCCAAACTTGATTAGAGCCTTTAGGAGACATTTTGGAAAATGTTCGAAAATTGGTCAAAAAGATTTCAAAATCATCTAACTTAAGTAAAACAAAATTTGAGATTGCTCAAAAAACTTTTATCTTGATGTGAAGAGGAAACTTAATATTGACATGAAAGTACGTTGGAATTCAACCTATAAGATGATTGATAATGCTTTATTTTATAAGGATGTTCTTATTCATTTGGGGTCAAAGTATGCTTCTATGAAGATTTATGTGCCATCAGATAGCGAATGGGAAAAGTTAGTGGCTATTCATAAGTTTCTAAAAATATTTTACGATGTGACATGCATGTTTTCAACTATTAAAACGTCAACATCAAATTTGTATTTCAAGGGAGCTTGGTTAATTCATTGTCATTTACTAAGGACAAAAAGTGGCCCCCATGCATTCTTATCATCTATTGTGGATCCAATGTTAAAAAAATTTGACAAGTATTAGAAGGAATACAATTTGCAGTTCTCTTGTGCGGCTATATTGGATCCTCGATTTAAGTTGAAATTTGTAGAGTTTTGTTTAGTTAAAGTGTTTAGGGAAGAGGAAGGTATGGTGCGAGTTACTAAAGTATTAGATACTTTGAGATCATTATTTGAGACTTATAAGTTACGGGCTTCCACTTCTCCTGTAGTTCCTCCCCCTCCTTTAGATAGTGGATTTGATAATTTACTTGATGGTTATGAAAGTTATACTCCACAAACTTGCAATAATAGAGCTAGAAAATCACAGTTGGACTCATATCTTGAAGAGGATCAACTTAATGTTAATATGGATTTAGATGTGTTGGAACATTGGCAACAAAGTGCAAAAAGATATCCAGAGTTAGCACTGTTAGCACGAGATTTGCTTACCATCTCGGTTAGCTCTGTGGCTTCGGAATCTGCATTTAGTCTTGGGGGGAAGACTATTTCGCCGAATCGTAGTTCTTTAAAGTCCAAAACCGTACAAGCTCTAGTTAGTTTGCAAGATTGTCGTCGTGCTGAATATGACATTCCCATGGACTTAGAATATGATTCGAAATCATGTGAAGAAACAATTGACCAAGAAACAATTGTGGAAATGGATGATGAAAATGAGGACTCTAGCTCCTCATTTTAGGTAATCGTTTTTTTAGCATAAAATTATGTTTTTGTTCATATAGACTTGAAATTATGCTTCGTATGTTGTGTTCTTAATTAATCGGTTGGTAATAGATATGAAATTTTGGCATCAAAGTTTGAATGTTTGAGATTTGATTTGAGTTGTTTTAGAGTAAGGAAATCATCAAAGTATGAGTTTGAGAAAATCTCTACAAAATGATAAAAGTGATATACTAACTTTATATTTTCTCAAAATATAATGATTAGAGAAATTCGATTACTGTAAGATTTTCTAAAAATAGAATATTACAAAGTGATAAAAGTACACTTAAGTCTCAACTCACTGTGTTTCACTGGAAATCTAATTACTGGAAATGGCTTCACTGGAGAAATTCCATCTAGTATTGATGAAATGGGCCGGGCTCGATGGACCCGGCCCTTTTGAAGCCCGTTTTTTATTTTGTAAGGCCCGGCTTAGCCGGTTTATACCAGAGCCCGACCCGGCCCTTATCCGCCCTTTGCACAGGTCTAAACCCTGCCATAGAAACCAAATTACCCCATTGGGTATCTCATCTAAATTTCTCCATATTAGAAGTATCCTCTCCAATCTCCATAACCTTACTAGGTATCCCCATTCTCATTTCTTCTAATTAGGAGATCTATTACTAACAAACAATTTATTTGGGTGTCCAAGTCCATATGATAACCTACATACACAGCTAGAACCAAGTCTAAGTATGCACATAGGTTCATATCACTGCACAAAAATGATCAATTACAGTCTAGTTGAGGCACACTAGTGACCCCTTAAAAATTGAAGTTTTAGTGTACACCATTTGTTGTAAAAAAAATCACATATTTTTCCATTTCATTAGACAAAAGTCTAATTACTAAATACTTTAATGATAAAAATCAAATACAACCAGCAATTTAAACTCTCAAATCTAGAAGTTTTGGTTGATCAAATAGAAAATGCAACCGTATTCACAAGGTATCAATTACCTTGGCTATAAAGTTTCGTAATTTATTTTTAATTATTTAAGATGTTTAGTGGACTTTAAAATGAATTAGAATTTATTGATCTATATTTTAAATCCCCACATTCTTGGATACGAAACACCTACAATGACAGAATATTTCTCTATAAAATATAATTTAACCAATTGGTCAAATCAAACTATAGAAATTTGATTGTCTTGATGTTTGATTCATTGTGGAACCCTATGTTTTAATTGGAAATCACTTTAAAGAGTGTTAGGTCTCTCATTATGGCGGCTAAAAGAAACTAAAAATAAGTTCTTTGTGCATCCATGAGTACAATATATAACACATTTACAATTAAAACAGATTGGTCCGAAATGAGCTAATACCAACAAAAGTAATAGTAAAACAAAACTTCATTACCATAATATAAAACTAAATAAAGTACTAACTTAGTTGATCAAGTGAAACCACCCAAAATTATTTATTTTAAATCTCGAAAAACTCCTTTATTTTACGATTCTTTCCTTCTTGCTTTCGAAAAATTTCAAGAAATTCTCTGAAATAATAATCCCGATAGAGTCGTGGATGGTGTTCATCAATTAAATCTTGAATTGGACCAATGAAAGCATCTTTATCTGGGCCATAAAACATTGCTAAAGATACCCTTCTTTCACTTTCATTGGTTACAACTCTATGCAACACACTTTTGTATTTTCCATTACTCAAAATCTGCATCCAATAAAAGACATAAAAGAAATTAATTATGATCATTAAATAAGAATTAAGTTTGACCATTAACATACTATTAAATAAAAATGACCAATTTGCATTATAATAACAAACCTGAAGTTGATCACCGATGTTTACGACAAATGCATTTGGAATTGGATCAACCATTATCCATTGATCATCTTTCATTATTTGTAAACCCTGTACATTAGGAGTCGGTAGAACAACTGTGAGTGCATCTCTATCAGTGTGGACACCCAATCCAAGTGTAAGATCTGGGTTCGGACAAGGTGGATAATAATTTGCTTGAACTCTACACAATGGATCTTTACCCAATCTTGTTTCTAAGTAATCTTTATCCATTCCCAAGCCTAGAGACAACAAACTAAATAGCTTGCCCATTAAATTTCCAATTTCCTTAGCATAGGCAGTCATTACGTTCCTGTAGTAAGGTAATCAATCCCATGCAATTATAAGAACACAAGTATATAACAAATCATGTAATAACAAAATAATCGTATCTTGTAATTGTGAGCAACTTAGCGACTTATATATCTCCATCAGGGAGTATGTGGTCGAATGTGAGGTACTAATAGCTAAGGTCTTACAATATAAGAGAATATGAAGAAAAGCATGAAGTTATTTATATGTATTGTGTATTCTTATGATTTTTTTTTTTTAAAAAAAAACAATAGCTCCTGCAAAACTTTTTTATAGGTATGTGGTGTTCGTCTGACCCAACCATCAATCACTAATTTGTGGAAAATCCTACATAGTAGCCACCAGTTTTAAGGAAACACACGTGATAGAATTTTTTTAGTTTGTTTCACATGATAGCAACAAGGTTATAAATTTTTTAAGATCGTAGCAGACTTTGTTAAAAATGTAATATTTCTTTAACTTTATTTTTTTTCCTTTTGTTTTTTGATTTTCATGATTTTAATAACAAAAAGGAAATAATAAATCTTAACCAAACACTTCATCACCAAGCAGCCTCCCACCACCATCCACCCACCTCAACGCCTCTACCCATCCACTACCCTCAATACATGCTAACTTCACCCACCTACATGCCTCTCACCCATCCACCACCACGCTCAACACCAAGCCACCTTCAACCACCTTCACACATCCCACCCTTTGACTAACCTAAACATCCAACAACCTTCGCGCAGCCACCACCTTGCACCTTCACGCAACCACCCCTCCAAAACCCCAAAATTATTAGAATTGGGCCGAGATTTTAAAAATGGATCATCACAATCCAAACTCCTCAAAGGAGGTGTATTGCAGTGTAGCCTATGCGAGCTAGGGTGTTTACAAGGGTGGGGCTGCGTGGGTACTTGGTGTTTCAGAGGGTAGATTTGCATAAGGGGTTTAGGATGGTGCTCTGGGAAAGGGGAGGCGTTTATGGTAGGATTGAAAATAAGAGGAGGCATTTAAGGTGGGCACTTGATAGAGAATTATTTCGATTGGTGGGGCTAGGTAGGGTAGTTGGTTAGGGTTTGTTTCGGTTGGTAGGATTGTGTTTCGGTGGGTGGTACATGGGTGGGATTTGAGTTATTTTGTATTTTGGGTAATTATCTTTCTTTTTAATTTTTTAAATACATAAAATCAAAAAAAGTAAGGGTAGATATGTCTTTTCATTTTTTAACAAATATATACTTATTTTGCTATGGTCATAAAAAATTAAATTTTTGTTGCTACCTTGTGAAAAAAGTAAAAAAATAAAATAAAATAACGTACTACAACTTACGTTTCTCTAAGATTGGTTGCTATCATGTACGATATTTCTTTTTAATTTACCGATGGTAATGTTTTAGCTTAATAAATAGTACTAGTTCTCGACATCATTACCTCTCTTCAAGCCATCAGTCCATCACTACCATTTACCATCCTTTGTTTTATTGTGGACTCATCAAAGCATAGTTACCTAGAACAACCTACTTATCATCATAATATTTCCCACACACTACTGAGTACTAACTATTAAAGTCTAAGCTCTGTAACTTTATAACATGCATATAATATGAACCTAAATCAAACAAAAGTATAACCAAAAATTTTAAATTACTTGACATGATGCTTTGTAAGAAACTTCTTTAGTAATCACTAACTTTTATGTATAACTAGATATTGAGGATACGCACCTGTAATTTGGAGGATTAGTAGGTAAAATACTAGCAAAACTGTCATTTGAAGGGTGCCAAGGATGTTTGAAGACCTCACTCCACATGCTAAATCTTTTAGCATTCTCACCATCTTTGCGATAATGATTAGAAATTCTGACATCTTTGCTTGAATCATCAGACACAAGAAGCGCTTTATCTTGAGGAGGAAGATGAAAGAAATCAGTAACAGCGGATAACATGGTTTGACACAATTCTTGTGGTACACTATGATTAACAACAATAAAAAACCCATACTCTTCACATGCTTTGACCATCTTTCTCACAATGTTGTTGATGTCGCTTCCCCCTATATCGATTATGGGAATAGTGTGATTACATTTATATGTTTCAGGTAAATTTGGCCTTTTCTCTTTTGGAAGGATGAAATTTGGGGTTAATGATAGTTCAGTTCCTACACCATTTTCTTCTATTGAATTTGCCCACATGAATGTTTCAGGTCTAGATGTTGCTAATATTTTGGTAGTTGCTAAAATATTGGTAGGAAATGAAAGCATGTTGCATGTCATTGGAACATTTAGTTTCCAGTTGGTAGGAAATGAAAACTTGTGGCATGTCATTGGAACGAGCGGTTTCAAATTGCTTTTTATACTCACAATATTAACACACACTTGCGAAGAAGTAAGGTTCAACATGATCTGCAAATTCACATAGTAGATATAATTTTGATTAATTATTCAAGAATTAATCATATTACATACTAATCATGATGCAAAAGAAAAAAAAAAAAAGCATGCTCTTAGTAGAAAATGGTAATATTTTTAGAATTGTAAATATGTTTTCTCCCTTGATCACAGAATAAAAAATCGCGATTGTGTTAACGAGAGTGATGCATTTATCGTTAACCACTAAATATCGGTTAAAACCAAAAGATATCCTTTGATACAGTCCAAAATGCGGTTTTTTTTACACCTTTACAACGCGGAAAATGTCGGTTCATTGTTTTTAAAAACCTTTACAACACGGCCGACGCGATGTGATGCGACCTTGTTTTTACACTATGCCCTTGATATCTGGATAAATTATAGGAGTTTGTTATTCCTTAAGACAACCATATATTGATTTATACATATAGAATCATAGGTCAACTGAAAAACAACCTCTTTGTTATTACAAGAGTATGGTTGCGTATATCCGACTCTCTTAAATTTGATCCTAGGCATGAGCCATTTGACATTGCGGAAATGGAATGATAATAATGCAGAAATATAGTGTATTGCCTATTAAAAAAACTCAATAAATATAGAACTCAAATCCTAAAACTCTATTTTGATTGCTTTCTTGTTATCACAACCAACGTGAGTTCCGAGACCGAAAAAATTACTATTGGCTAACATCATATACCAGCACTTACCCATCATCGTTAATTTTTAACCGAAACACCCAATGAGTGATTTCGGTGGAGCAGATGTTGCAACTATTTCAACATTTCAATAGGCTATCACCCATTACCACCGAATTAACTAATTTGTACAAATAGCCAAAAAACTACCGGTCACCTAAATCATATCATCGCCCAACATCCACTCAAACATGGATCCAACAAGAGTTCATGGTGTTGTCCTAGATCATCGAAAATATTCACATGGATTTGGTTAATCAATTTCTTGATTATCAAACCACCAAACTTGTGGAAAGGCATTGATTCTTTCTACATCAGCGGTAGGTTTGGCCTTCAAGTCTTTGATCCCACCAGGCCACCACCAAAGCAAACGCACTCCAATAAGGGAAAGACTCGATTGAAATCTTTTATGGGAAAATGATTGATTTATGGAAAGATATTTGCAGAAAGATGCTAAACCCTATGAAGTATGCTGAGGACATCAATACCTTCAACACCTTCGTGCAAAGAACTCTCTTTTATTGGTTTCATCACCATTTCTTAGTTGTTGATTCAATGTTTTTTAAACTTTCATATTTAACATTCGATTAACAATATTATATAAATACTCGTAAACAAAATGATATTTACGAATAATGCATCCATAACCTTTATTTAATCTATCCACTTAACTTGTAATTTATAATCATTTCATCAGCTTAACTTCATTTTAATACCAACCAATAAATTTAAATAAAATCAACTCATAATCCCAAATTAACAAATATCTCGTAATCGACTTGTATAACGCCTTTGAATCAACCTATTTTATTAAATTATTCATACTCTAATTCCTAACCATAATTGTAGTTTTCGATTCCAATTCTAATACAACAACCCAACACCACTTTTTTCGGTACAAACCATGTGAGCCCAAATCCATTATCAAATGATCAATATCAGCTTACTTTATATAACTCAAGTTCAAATTTTCAAACGATTACCAATTTCCAATTAATATCCAACTTATAATATTAATACCGATTTAAGATAACTCTTCGATACTATTTCTTAGAATATACCCAGATTACATATCAATCCTTAATTGACCAACAATAACAAGAGGATTTCACAATTTTTTTCCGTTCCTAAAATTGCCAAGCAAACAACACTTAACAACTCAATTTACATTTAGAACTAAGTCGACATTTAACAATATACTTTGACATTCCACAATTTTTATATAAGCAAGTAAATTAAATGACATTACCTCTTTTCTCAAAACCCTTTCAATCAAAACCCAAATTAAAATAAAGCTAAGTAAATCTCAAACCATCAAATGCACAATTCCAAGCCAACATTGTCAACTTCCAACAATTATTCATTTCAAAAGTTCAACAATTAATAACAATTCCTATCTAGTCATACTTTAAATGAAGCTCAAATATATTTAAATTTTGGCGAGGTGTAACTCAAAATTGTTAAAAGAACTTTGATGGAAGTGAACTAATTTACAACTAAAGTGATCTTTATAACTTATTCGAATTTGAAAAAAAGTCTGGAAAACAAGTCCTTAGCATTCCTATGTTTCAATAATTTCATAGAGCAAAAAATGCCGACCAAAACTATACGATTAGGGCCGTAAAAAATAGACCCGACCTGTAATACCGTCATTAACTCGACATTGTGGTTAACCAAACTCGAATTGCCCCGAACTTGTTACAACTCGAACCCGCCTTTAACCCGATAGGTACTCGACATAATCCCACCCGAAACGACCCATTATCCACGCTCGATATTAACCCGACAATGTGGTTAACCAAATTAACTTGCACCCAACCTGTTACAACTCAAACCCGTCTTTAACCAAATAAATACTTGCCATAATTTCACTCAAAACACGTAATGGCTTGCAAAACCATTTTGAGCAATCGAGTACAGGAAGTTTTAGAAGGTGGTTTCTTTTCTGAATTTTGAGAAGGAGTGGGTATGTATAATGGGAGACGTGGCCTTGTGGGGTTAAATGGTACTCAAATTCTTAGAAGGTGGTTTCTATTCCGAATTTATTATTATTATTATTATTATTATTATTATTATTACTACACAAATTCTTACATGAGATCGTCTTTTGTAAAGACGACTCTCAAAAGCCCAATCTAATTCTTAATATATGTTGTTACAACTCTAAATATGGATTTGAGTTGGACTTTTAAGAGTCGTCTTTACAAAAGACAGTCTCTTAAGAGAGCACCTGCTATTATTATTATTTATATAATAAACCACATTCTATTTCACGGAAACGAATTTACAAGAAGTTGGTAGGGAGTCGAGCGACAAGCTGAGCACCCACATTCTATTATTATTATTATTATTATTATTATTATTATTATTATTATTATTATTGACTTTGTTTCTAGTCTTATAAGCTTTTAGCACAAAGACTAATAAAATAAGCATAATGAATTATAATAGTGGATATTTATAAATAAAAGAAAATATATAAAAGCAAAATTGGTGGTATCATATAAGGTAAAAGAATTACTAATTTATATTGTGTAAGTTTGTCTAAATTGAACCAAGTGTAGTTTGATAAAATAAGTTTGATTTAGTTGAGTCAAGTTTAGTTTATCAAAAAAATTGTTTGATTAAGCTAAATCGAATTAATTAGCTAAAAGTATCTAAATCAAGTGTTGTTTTGTCTAAAATAAAGTTTGATTCAGTTGTATCAGGTTTAATTCAGCTTATGTTTGATTGAATTGGATCAAGTTTATTTTAGCTAAAATTAAACAATAAATGTGAGCCTGCGATCAAATCTTATTGACTATATCTTTAGTTGAATCAAATTTGTCTGGTAACAGACAACTTAATTAACCGACTACAACTCGTGATGCTCCAATCACAAATGATTTCAACTTGAATAAATTGTATAATAAACGTAAAATTCATTCAACATAAAACTCAACTGAATTGGACTTTAACCGACCCGAGTACGAAGAATAACCGAATGGAATACTCAAAAATGATATAATCGATTCGAAGTCAACTCGAACCCAATATAACCCGACTTGACATTAATGACCCGACCCATAGTCTAACCGAACACGATTCGACCTGCAGTATAATCGATCTGGATCTGAACAGTATTAACAGAACCCGATACAAACCGAACTCGATTTGACCTGAACCGAAACCGAAACCGACCCAGTGTGGTGTTAACCCGATATAGACCCGTACTCGATTAGACCTGTAACCGAATCGACTCGAGCTAAAACGATAAAGTACTCGAAAAAACACGAACCCGAGAATATCCGAACCCGATTAAATCCGACCCAAAACCCGACCGAGTAACCGAATTTACACCCCTATATACAATAAGCTTTGAGGCCCAATATATTTAATTTAATTTTATTTTTGCACATTTGGGGCCTAAAATTAAGTAATTAAACGAAAGACTAAATAATGTAAACTAATTTCTGGTTAAAATGACAGAAAACTCAGATTAATTACAGCAAAATATCTTAATCCTGGGTTGGTTAAATACCCAAAGAGAAATAGGACAAACAATTAGGCAATGAATAATGTAAAAAGTAACAACCTGATTTTGTAATGGCAAAAAAAACTGATTTTGTAATCAATCGTGCTATTCATCAAATAGATTTAAGAAAAAATTTGATTTTAAAGTTTCAAACTTTGCCTCATTTATTTCTAAAAATTGGAACAAAGGTTTTTTTATGGGGTTTTTTGGATTGATTATAGGTTTTTATGAGTAAAAAATCCATAATCAACCAAGAATCAACCCAGAAAAACCATAAAAACCCATAATCAATCCAAAATCAACCCATAAAAACCTTTAAATGAAGATGACCCCCAAAGTTCGAACGTTTAGAAGCAAATGAGGCAAAGTTCAAACCTTTAAAATCAATTTTTCCTATATTTAAAGAATAACATATAAAGCAAACGAATTGAAATTTGAAATAAAAAAAAATAAAATATAAAATAAAAAACCTAACTTTTGGGGATTTTAAAAATAAAATTAATGCCTGAAATTGAATTGAAGGTGCGTTGGTCTTGTGGTGTCACAGAGGCCGTCAGTAGGTCTGGTTGCTTGACTTCACGACAGCAGGTGCCGGAAGTAGCAGCAGCAGTGGTGGCCTTCAGGCCTCGTGATTTGCAAATTGTGAACAACGGACAACGTCAAAGACTCAAGGCGCACAGCGAACTGACATTGAAGGTGGCAACCGGCGAGAGATGCCGGCGAGGCGTAGGTTGGGAGTACCAAGTTGATAATGGAGGACAGTATGATGTTGAACAAATGAAGACGAACGAAGAAGGTGTAGGTATGTACGGCAGAAGGGGTTGGGTGGTGGTGGCTTTGGTGGCTGACAGGGGAGGCAGCAGTGGCTCTGAGATTCACGGTAGAGCTTGCCAGCGGTAGTCGATTGTCGATTGGCTCTAGCGAATTGGGTTGGCTTTGGCTGCTAACGAGTGTAAGAGTATTGATTGTCGATTACCAGTGAAATTGGCTTGTTTTCTAAAGAAAAGGAGAGGGACACAGGAAATAACGGAAAGCCTCTTATATTGGTTGACCTGGTGCTCTCTTGAGAATCAATTTTTTTTGTATTGACGAATTTTAATAATCCAACCCATATCTCATTTTTATTGTTTAAGGACGGTTATTCAGTACGAACTTGACTCTAGTCCGACTCAATCTGAAGAAAATAATATAATTGGAGTCTGAGAAAAAAGTTATCCGACTCCGACTTTACGATTTGAATTCAAGATAGAAACGAACTAAAATTGGACCTTATTAAAAATCCAAAACTTTGACCCCCGACTCCGACTTTGAAGGAAATTCGACTTTGGATTTGACTTTTACCCCAATATTTATTTCCTTTAAAACTCTAGATGCGACTAATTTCACCTCTCTCATACTAATTGTTATTTTCGACTTTGAAAAACTACTTGAGTTTTCAACGTCAAATCAAATTGGAAAAATTACCATGAATAATACAACATTTTGTTAATTTTCCAACAATGATACCAACTATTGAGTAATCATGAATAATAGCAACTTAGGTGATTATTCTCCTAGAATAATACCAACTTCAATTTATTAACTAATTTACCATTTGTTTTGTCTTATAATCTACTATCTATTGACTTTTGACATATTAGGAATTTTCTAGGAAAACACCCCTTTAAGTTGGTATTATTCATAGTTAATCAACAGTTAATATTATTGTAGGAAAATTAACAAAAGATTGTATTATTCACAGTAATTTTTCCAATCAAATTTAAATAAACTTGGTTTTTATTTAAGATTAATTAGTCAAAATACGACAAATCAAATCAAGATAAATAAAATACGAGAAAATTTTGTTAAATTGTGATAGTAGTACTATTTCTCTTTTAAACTTGAATTCAAATTACATATTTTTGTCAAAAAGTATTTGAAAAAAAAATATTTGCTAATTGTGTTTGCTTAAAAATCATTAGTAAAATATTGCAACGATAAAATAATCTAACACTGCATCCGGTCTCATTGGAGGTCCGAGAGTCCGAGTCGGGGAAAACCTAGAGTATGCATATTCCGACTCCGGGTAGAGGTGGACTAGAAAAAAAATCAGACTATTCTTTGGAGCAAAGTTAACGTATTTATAATCCGAGTCGAGTCCGAACCATTGCCATATTTCCTTTTTAAAAAAAATTGATGCCTCTTGAAAAACGCATGGGTTTAGTTTTGCAATATGAGTAGTCTAATCATTAATTGTCTCTTCCCCAAGCAATATACAGCCTCCTCGATTATAAAGATAACAGTTTTTCATCTACCTTCTACAACCTTCAACTATACCCTTGTTCCAGGGTCAAATAATAAACTCGAAATTTATTTAATCAAACCATAAACCGCCCACCTTAGTCTAATAACTTCCCAAAATAACTACCCACTACTAACCAACTATAACCTCCCACTATCATCTAAGATAACCTCTACTCTTTCATAAATAACTCCTCCTTAGTACTATAGATAGATGCTACATAAATCATTTGCAAAAAACTAAGCTTTGATCATACTCCACAAAAAACAACACCTTCTTTCATGCATCTAGACTTTAATCTAATATCCTTCAATTGATCTGAACTCATCTTACAGTCCGTTATCTTGTTTTCATTAATTATCATATATTCAATACTTTCGATTTTCCGATCTGACTTGAGCGTAAGAGGGGTTTTCCGGAAAACCACCCCCAGACAAGGCTAACGTTGTATGGCAGGATTTGAGGTCTCATCAGCGGAAGGATCATTACCGAAACTTCCCTTTTCTACAACCTCAAGATTGTCTAACAATGGAAACATTGATGCTTGAATTCGAATGTACTTATGCCAATAAATCTCTGTAGCAAAACAAGAATAGTCATGAAAGATAGGTGCTTATAAGAATTTCATTGTAATAAATGATTCTAAAATAAATGTAATATATTGGTTTTTGTTTTTAAGTTTCATCAATGGAGGATATAATGTATAACGATGAAGAAAACAATATTGTTGAAGAAGGAAGTGTTATATATCATACAGGTGAGCAAATAATATCTCGTTATCAATGTACAAGATTAGGGAAATAACCATGTGGGTTTGGGATTATAAATATGAATATGGGAAATTCTACATGGTAAGCACCAGGTTACGAGAAACGCCTGTAATAACTAATCTTGTTTTCGTTTCTACATGGTAAGCACCAACTGTATCGAAGCTAGCTGCCGTAACTATATTGCACAAAAAACGTTTAAAAACCGTTAAATATGGAAATTATAATTTTACCCTTGTTTAATTCTTTTAAAGTCATCTTCTACCTTTAGTTTTCTTCTTTACCACCCACATTAATCTTTATGAACAACCTCTAAATTCTGAGAAGATAAATTTTTATACTCTTTTTTACCGTTATTATTAACATTCATCACCCCAAAATCAAGAATCAAGTTATCAGGAGCTGAAATCACTTCAATTGTATTATCGAGTCTCTTAAAGATATCATTGAAACAAGCAAGATTTTGAAAATAGACCATTACAACATTCACCCAAAATGAACACATGTATTTAGACTTTCCCACTCAATAATTGAATAGCATCTTATAAGAGAAACCAATGACACACTAGAAAATACATGGAAAATGTAGTTTAAATCACCATAACAAACACACAACACAAGACATCTTTAATAAATAATATGTTACCTTTTTCTATGTATGCATTCTTAAGCTTCCCAACCTCTTCATCCATGGGTTGATCAAGCTTCTGATCCAAGTCCCACATACTACCTTTATTTTCAGATTTCTCATTTACTGAATACATTTTTTGGTGTTGCTACCTCATAAACTCAATATAATCCCCTTTTGATTAGTTTTTTTCAAATACTGCCCTCTCATAAATTTCGTATAAATTGCAGGATTTTCCCAATTTCCCCTCCTTAAATTTAATAAAAACCCAGAAATACGATGGTTATTTATCAACTCCCAAAAGAGGTTTTCTCTTTGTGGTTTTGAAGTTTTGTAAAATTGAGATAAATCTCAATCAAGGTATACACTTTTCATCCAAAATCCAACTCAAATAATAATTTAATGAGTTCAATCACAAAATTCCATAGAGAAAAAAATATAGTAATGGTGATAGTGTTTGAAAGAAAATGATTGCATATTTACGACAACTTACTCAATCATGGCTATGAAAGATTGAAGAAGATAGGTATTGATGCAAGGAAGAAGATGATGAAGAATTATACAAGGGTAATATGGTAATTTCACCCTTTAACGACCATTCAAATGTTTTTTAGCTTATATATATAGTTACGGCAGTTAGTTTCTCTTAACCTGGTGCTTACCATGTAGAAACGAAAACAAGATTAGTTATTACATGCATTTCCCTTAACCTGGTGCATACAATGTAGAATTTCCCTATGAATATTTATCATATATCGATTGAACAACCGTTACTTATTAAAGTTTAGTTATAATTATAGACATTTGGTAATATTGTAACAGTAGCAGCATTCTCGATATATAAGATTAACATTTAATAAAAAAATCTAATACAAGAAGTCTCAAATGTCGAACTTTTAAACAAAACTTTAAATCATACAAACTACAACTTGTTTAAAATAAAATAGTTAAGTATTACATCTGATAAGATATAATTTTTTGCAAAATATAATTGATACATCATAATCAAGTCATCATGAAAGGTACAAAAAACAGCTAAGTTCTCGATACATAGTAAATGATGCGCCTCGATTGAAACCTAAAGTTAAACCTTCCTGCAAAATACTATCATCCATGATAGGGATGACAACCGTTTGATTCGGAATCAGCGCCTACCACCGGGTACCAACTCCTCAACAATATTCTACTATGACAATCATAATATTTTCATAAGATACGCAAAAGTACATTTCAAGCCTTGATTATTAAATTCCTCGGTTCTCGTTCCTCATTTTTAGTCCGCAAATATTTTCAACAATATTTCACATTCATCACACGAATGTAAATAACATATTGGCTATAGTCACCTACACTTGGTAACTATAAGGTTCACTTAATGGATCTACTTAGACCCAAAAATCACACTTGCACATTACATATAATAATGACTATCTGATATATGTAAGGGTTTGGCTAGAGGAGGAATATATTCCACACTCTAATTGTGATGGGAGTCATCACTCCACCAATTTTCACGCTCGAGCTTTTACAGGATGGGACTCTCTCGGACCCCCTGTCCAACCCCGCATTTCTACATGCCGGAAAACATGGGCGCCAGATTACACTCTGTTCCGTGGTTTGACATTTCCTTACTATCAGAGTCATTCATCCAATTACACATAATTTCAAAGAAGACTCTATGTTATCTAGTCACGTTGTTATAAGTCAACCGTAGCCTAGTCAAAGTCCAAGTCAATATCATCTTAAGAAAAAGTCAACATATTTGCTAAATCAATAATTAAGAGATTCTTAAAAAATGAGAATACAACAAATTATGACAAGGTTCTAGGGGATATATATGTTCTCTACAAGACTGTATAAACTTATAAGTCCTAAGGAAAAATTTTCGTAATATATAATAAGGAATTTCCATCTATCAAACATGTAAATTTATTTAAAAATACATAATAATCAATAAAAATATTATTAAAAAATATTAGAGGTCCAGAAGCTATATGAAGTTAGTTTTAGACCTGAAAGTACAATAAAAACGAGCCTATGCATTTTAATGAAATTGTTTTTCCAATTTACCGATAAACCGACATAAAATTATTATCTACTCAAAAGTCCTAGAAAAATTTGTCCAAGGGTCCTCATATAATCTTACTGTTTTGATAGTATCTCATAAAAATTCCAAGTCAAAAATAGTCCGTTTAGTATTGATTTTTTATTTTAACATTTTTGCACTTTTTTTCGGTAACTAGTCAACACTTAGTAAATATTCATAAAAAATACCAAAAGTTTATATTCTATTTCGAACTTGTAAGAGACATAATATAATTTTATTAACTAATTTATCCATTAATAATATATGTAACCCCTTCTAATATATTAGAACATATTTTATTAGTTAAAACTCCATAAATGATTATTTGAATGAAATAATTTAATGAAAAAAAACCTAAATGATTTTCTAACTTTTATCTAACTGTAAAGTTTATATAAAATATACTCTTAAAGTTCCTAAGCCAACACACAATTTATTCACAACAAAAACTTTACAAAAACATACTAAAATATCGTTTTGACGCATTTTACATGCATGACATTAAAATAATAAGATGCAAATAATAAAAAATATATATCCATCAATAATATCTGGTGAGTTAAAATTTTTTAGATTTATATATTCTTCTTTTGTGACTTTAATTAAATATCGATTACGAGTAATAAACACAATACTTGAAAATTTACAATATAAAGATATAAATAACATTTCTAACGTTAATATGTATAAAATATCATAATAACATGTATATACTTAAACTTTTAATAGACACTTTATTTTTTATTTTTAACACAAAAGAGTGTGTTATATGTTCAACTTTAAGTGAACATGCAAGATAAAATTTAATCAATCTAAAATATTGTGATATCTTTCACTTGCTCAACTAAATATAATATAAAATGTTACATAGTAAGTAGAGGTGTTCAAAAGTGACCCGACCCGAAAACCCAAACTGAAACCGAAAGTAAACCGACCCGAAAATGTGTTCTATTTTTAGGTTTATCGAACCGACATTACCGACTGAAGTTATATCCGAACCGGTTGAGAACAGAAAACGGAAAACTGAACCAGAGCTGTAACTGATTTTTTAAATCGACACATAATCGTTAACCGAGATTACCCAAACCTAATAATGACCAACCCGAGTCATATTCGACCCAAATCATGCTCGAAACCGAACTCAATCCGGCTAAAACCAACTTAACCCGAATGAATTTAAATCGAACTTGTGTAAACCTGAACAAGTTTTTAACATAGAAGTATGATCGACTCATATTCAATCATCTTATTATGTATTCTAATAAAGCGATAAATATTTGATAAATATTTTAAGAAAATAAATTTTATAAATACATGGATTCATATATTTAATTTTCAGTCTAACAAGTAAAAGTAACAATGTAACAATGATCACTAATTGATTTGTATTTAAACTACTTATTTTGCTTTAAGTAAAGAAAATCTTATCATCAATAAAAAAATGACTAACAACTTAACTGAATCTAGATGTTAACTTCGATAGATAGTAATTAATACTCCTTATATATATATATATATATATATATATATATATATATATATATATATATATATATATATATTATATACATATGCATATATAATATATATATATATTATATATATATATATATATATATGTATATATATATATATATATATATAATGATATAATATATTATTATAAATACTATTATTGCTTTATTATATATAATTATAATATAATATATACATATTATTATATAATATAATATATATATTTATTATATATATATATATATATATATATATATATATATATTATATATATTATATATATATATATATTATATATATATATATATATATATATATACATATATACATATATATATATATATATATATGAGAGAGAGAGAGAGAGAGGGAGGGAGGGAGGGAGCGAGGGAGCGAGGGAGAGAGAGAGATCCAATGAGAAGGGTCTAGAAAATAAGAACGGTAGGAAGGATTCTACACCCTTGATTTCACTAAAATAAAAAAATCTATGGTCACGATTGAGCCAAAAACACATAATTGTAAAAGTAACTATCTTACACAGAAAGGTAATTATGACATAAATTTTAAAGTGTTCTTTTTTTTATAACATAGTATTCTTTTTTGTATATATAGTAACTAAAAAAAATCAAACAAAATCTTTCTCATTTGATCCTAAATCTATATATATATATATATATATATATATATATATATATATATATATATATATATATATATATATATATATATATATATATATATATATATATATATATATATATATATATATATATATATATATATATATATATATATATATATATATATATATATATATATATATATATATATTGATAAATGTTTTTAGATGAAATTTGACAAATCCCGTAGGGTTACAAACGTGGTGAAAAGGGGTGTTTTTGGGGGCACTTTTTGGCTTGAAAATAGGTTATAAATACTTATATTATAAATTATGAAAATTGGTACTCGGGGGTTTTGACGTCTTCCGGACGCAACGCTGAAGTCGAAATTTCAGTTTGACAGTGTTATCCCGCGTATATGGACAGATTGTGTATGTTGTCCTCTTTGTGTGTTTGTCATGTTATAATAATGTGTTGGATGATAATAATGTGTGTGGTTTAGTGGTTTGGTGTTAGTTGTATGTATGTGTTTTGATTTTCACATGAGGAAATGTGAATGTGTGCTTATTCCCGCACGTACAATTGAACTTTGTAGGAATTCGATTCGTGACAGGGGATTGATTTGTGCGCTTGAGATGATGGAGAGAGTCGAGGATGAGTTAGGAAAATGTCCTCGTGTATTTGACTTGTTGATAGAGGTTTCTCAAAAGCCTTTGTACCCTGGATGTACAAAGTTCACCAAACTAACAACAGTGTTGACAATTTTCAACATTAAGTCAAAGTTCAATTGGAGTGACACTAGTCTCACAATGTTATTAGAAGCATTAGGTGAGATAATTCCTGAGGGAAATGAACTACCAAATTCGACATACTATGCCAAAAAGCACATGTGTCCTTTCGGTTTAGAGTACCAGAAGATTCATGCGTGTCCGAATGATTGTGTATTATATCGGAATGAAAACAAGAACTTACAAGAGTGTCCTAGCTGTGGGCTATCGCGTTACAAGCGTAAAGGGGCTCGGGATGCTAAAGGGCCCCCTGCTAAGATATTGTGGTATCTTCTAATAATACCTAAATTCAAGCGCTTATTTTCTATAAAGAAAGATGCGTTAAATTTGAGGTGGCATACAGATGGGATGAAGAAAGATCACTTGCTCACACATCCATCTGATTCTCCGGAGTGGAAGAGTATTGATAGGTTGTATAAGACTTGTGGGGATGAAGTTCATAATTTAAGGCTCGGAATGTGCACGGATGGAATGAACCCATTTGGCAATCTTATTCTCAACATAGTACTTGGTCGGTACTTTTAGTGATATATAATTTGCCTCCTTGGTTGTGTATGAAGCGTAAGTACATTATGCTTTTTCTTATTATCTCGGGTCCTAAGCAACCTGGCAATGACATAGATGTATATCTTGCACCTCTCGTTGAGGAATTGAGAAAGACGTGGGAATAAGGAGTTTAATGAGGAGTTCACCTTGCTTGCAATGTTTTTATGCACTGTTAATGATTTTCCGACATATGGAAAATGATTAGGGTACAAGAACAAAGGGAAGAAAGCGTGCTCAATATGTTTTGATGACATGGTCTTAACGTGGATTCCTAAGTGCAAACATGTATTCATGCACCATTGAAAGTTCCTCCCACGAGATCACCATTACCGTAAGAAGAAGAAGATGTTCAATCGGTAGGTTGAGGACCGTGTAGCTCGTCGACCGTTAACCGGTTATGAGGTTTACGAACAAGTTACGGGGGTTGAGACTATATTTGGTAAAACAGGGCAAGTGCAAGGGGCTGAAGACCAACTGTGGAAAAATTAATTAACCTGTTGGAAGCTTCCATTTTAGAGAGATCTGCAGGTTAGGCATTTTTTGACGTCATGCATATAGAGAAAAATGTATGCGATGCCATACTCGAGACTCTCATGAACATTCCGGGTAAGACAAAGGATGTTAAGGCCGTGCGAGATTACTTTGAATGCAAGGGTATTCGTCCGGAGTTATGGGCACAGCTTAAGGTGAGTAAGAAAAGAGAGAGAGTTGATGAAGTTGGTGGCAGTAGCAAGGGAAAGGGCGGTAAGAAGAAAATGAGTAATGAAAATGTTTATTTACCTCCAGCTTGCTACACATTGTCCAAAGCAGAGAAACAAGCATTTTGTGAGTCTTTGTATGGCATTAAGGTTCCGTCTGGATACTCATCGAACATGAAGAGATTCGTGACCTTAAATGGTGCGTTGAAATTAGGAAGCATGAAATCTCACGATTGCCATGTAATGATGCAAGTGTTCTTACCAATTGCACTACGTGAAATACTGCCAAAACATGTGAGATATGCTATTACCGAGCTATGTTCATTTTCGTTCTTCAACACAATTTGTAGTAAAGTTCTTGATCCCTTTAAACTTGATGCTCTTCTAGTCGATGTGATTGTAACTTTATGCAAGTTTAAGATGTATTTATCACCTTCTTTCTTTAAAATAATGGTTCATGTTATTGTTCATTTCGTTCGTGAAATCAAGCTTTTGGGTCCAATTTTTTTAAGGTGGTGTTATCCTTTTGAGAGTCACATGGGTGTTTTACAAAACAAAGTGAGGAATCCAGCATAACTAGAGGGGAGTATGATTCAAGACACTGTACGCAATGAGATTGGTTACTTTATAGCCGAGTATATTGCTATGGCAAAGCCTATTGGACTTCCACCTCTCGACATGAAGGAAGACTTTAGGGAAAAGGAACAATTAGCTCCAAAACAATCACACCTCCTCAGGACAGTCTTCTACAAGCACACATGTATGTGTTGTATCATATTCTAGAAGTCCATCCTTTTTTGAATGAACATTTTGATATATTGCCCGCAATATATCCATCTAAAGGTGATAAGGCATTGATGCAGTTGCATAATAAGACGTTTATTGATTGGTTTCATAATTGAGTAATACGTGAAGAATTAAAGGGTGTATCTGAGATTGTTAAGTGGTTAGCTTTTGGACCACGTGATGATGTCAACAAATATGAAGGTTACGTTGTCAATGGGTTCACATTTTGGACTGAGGGTCAAGATAAGAAGTCATCGTATCTGCAGAATAGAGGGGTTTCTATTTTGTCGTTATCTGCATTTTACGCGAGTGCCAAGGATAAATCGCCGGTTAATGCTAAATCGTTTTACTACTGTACTTTCACTACGGGTCTTTTCAAATGCAAGTGGGTGGATAATAATCGAGGATGCGTTAATATTGATGACCCTTGTGGATTCACTCTTGTAGAATTAGATCGTTTGCGTGATAGTGAGGAGCCATTCATACTAGCCACCCAAGCCAACCAAGTATTCTACATTGTAGACCCTTCTGATAAAAAATGGACTATTGTTATACTGGGAAAAAGAAGTATCCTTGTTATACGTAATGTTGAGGATGAGGAAGAATATGATTTTTTTGAAAACTCCCCTCCCTTTATCAATCAAAATAGGTTAATGAAGATGATGAAGATGTTGGTTATATGCATGTAGATCACACGGAAGGAATACATTTGAATTAAGTGATTCACAAGGTATGAATTATTTAAGGTGTTGTTAAGCTTTTTTGGCACTTTCGCGCATAAAGTAGCTTAAACCTGGTTTGTTATGTATGAAACTTGACATACAACACTAATTGGTATATATTATTGTGTTGAAATGGTTAGAATTGAAAATGTTAGTCATATGCTTCAAATTACGTATTAAGTTGGGTTTTTAAGGTTTTCTAAGCTTTTTTGGCACTTTCGCGTATAAAGTAGCTTAAACATGGTTTATTATGCATGAAACTTGGTACACAACACTAACTGAAATATATTAATGTGTTCAAATGGTTAGAATTGAAAACCTTAGTCATATGCTTCAAATTACGTATTAAGTTGCGTTTTTAAGGTTTTTTAAAGCTTTTTTGGCACTTTCGCGCATAAAGTAGCTTAAACCTGGTTTGTTATGTATGAAACTTGACATACAACACTAATTGATATATATTATTATGTTGAAATAGTTAGAATTGAAAATTTTAGTCATATGCTTCAAATTACGTATTAAGTTGCCTTTTTAAGGTTTTCTAAGTTTTTTTGGCACTTTCGCGTATAAAGTAGCTTAAACATGGTTTGTTATGCATGAAACATGGCACACAACACTAACTGATATATATATTAATGTGTTGAAATGGTTAGAATTTAAAATCTTAGTCATATGCTTCAAATTACGTATTAAGTTGCGGTTTTAAGGTTTTTTTAAGCTTTTTTGGCACTTTCGCGCATAAAGTAGCTTTAATGTGGTTTGGTATGTCTGAAACTTGGCACACAACACTAATTGGTATATATTATTGTGCTTAAATGGTTATAATTTAAAATCTTAGTCATATGCTTCAAATTACGTATTAAGTTGCGTTTTTAAAGTTTTTAAGCTTTTTAGGCACTTTCGTGCATAAAGTAGCTTAAACATGGTTTGTTATGTATGAAACTTGACACACTACACTAATTGGTATATATTATTGTGTTGAAATGGTTAGAATTGAAAATGTTAGTCATATGCTTCAAATTACGTATTAAGTTGCGTTTTAAAGGTTTTTTAATCTTGTTTGGCACTTTCGCGCATAAAGTAGCTTAAACGTGATTTGTTAGGCATGAAACTTGGCGCACAAAACTAATTGCTATATATTATTGTGTTGAATTGGTTAGAATTGAAAATCTTAGTCATATGCTTCAAATTACGTATTAAGTAGCTCAAACATGTTCTAATGTATTTCTAGGTACTTTATCTACAATGCATCATTTTAGAGACAAATTTGTGCCGGAGATTGAGACTTTGGACGATGAGGTTCATAGTGAATCGGAAAAGGACTATGATCCGAGGAAGGAAATGGACACAAATGAGGATGATGATGACGAGGTTCGTAGTGACCGAATGACTATCTACGAGCAAAGTACTGAAGTTGCCCCATCAATAAACGAAGACGACCCACCAACGGATGCTCCCACGGTTGTTTCTAAGAAACGTAAAAGGCGAGGTCCAACCAAAAACCTCAAAGTCACGGATCCCATGTGGAAAATGGGGTAGGCAATATGGAAAACAAGTAGGCCTATCCGTCCGCAAGATTTCCATATTGCACGTGTGGAACGAGGTTCTAAAGAGTTTGAAGAACTCACTCTGGGATGATACTATGGTAAGCAACTTTAGTATTTTTATTCATTTACTTTCATTTTAAAATTAATGGAATTGACATTAATTAATAATTATAATTTACTTTTGTAAAGTCTTTTTCACATTGAGCATGACAATGAAAAAAAAGGGTATTTTTCTTTCAGCTGTTGCTGAAAGATTCAGAGAATTCAAATTCAAGCTTGTAGCTCGCTGGATCACAAACAAGCGTCACCGCACTAGTGGAAAAAGCACATTGGCTGCGGTTTTTTTTGGGGTATAGGCTGCGGTTTTGACTCGCAGCATTAGTTATTGCAGCAAATGAGAAAAACCTATTGGCTGCGGTCCTAAAAACCGCAGCCTATATCCCATTTTAGAACCAAAAAAAAATCCATCAAAGGCTGCGGTTTTAGAAATGAGTGCAACCTTTGATGGCTATTTTTTTTGTTTTTTTTTCATTTCGTTTCATGCAAGTTAATCAAACAAAACTCTAATCTTCATAAACATGATACTAATAACTTAGCAGATCTGAATGGAAAAGGTAAATAAAATGGTACACAATATTCATTTGAGATAAAAGAACAGATATTTACAAGATTTACGAACAATTACTCATGTAAAACTCAAATTGTAGTATACAACTATAAATAACACAACTGAAATTACAACAAAAAATGTTTTACAACACTTAATTAGATTCAACTGAAAGTAGGAAGAGTTTTGATTACAGTAATTTCAATTCATCTAGAAGCTCTTGAGGAGGAAGGTCGTTCTTCAGTGGAGCTCTTGAACATCTATGAAGCCCTGACATCATTCCCTATCACCTACCACCACGAAATATAACAAATGTCCCAATACCCACAAATTTATCATGTTTGAATATTGTGTTAAATTTAACTTATTGAAGTATGCTCTAACCATAACAACAAAATCCATAAAAGCTTAAACACAAATAAAATTCAAATCACACATAAAGATAAAATTGAAATAACAACAAACCACATACAATCATTCGTCGAACCATCAAGCATCAAGTCGATTAAAACCATCTGTAACAAATCGATCTAATCTCCAGATCTGCATCTGTAACAAATCGATCTAATTCATATCATGTATCTCCAGATCTGTATCTGTAACAAATAATTCATATCATGTAACAAAAATAATTGGATTTTGTGAGAAAGAAAAAGAGAACTGTGAGAAAAAGGATTAAAAGAACACAGTAAAGAAAGAAGAGGAAAAAAGAGGAAAGAAGATGCGGAGATGGGAAATGGGAAATGAGGAGACAATTTAGGGTTTTGTATTTAAGAGGCGGAAGACACGCGTTTTTCTTAAAAAAAATATTAATTGTTATTTGCTGCTGTCAGATAAGGAAACTGCAGCCTTTGAGCAATGACAATTTTTTTTATTATTGGCTGCGGTTTTAATGAAAACCGTAGCCTATGTGCTTTTTTTTTCCACCTTATTTTTCGCCTACTATAAGCTGCATTTATTAGGAACCGCAGCCTATGTCTCGCAGCAAATGAGTTTGTTTCCACTAGTGCCGTGAGACCAAGAAGGTCAAAACGGGAAACGAAGGTGGACAAGAAGCACCTTCAAAGATGTCGTATGAATATGGCCTAACATATCGAAGAATGAATGGGTGGCGTTTGTTTCCAAAGAAACAACTCCCAACGAAGTTGTAAGTATTCCATATTATAGCTTTTAATTTTAATTTACTTCTTTTGATTTAATTATTAAACTAATAATATTGACATTTGAATTTTGTTGATTTATTAGGAAAAACATGGTAAAGCTTCCAAGTCAGCAAAGAAAATGAAGTTTTACCATCACATGGGCGCAAGAACGTAGGATGAAGCCCGAAAAAAGTGGGTGGATGCGGGTTTATACCCCGATAAGAGTACGGCCCCGAACTCATCTACGACTACCTCCGCATCCATGAATACTCTTGCTGGAGATCGGGTACGGGATTGGTACTGGGGGCTTCATGCTCGAGATGCAAGTGGTAAATTTACCATTCTTGATCCGGGAGCGAAGAAGATTGTTGTTGCTATGGTGAGTTTCTATATTATTACATATATTCTTGATTTGTTATATACTTAAAATAATTGTTATATATTAAGCGTTTTTATTTGAACAGATGGGCTGGAAGGAAAACGAAGCTACAGGGGAGTTCATCCACACTAGTGGAAAAATGATATTGGCTGCGGCTTAACGACTGCGGTTTGATGCTGTACGCAACTAATAAGATTAATAAAAATTAGGCAAAAAAAAGAGGGAAAAGGCTGCGGTTCATTCAATGTCTGCAACCAATAATCATTTTTTCAAATTATATAATAAAAAAAGAGGGCAAAGGCTGAGGTTCACACAATGTCCGCAACCAATAATTGTTTTCGAATTAAATAAAAAAGAAAGATGGCAAAGGCTGCAGTTTCTTTGCTGTCCGCAGCCTATAATTATTTTTTCATAACTTAACGTTATTATTTTTAACCTACTATTTCATTACTTCATTTCATTCAACGAAAAAATACGCGCCTTGCTGTTCTGCCTTTCCTTCTTCTCCTTTCATTTCTGCTTCTTAATTCAAACCTACTGTTGCTGCTTCCTTCTTTGAATTTTGTTGCTCAAGCTTCGTTTTATTGTTGTTGGTCTTTCTTCATAACCCAATTTCGTTGCTGCTTCTTCATTTCTGCCTTCCTTCATTTTATTCAAGCACGAAGTTTTGCTGTTCAACCTAGTTTTATTCAATTCTTATTGTTGTTGAGCGTTCTTCATAACCCAATTTCGTTGCTGTTCAACCTAGTTTTAAGTTCAAGCTTCTTCTTTAAGGTATGACCCAAGTTGTTTGTTTTATACTAATGTTTTGTTTTATGATATCTTTGATACTTAGGATGTTGTGTGTTTAAATATAATTCAGTTGTTTTTATTAAACAAGCATGTGTGCGTATAGTTTGAACAAGCTAGGTTAGTGTTTGAACAAACATGTGTGCGTATAGTTTGAATAAGCTAGGTTAGTGTTTGAACAAACATGTTATTGCATTTAGAACTAATTAGGAATTATTTTTTATGGGTTGATGTTATAATTAGTTTGTTGATTATTTTGTTTAGTTGTTTAAGTTGTTTAATTTATAAGTTTTATGTATGTAGTTTACTTATGTACGTTGTTCAATTTATTTTGTTTAGTTGTTTAATTTGTTAATTAATTATGTATGTAGTTTATTATGTATATGTATGTAGTTTGATTAATTATGTATGTAGTTTACTTATGTATCACAATAGTTTACTTATGTACTTATAGTTTGTTAATTAATTAAAATATACATAATTTGAATAATTTAAATAATAAGAAGGTTAAATACAGTAAATTTGGGTTATCTAGGGTTAAGTATATACTTATGTATGTAATGTGTATTAATTTTGTTTTGAATTAAATAATAACACTTAGGATGACAAAAGATCGTTCTTGGATGTATGGAAGCATTGAATCGTCAGAATTTAGTGATGGCATATTAGAATTTTCTAGTGTTGCGGTTGAACATCAAGTTAGGACAGGGGAGTTGGTTTTTATTGCCCATGTGTCAATTGTGGCAATGTCTCAAGGTAGATAGTGTTTATATCCTTAGGGAGCATATACTTTGACGTGGGTTTAGGCCTCAATATCATGTTTGGGTTTGGCATGGTGAGGAGGGAGTTTACAAGGAAAAGAGTGTTGTTGAGGTTGTCAATAATGTGGCCGATGTCAATGAGGATGTAGTGGATCGTGTTGATGAAGAGAATGTCGATGAGGATGTGGATCGTGTTGATTAGATGATGGAGGGAGTCGAGGATGAGTTAGGAAAACGTCCTCGTGTATTTGACTTGTTGACAGAGGCTTCTCAAAAGCCTTTGTATCCTGGATGTACAAAGTTTACCAAACTTACAGCAGTTTTGACAATTTTCAACACTAAGTCAAAATTCAATTGGAGTGACACTAGTTTCACAATGTTATTAGAAGCGTTAGGTGAGATGCTTCATGAGGGAAATGAACTTCCAAAGTCGACATACTATGCCAAAAAAATAATATGTCCTTTCGGGTTAGAGTACCAGAAGATTCATGCCTGTCCGAATGATTGTGTAATGTATCAGAATGAAAACGAGAACTTAGAAGATTGTCCTAGGTGTGGGTTATCGCGTTACAAGGGTAAAGGGGCTCGGGATGCTAAAGGGCCCCCAGCTAAGGTATTGTGGTATCTTCCAATAATACCAAGATTCAAGCGTTTGTTTTCTATAAAGAAAGATGCGTTAAATTTGAGGTGGCATGCAGATAGGGTGAAGAAAGATCACTTGCTCACACATCCATCCGATTCTCCAAAGTGGAAGAGTATTGATAGGTTGCACAAGACTTTTGGGGATGAAGTTCGTAATTTAAGGCTTGGACTGTGCACGGATGGAATGAACCCATTTGGCAATCTTAGTTCTCAACATGGTACTTGGCCGGTACTTTTAGTGATCTATAATTTGCCACCTTGGTTGTGTATGAAGTGTAAGTACATTATGCTTTCCCTTCTTATCTCGGGTCCTAAGCAACCTGGCAATGACATAGATGTATATCTTGCACCTCTCGTTAAGGATTTGAGAAAGATGTGGGATGAAGGAGTTTCCGTGTTTGATTGATATGCTAATGAGGAGTTCACCTTACATGCAATGCTTTTATGCACCGTTAACGATTTTCCGGCATATGGAAACTTATCAGGGCATAAGAACAAAGGGAAGAAAGCGTGCCCAATATGTATTGATGACATGGAATCCACATGGATTCCTAAGTGCAAACATGTATTCATGAACCATCGAAAGTTCCTCCCACGAGATCACCAATACCGTAAGAAGAAGAAGAAGAAGAAGATGTTCAAAGGGGAGGTTGGGGACTGTGTAGCTCGTCGACCGTTTACCTGTTATGAGGTTTACGAATAGGTTAAGGGGGTTGAGACTGTATTTGGTAAAACAGGGCAAGTACAAGGGGGTGAAGACCGACTGTGGAATAAAATTCAATCTTTTGGACGCTTCCATATTAAAGAGATCTACAGGTGGCTATGTCTTGACGTTATGCATATAGAGAACAATGTATGCGATGCCATACTCGGGACTCTCATGAACATTCCGGGTAAGACAAAGGCCAATAAGGCCGTGCGAGATTACTTTGAATGTAAGGGTATTCGTGCGGAGTTGTGGGCACAGGTTAAGGTGAGTAAGAAAAGAGAAAGAGCTGATGAAGTTAGTGGTAGTAGCAAGGGAAAGGTAGGTAAGAAGAAGATGAGCAGTGAAAAAGTTTATTTGCCTCCAGCTTGCTACACATTGTCCAAAGCAGAGAAGCGGGCCTTTTTTGAGTCTTTGTATGGCATTAAGGTTCCGTCAGGGTACTCATCCAACATGAAGAGATTTGTGACCCTAAATGGTAAATTGAAGTTGGGAAGCATGAAATCTCACCATTACCATTAGGGCTGAACATAGTTTGGTCTAAACCGTAAACCAAACCGGACCAAACCGTAATTTAAGTTTTTGGTCTTGTCTACGGTCTAAACGGTCTGGTCCAGTTTTTTTAACAATAAATTACGGTTTCCGATCTGGTCTTGGTTTTTAAATTTTCAGACCAGACCGGACCGGGAAACCATATTAAAATTCCGGTCCGGTGAAAACCGAAAACCGTAACCCAGCAAACGTATTTATTAGATGGCTAGTTATACTTATTAGGACTTAACTTTGAAGAGTTTTATTTTTACTTTGGCCCAAGCCCAACTCATAAGGCCAAGTAGAAGTAGTATATAAACTAAAAAACCCTAAGTTCCAATTTTCACTTTCATCAATCATCATCTGATCATCTTCATTCTTCTCCATTCACGAGCACGACTCCTAAATTACGCACCAGCCAGACAGCCATCTCCATTAATTCTTCACAGGTAATCTTCATTTAAGCTTTCATGAATCTTCTTCTTCCACTCTTTTTTAGTTTTTCATCATAAATCTTCTCCATTCACGACTCATAATTTACGCACCACCACCATCAGGTAGTCTTCTTCGGTTCTTCCACCGTGATCAGTCCGTGAGTTTGTCAGTCTTCTCCGGCTTTTCAACACGGAATCAAGTGTAGAATCTCGTAATGTAAGTATTTTGGTATTATTTTTTGATTTTTTTTATTTTTTATGATTTTTCTGTTTTTTTTATGATCAGACCATCTCCTTTTTTTTTGATATTGTTATTAGATTACCTTTTTAAAATTGTATTGTGATTATTTGATATTGTTATTATTTCATATTGTTATTATTTCTGAAATATTGTTATTAGATTTCTGAAATATTGTTATTAGGTCGAAAGGTATCATAAATTTCTGAAATATTGTTATTATTTTATATTGTTATTAGATTACCTTTTTTTTTGAAATATTGTTATTAGATTACTTAGCCGTGTGCAAATTAATTCCTACTTGTATAATATCCTCTCTTTGAAATGAGTAATGACAAGTAGGGCTGAATATAGTGTGCAAATCAATTGTAGATGTCGATGGATGAGCCTTTTATAATTTGCGATGAAAATGAAGTGGATGAGCAAGATGGTAATGAAAGCAAAAAGGAGGAAGCTGTGAGCAAACAAAGGAGGAAGCTTGTGAAACCACGATCTGACATATGGGATCACTTCACCAAGTTTACAAACAAGAATATGGACAACAAATGTAAGTGCAACTATTGTGGTCGTGAATATAAGTGCAATCCTAGTGTAAATGGGACTAGTACATATAGAGCACATTTAAGTAAGTGTCCTAGATTTTCACTCAATAAGAAATCAAATGGTACTCAAACACAATTGAGTTTTCAATCAAGTGTTAATGAACAAGGGGAACAAGAAGCTCAAATAAAGACTTGGATGTTTAATTATAAGGCTTGTAGGAAAGGCTTAGTGTACATGATAATTGTTGATGAACTTCCCTTTAGATTTGTTGAGGCCCAGGGGTTTAGGCACTTTTTCTCACAGATGCAAAATAAGTTTGTGGTTCCTTCTAGAATGACAGTGGCTAGAGATTGTTATTAGATGTTTTTGGATGAAAGGTTGAAACTAAAATCTTTTTTAAAAAGTAATTGTAGGAGAGTATGTCTTACTACTGACAGATGGACTTCAATCCAAAAGATTAATTATATGTGTTTAACTGCGCATTTTATTGATAACGATTGGAAGTTAAATAAAAGAATCTTAAACTTTTGTCCAATATCAAGTCATAAAGGTCAGGCCATTGGAAAGGCAATTGAAAAATGTTTGCTTGCTTGGGGTCTTGAAAATGTGATGACCATTACTGTTGACAATGCTAGTTCTAATGACACTGCAATTGGTTATTTAAAAACAAGAGTCAAAACTTGGGGAACTAGTGTGTTGAATGGAGAATATTTGCATGTAAGATGTATTGCTCATATCATGAACTTAGTGGTTAATGATGGTCTTAAATTAGTAACTGATGCTGTGTGTCGAGTTCGAGGTGCTGTAAAATTTATTTAATCTTCTCCATCTAGAATTGAAAAGTTTTATAAGTGTGTTTCGGATGAGAAGATTCCATCAAAAAACATGTTGTGTCTTGATGTGGTTACTCGGTGGAACTCAACTTTTTAATGTTAAGCATTGCTTTGAAGTTTATATTGGCATTTGAGAGGTATAATGGGGAAGACCCAAATTTTCATGAGCATCTTTTAGATCCCAAAGGTTATGGGAATGGTTTGGGAAAGCTTACTACTGAGGATTGGAACCAAGTGAAAAACTTAGTTCAATTACTAGAAGTGTTTTATAATTTAACTTTGTGTGTGTCTGGTTCATAATATGTTACTTGTAATGGTTGTTTTGATGATATAACTGATGTTGACTGTTTGCTAAAAGAATGGTGTGAAAGCCCTGATTTTGAGTTTAAGGAAATGGCAAAGAGAATGAAAGAGAAGTGTGATAAGTATTGGGGGGATCCTAAAAAACTAAATGTTATGCTATATGTTGCTGCTGTACTTGATCCTAGATATAAATGGGAAACTGTGGAATTTGGGATTAGACAAATGTACACAAAAGATAATGATGCTTCTGTTGTTTGTATGCGGGTAAAGAGTGCCCTTTATGATTTATATGATGAATACAAAGGCATTCATTCTACACCCGCCGCAACAAAAAACCAAAGCGATGGTGCTTCAAGTTCAAGCAAAGATGTAGAACCTGGTATTCTGAACAAAAGGACTTATGAGATCTAAGTTCAAAAATTTCAAAGAGTCTCATGAGGATGGGGAATTGACCAAAACAGAGGTGGACAAGTATTAGATGAGATTACAGAAGAAGATGGAGAAGGCTTTGATATTTTGACATGGTGGAAAAACAATAGTTCAAGGTTTCCCATTCTTTCTCTTGTAGCTCGTGATGTACTAGCCATTCCTGTATCCACAGTTGCATCGGAAAGTGCCTTTAGCACTGGAGGTCGAGTTCTAGATTCATTTCGAAGTTCATTAAGTCCAAAGATGGCGGAGGCTCTTATTTCTTGTCAAGATTGGCTTCGTGCTTTTTCTCCAAAACTAGAGAAAGGTATGCGATCTTTCGTATATTTAATTCATGATTAGATTAGTATTATGTTTATTTAATAAAATCATATTTTTTTGATGTTTGTTTTTATTGTACAGAGCTATCGAAGATCAGTTTGACTCCTTCAGTTATCGACGTTCCTTAATGCAATTGCTTATTCGTGGATGAAGTCACTATTGCTGATGTACTTAATTATTGTTATGTTTTGAATTTGGTGATGTATTTTGTTTATCGATGTTTGAAGACTTGAGACGTTTCTATTTGGTTAGAACTAGCAAGATATTTTGTGATTTGTAAATGTCGTTTGGTTATGTAATTTTTTATGGTAATGTATGTATTAGAAGGCTTTCGTAGACTTAATTAAGGACTCGGAATATATATATTAATATTTACGTATATATAAATGAATACATTATCTTATATTCAAAACTTAAAAACACATAAAAAAGAAAAAACCGTAGACCAGACCAGACCAGACCGGTCTAGAACGGTCTGGTCTGGTCCGGTCTGGTCTCTTGATTGGTCTGGTCTGGTCTAAAAAAATTTCATACTGTAATTTCTAGTCTGGTCTGATTTTTCTGTCAAACCAGACCAGACCGGACCGTGTGCAGCCCTAATTATCATGTAATAATGCAAGTGTTCTTACCGATTGCACTACGTGGAATATTGCCAAAACATGTGAGATATGCTATTATCGAGCTATATATGTTCGTTCTTCAACTTAATTTGTAGTAAAGTTCTTGATCCTTTTAAACTTGATGCTCTGTAGTTCGACGTGATTGTAACTTTAAGCAAGTTTGAGATGTATTTTCCACCTTCTTTCTTTGACATAATGGTTCATCTTATTGTCCATCTCGTTCGTGAAATCAAGCTTTTGGGTCTAGTTTTTTTAAGGTGGTGTTATCCTTTTGAGAGACACATGGGTGTTTTACAAAACAAAGTGAGGAATCCAGCACAACCAGAGGGGAGTATGATTCAAGGCACTATAAGCAATGAGATTGGTAATTTTATTGCCGAATATATGGCTATGGCAAAGCTTATTGGACTTCCCACCTCTCGACATGAAGGAAGACATGAGGGAAAAGGAATCAATTGCTCCAAAACAATCACACCTTCTCGGGATAGTCTTCTACAAGCACACCTGTATGTGTTGCATTATATTTCAGAAGTTCATCCTTTTTTGAATGAGCATTTTGATATATTGCGCGCAAAATATCCTTCTAAAGGTGATAGGGCATTGATGCAGTTGCATAACAAGACGTTTATTAATTGGTTTCAAAATCGAGTAATATGTGAAGACCTAAAGGGCCGGTGTATCTGAAATTGTTAAGTGGTTAACTTTTGGTCCTCGTGATGATGTCAACAAATATGAGGGTTATGATGCCAATGGGTTCACATTTTGGACTGATGGTCAAGATAAGAAGTAATCGTATCTGCAGAATAGTGCGATTTCTATTTTGTCGTCATCTACATTTTAGGCGAGTGCCAAGGATCAATCACTGGTTCATGCTAAATCAGTATACTACGGGCGGATACATGAAATATGGGAGCTTGACTATTGTACTTTTACTATGGGTCTTTTCAAATACTAGTCACACAATGACGACCCTTGTGGATTCACTCTTGTAGACTTGGATCGTTTGCATGATGGTGAGGAGCCATTAATACTAGTCACACAAGCCAACCAAGTATTTTACATTGAAGACCCTTCTGATAAAAAATGGTCTATTGTGTTACCGGGAAAAAGAAGTATCCTTGGTATAGGTGATGTTGAGGATGAGAAAGAATATAATGCTTTTGAAGACTCCCCACCCTTTATCAATCCAAAATCGGTGAATGAAGATGATGAAGATGTTGGTTATATGCGTGCAGATCACACGGAAGACTTACATTTGAATTAATTGATTCACAAGGTTTTTGTCACTTTCGCGCGTAAAATAGCTTGAACTTGGTTTGTTATGCATGAAACTCTGCACACAACACTATTGGGTATATATTATTGTGTTGAAGTAGTTGGAATCAAAAATAATTGTCATATGTTTGAAATGAAGTGTTAAGTTGCGTTTTTAAGTGTTTTGAAGGATTTTTGTCACTTTCGCGCGTAAAATAGTTTAAACGTGGTTTGTTATGCACGAAACTTGGCACATAACACTATTTGGTTTATATTATTGTGTTGAAGTAGTTAGAATTGAAAATAATTGTCATATGCTTGTAATGAAGTGTTAAGTTGCGATTTTAAGTGTTTTGAAGGATTTTTGTCACTTTCGCGCGTAAAATAGCTTAAACTTGGTTTGTTATGCACGAAAGTTTACACACAACACCATTTGGTATATATTATTGTTTTGAAGTAGTTAGAATCGAAAATAATTGTCATATGCTTGAAATGAAAGGTTAAGTTGCAATTTTCAAGGTTTTGAACTATTTTTGTCATTTTCGCGCGTAAAATTTGCTCAAACTTGGTTTGTTATGCACGAAACTTGGCACACAACACTATTCAGTATATATTATTGTGTTGAATTGGTCCGAATCGAAAATAATTGTCATATGCTTGAAATGAAGTGTTAAGTTTCGTTTTTAAGTGTTTTGAAGGAATTTTTTCACTTTCGTGCGTAAAATAGGTTAAACTTGGTGTGTTATGCACGAAACTTGACACACACACTATTTGATATATATTATTGTGTTGAAGTAGTTAGAATAAATAATAATTGTCATATGCTTGTAATGAAGTTTTAAGTTGCGTTTTTAAGTGTTTTGAAGGATTTTTGCCACTTTCGCGCGTAAAATAGCTTAAACATGGTTTGTTATACAAGAAACTTGGCACAAATCACCATTTGGTATATATTATTGTGTTGAAGTAGTTAGAATCAAAAATAATTTTCAGATGATTGAAATAAAGTGTTAAGTTGCAATTTTCACGGTTTTGAACTATTTTTGTCATTTTGCGCAGTAAAATAGCTTAAACATGGTTTGTTATACAAGAAACTTGGCACAAATCACCATTTGGTATATATTATTGTGTTGAAGTAGTTAGAATCAAAAATAATTTTCAGATGATTGAAATAAAGTGTTAAGTTGCAATTTTCACGGTTTTGAACTATTTTTGTCATTTTCGCGCGTACAATTTGCTCAAACTTGGTTGGTTATGCACGAAACTTGGCACACAACAGTATTTGGTATATATTATTGTGTTGAAGTGGTCTGAATGGAAAATAATTGTCATATGCTTGAAATGAAGTGTAAAGTTGCGTTTTTTAGTGTTTTGAATGAGTTTTGTCACTTTCGCGCGTAAAATAACTTAAACTTGGTTTGTTATGCACGAAACTTGGCACACAATACTATTTAGTATATATTATTGCGTTGAAGTGGTCCAAATCGAAATTAAATGTCATATGCTTGAAATTAAGTGTTAGGTTGAGTTTTTAACGTTTTTGAAGCGTTTTTAATTTGGCACTAATTTTTTAATTGTGTTTTCAACAAAAAAATAGCATTTACTGCGGCTATTACGTGCTTGAATTTTTGGAAGATATCATAAAAGCCGTGAAGAAACTCGGGGTACAAAGTATTGATTCTGAAGTATTTATTATGTTTTTAAATTATAATATAATAAATATTTATTAGAAAATCTATAATACATATGTACAATAACTTTTTAATAATTTCTTTTAATACTTAGATTATATATGACACTGCAAGGGAAACACGCGAATTGACGGAAATAGAAATACGCGAAGTGAAAGACAAAGTTGCCGTGTATATTTCTAATTTATGTTGGTAGCTTATGTTCTCAGTATGGTTGTAATGCGTTAAGTTTATGTATATATATTTGTATATATTATATATTATATAATTGATTTGTAAATGAACAATTAAATTATTTATGTATATTATATATATATATATATATATATATATATATATATAATATATATATATATATATATATTTATATATATATATATACTATATATATATATATATATATATATATATATATATATATATATATATATATATATATGTTATATATATATATATATATATATATATATATATATATATATATATATATATATATTATATATATATATATATATATATATATATATATATATATATATATATATATATATATATATATATATATATATATATATCACTAGTGGAAAAAAAGCTATTGGTTGCTTATAATTGACTGCGGTTTTAGTGTATACGCAACCAATGTTTAAAATTTTAAAAAAAAAGGAATAGGCTGCGGTTTTTTTATTTGTCCGCAGCCAATAAGAGTAATAAAATAATGGGCTGCGGTTTATCAATTGGTCCGCAGCCAATAAGTGTAGAGCCCAGCCCAACAAAAGTCTTCTGAACCTTAAAATGCGCCTCCATATAAAAGGACCCTCAATAACCTACTCAATAACCTACTCATTTTTCTTAACAAAGTATTTGGAATTAATTTGTCTTAACATACTCATTTTTCTTCATCTCAATAACCCTCATAACCATCAATTCCTTTATTTGTCTTAACATCAGATCTTGCACCTTCAAGAACAGAACTCCCATCTGAAGCATACTCATTTTTTGATTTCACCTCAGATCTCGTCTTCATCTCAGAGAAAAACGAGATGTTCTTCATATAATTTGGAATTAATTTCGAAGCCTACCAGATCTGGAAGATGAAGATGATTCTTCGTTTGTAACTTTTTTTTCGTTTTTTTGTAATTTTTTTCGTTTTTTTGTGATTTTTTTCGTTTTTGTTAGATTTATTTGTATTCGAAAATTGTTGAAATTTGATCTGGGTTGTTAGATTTATTTGTATTCGAAAATTGTTGAAATTGTTGTTAGATTAATTTCGAAAATTGTTGTTAGATGAAGATGATTCTGGGTTGTAGAGACTTTGATCTAGATTTAATATGTATTCGAAAATTGTTAGATTTATTTGTTGTTAGAATTATTTTCGTTTTTGTTGTTAGATTTATTTTCGTTTTTTGTAATTTTCCCTTGTTTGAAATTTCAGATCTTGAAATTTCGTTTTTGTTTGATGTTCTTGCATGATGTTCTTAATTTCAGATCTAGATTATTTCATGATGTTCTTAATTTTCTCTTGTTCTTGCTTCCCAAGTATAAAACGAAAATTTTTTTTTTGAAAAAAAATAAAAATTTTTCTTGAAAATGGGGTATTGGCTGCGAACATAATGTCCGCAGCCAATAACTTTATCTTATTTGCTGCTACTCCAAGGGCTGCGAGACAAAACCACAGCCAATACCCCTAAAAAAATCGCAGCCAATAAGCTTTTATCCACTAGTATATATATATATATATATATATATATATATATATATATATATATATATATATATATATATATATATATATATATATATATATATATTTGAAAATTAGGGACATATATATAAAAGGAGAAAACACCATTTGAAACATGATCCAACTACTGCAGTAAAAACACGAGGGGAAAAAGGCATTGGACAAGAGGACCATGGATCGCCAGAACGGTAAAAACACCATTTCTAAAAACACCACAAGCATCTAATCCTACGACCGTACACACTAATGTAGTTGGTCCTACAACTTACACACCATATAATCTATGAGTTTTTAACCACAAAAAACTTATAGCAAAATACAAGCATCACAAAACAAAAAACACCAAGCATCAAAGTCCAGCAAAAAAGGGGAACACCAGCAGATCCAACATCATTCATCAAAACGACCATCACATCCTCCTGTTTACACACCAAACTGTACGAATACAGTGACACCATTCAAGTTGTCCAAAGAGAATAGTCGTTACTTCTCCAATATTAAGAACCAATCATAAAACCCCCATAGACAAAACACAAGGCACAAGCTACCAACAACCATACTCCAACGCTCCATAATCCAAAATCTCAGGCACAAGCTACCAACAACCATACTCCAGCGCTCCATCATCCAAAATTTGTAAACCATCACCTCCATACCAAGCTTCCTACGGCCCCAAAGGAATCTCCACCATTGAAAAAAGCGGATTCGCCACCTCCATACAACAGCAGTCTCAAGCAAGGACCAAAATAGCAACACCAGAAACCAAAACGTACACCCCTAAACAACACCTACAGTACCGAGCATGGCCAGATTTTTCAGCAAAACATCCGTAGACCCCGAAACTCCATTGAAACAAACGACAAGAAAAGAACATCCACCGTCAGACACCATTGGCACCAAACCAGAAAAGCAGAAAAACACCATTACAAAACCCAAATTCCGCAAAACACCTCGCCATCGATCCATAAGACTTCGAATGGCCTGCATCCTAAAAACTCCAGAGAACACCAGTGCACCATCAAAAATAACAAGGGGGTTGCCCATGAATCCCAAATCCAGAGAAACAATCAAAAATTGAAACAGGAAACATAGGGCAGACAATAGACACCAGATCTAACATAAACCAGAAGCTTTGAACCACCAACAAAAGCCAAAACCACAACATCACAAAGCCAGACAATCATGACCCAAACCAACATCGAAAAACCCCGATATAAAAATGACACCACCCAGAAACTTAAAATGGCAAAGAACCGAACTCAGAAGAAAGAAACCAGAAAATTAATGAGGGATCCCAAACGACAATCGACAACTATCCCCAAAATCACGCAGACAATCTCGGGTCAATAAAGACAGTGGTCACCTCCAACTTTAAGCAATGATCCCCACCCAAGAGCCCAAAGCCCAAGAAGGAATATGAAACGCCCAACCGACCCCAAAGCATGTCGACAGAAAAAAGACAAGAAAATGAACCGTCAATCCCAAAGCACAACGACGCCTAAAAACCAGCACCAACAAAACCGGATCTCCACCGTCCTAAAAACCTCATAGCAGCCCTTTGAAACTTCGAAAAGGTTCAAAACACCAACTCAAAGAAAAATTTAGCCGCCGTAAAAACGAGTACAAGAAAACCCAAAAGCAAAATAATTCATAAAAGCCATACCCACCAGCCAACGAACAGATCGGGATGAAGAAGCCCAAACCTAGCACCACCACCGACAATTGCAAGCTAAAGTATCCAAAGAAAAACCGCCCATTATAGATCTAGAATACCTCCCAAAACAGACCAAAGTACCTAGAAAAACCGACAAAACTCAATCCAAAGTACCCACAACCCAGAAACTAAAACACCGCCGACAAAGAACACCCACGACACCAGCATCTCAAAGCCAAACACCATTGAAACCAAAGAACGAGGGCTATAACCGCCTGGATAAAAGATTGTGAAATCTCCAAAAACAAAACGAACTAATAACCCCAAAAGAATTACATAACCAACGCACATAACCCAAAAACAAACAAGAAAGTAAAAAATGAAGAGAAAATACTCAGAACAGATCTACAACAAGCACCACCCGTGAGGCCCTCCAAGGGGAGGAAAACCAAAACCCAAGGAGAGCCTTTATCTCTAGATTCTCTCAATTACATTTTTATATTATATTATATTATATAAAATTATATATATAT
>CM033458.1:1322932-1410873 GCA_019425755.1 Amaranthus cruentus | reverse complement strand
TATTATTTTGGTGATAATTAATGGTGATTATAGCTGGTTTTTTATTGTTGAATATTTATTATTGTATAATTAGGATAATATATACAAATATCAATAAAATAAAAAAAATTTTAAAAAAACATCACATTGGCTGCGGATAGATATTAAAATCACAGCCAATAATGTGCCCAAATTTGGGTTTCTCAATCAAAATCACATTATTGGCTGCGGACAGGCTAAAAAACCGCATCCAATTTGATTATTTCTTGCTGCGTTTTTTAACCGCAGCCATTGTTTAATACTATCAGCTGCTACCACAAGTGCTTGGGTCCAAAACCGTTGCCTTTACTGGCCTACAAATCGTAACCTTTGAGTTTTTTTCCACTAGTGCTAAGAGGCAATGTTGATGCATTGGATATGGTCTTAGGGAAAGACCATCAAGGGCGGGTAGTCGTAAAAGGAGGCGTCTGTGTGGGGATAAGGAAGGCATTCGGCAACGAGTGTGTAGCTACTCAATCCATAACGATGCCACTTAATGAAGTAGAGAGACTCAAAGAAAAATTCACAACTGATGTCACAACATAAGTTACAAAGGACATTCTCGACAAGGTGGCATCACTGTTGCAAAAGATGGGAGCACCCACTGTTGACTTGTCAAATATGATTTCCGAGGACCAGCAAAGTCAACATGGGGATCTTAAGGCTTCAGTGGAGCGAGCACCCGAGCCCATTACCCTCGTAGCACACCAGCCCATTCATACACGTAGCACACCCGAGCCACAAAATCCTACACCGGAGACCATGAACTCCGTTGCTTAGTACCTGAAACCAACACCCGAGCCAGTGCTAAAGGTACATATAGTTCATATAAGCGCGTATTTTGACACACGTTTATTCTGGCCCCAAACTATGAAAGGTGATTATTTTTTTTTTGAAATTGATCTTATCATTTGATTTTAAAGTTCACTTATTCTCTAACTCGTTGATTTCAAATTGTGGTTTGTAGTGTGCATTGGATACTTTTGGTCATATGTCCTATGACGAATACGGTGCAAGTCTTCGATTCATTACATAATGGCCAACCCCTGCCTCGCAACATAAAATTCAAAGGCTTGTAGTATACGTAAGTTTAAAAATTTTACCAATTTCATTTAAGTGTTATATATATAAAAATGAATAGTATTACAAAAATAGTTATACTTTTTCCATACGTTTCAGTGCCATCACGTGGGGAAATGTGATCTGCTGCGAGAGCCACATACCCGAAATGCAAAGCAGTAAAGGTACAAAACACTATTTAAAGCGTTTTTGTCACTTTCGTGCGTAAAATAGCTTAAACTTGGTTTGTTATGCACGAAACTTGGCACACAACACTATATGGTATATATTATTGTGTAGAAGTGGTTAGAATCGAAAATAATACTTATATGCTTGGAATTACGTGTTAAGTTGCGATTTTAAAGGTTTTGAAGTGTTTTTGTCACTTTCGAATGTAAAATAGATTAAACTTGGTTGGTTATGCATGAAACTTGTCACAAAACATTATTTGGTATATATTATTGTGTTGAAGTGGTTAGAATCAAAAATCAATATCATATGCTTGAAATTACGTGTTAAGTTGTGATTTAAACAGTTTTGAAGCAATTTTGTCACTTTCGCACGTAAAACAACTTAAACTTGGTTTGTTATGCACGAAACTTGACACAAAACATTATTTGGTATATATTAATATGTTCAAGTGGTTAGAATCGAAAATAATTAACAAATGCTTGAAATTACGTGTTAAGTTGCGATTTTAACGATTTTGAAACATTTTTGTCACTTTCGCACGTAAAATAGCTTAAATTTCGTTTGTTATGCACAAAACCTTGTACACAATATTATTTGGTATATATTATTGTGTTGAAGTGGTTAGAATTTAAAATAACTATCAAATGCTTGAAATTACGTGTTGTGTATTGATTTTAACGGTTTTGAAGAATTTTTTTCACTTTCGCACGTAAAATAGCTTATACTTGGTTTGTTAGGCACGAAACTTGGCACACAACACTATTTGGTATATATTATTGTGTTGAAGTGGTTAGAATAGAAAATAATACCCATATGCTTGAAATTATGTGTTAAGTTGCGATTTTTACGGCTTTGAAGTGTTTTTGTGACTTTCGCACGTAAAATTGCTTAAACTTGGTTTGTTATATGCGAAACTTGGAACAAAACATTATTTGGTATACAATATTGTGTTGAAATGTTTAGAATCGAAAATAATTGTCATATGCTTGAAATTACGTGTTAAGTTGCGATTTGAATGGTTTTGAAGCGTTTTTGTCACTTTCGCACGTAAAATAGCTTAAACTTGGCACACAACATTATTTGGTATATATTATTGTGTTGAAGTGGTTAGAATCAAAAATAATACTCATATGCATGAAATTACGTGTTAGGTTGCGATTTTAACAGTTTTGAAGCGTTTTTGGTAGGGATGGCAATGGGTCCGACTCGACTCGGACTATCCACCCTCCGACTTTGCTCCGAATAAATCTCGGACTATTTTTTTCAGTCCACCTCCAGTCGGAGTCGGATTATGCATACTTTAACATTGCTCCGACTCGGACTCTCGGACATCCGGCGGACTTCGGATTATATCAAGATTTATTTTTATCGATACTACATTTATGATTTTAAAGCACGAAAAAATTAATATAGATTGTTCTTCAAATTCAACTTGAATACGACATATTAGTCCTACAATTACAACAAACAAAATAGTCCTTAGTTTCCTAAAATTACATTAACACACACAAAAATTACATAAATGATGAAGTCTTCGATTCTTCATGCTCAACATTAGAACATCATTCTTCGTCTATAGCTTCTACATCCTCGTCTTCAAAAATCGGTGCATATTGAAGGGGATTTGCTTTAGCGTCTACAAATTAGAAATAAGAAGATTAATAAATGATACTCCCTCCTATTCAGCTCAGGTGTCCCATTTCCATTTTGGGTCAAGTCACCCTAAATGTCCCATTTCCTTTTTGGGTATGGTTTTTTTTACACTTATACCCCTAAAAAGTTAACCTATTAACATTTTTATCCTTATTTATCCCTTACTAATTTCCCCACTTCTACTTAATCTAACATAATTAAACCGAATTAAAACATACCCTTAAATCATCACTCCCCCCTTTTTAACCCTATCTCCCTCACTGATACTAGATATTTTAAGAACCCTACCTCCCTCTTCTTCAACCTGGGTTCTACAAGAACCCTAGTACTGTTCTTCTTCTTTCCCTCCTTCTGTCTGATCTTCGACTTTTCTTCTCTCCCTCCTTCTGTTTGTTCCCTTTCTTGCTTCTGCTCTCATGGAAAACCCTAAGTCACGCACTAAGAACCCTAACTTGCCAAAGAACTCACCCCTGAAGAAGATAAAGTCGCCATTCAAGTCACCCCTGAAAAACCCTAACTCGCCATCTTCTTCGAATCTGGGTATCTCTAAATCCCCTTACAAATCGCCATCTAAGCTTGAGTATGTGGGTTTTAATGATGGAAACCTTAGATCTGGGTCTTTAAAGTTCGACTATTATGATGATTCAACCTCTGTTGAGATTGATCCTAAATGGGGAAGAGAGCTTCACTCTAAAGGTGAGCCCATCTACACACCTGACCCTTATGATTGGGAGAATCATGAATATACCTCCGTTGATGCTGTATTTTTGAATAGTGATTGTGAAGAAGAAGAGTGGCTTGATAAGCTTGGTCCTTTCTTAAGTGAGTTTCTGTTCTTGTGGGTGCATGTGGTTTTTTGACTGATGATGATGTTGTTTGAGTCGTTTTTTATGCATTTTTAAAATTTGCTCTGTGAACTTTTAAGTGAGAGCATGATTTAGCCACCTAAAATCGAATCTATGTAGGGTTTGGATTAATTTCTGACTTTCAAGTGCAAAGATATGGTTCGATTTTATCACTCAATGATTTAAAAAAAAAAATTCCCTGAGAGTAATGCAAACAACCCAGCCTTTTCATTTCTTTGTATAAATATACAAATGTTTCATTTTAAACAACACAAAAATTTTACATTGTTGTTTAGATCTGAAACACCCACATTTTTAGATCCCAAAAGTTTGTCCAAAAATAAACGGAATGTCATTTGAGATTAGGGTTTGTTGCTTGATTGTTGTTGGTTTCGGATATGGTTGTTTGTTGCTTGATTGTTGCTAGTTTGTGTGTTTGCTGATTTGTGCTGGTTGCTGGACTTTGTTGAAATTTGATGTTCTGTTCGTATGATGCTCCCAAAAAGTTTTTGATGAAATCTGTGTATGGCCCATTCCATTTTCTGCTTCCTTACGTCATTGTTGTTGTTCTGGGTCTGGTACAACTTTTCTTGTTGATGCAATGTTACTCCCTTGTTCAATGTCTCCTGTAGCTGTGCTTATTTTTGAGAATAAAAATTAAAGTGAATCAAGCACCAATTGTTTGTCAATGCTCAAATAATCTGGCAATGTGCCCTCTCTTGCTGCTTTTGTCTTGTTCATATGTGGAATGTGATAATCAAAACCTCCTTGTCTATTCATTACCTCAATCATACATGCTTGTAAAGTAATGAACACAAACCTAAGACATTGTGGACTTAGGTTGTCAAAAGCAGTGTTTACAGCACTAAGTAATTGAGTTACATTGTATGCCGCTTTTTGATAGTGTAACGCTTGAATTGACCTAAAAAACCCTAAATCTAACACATTCATATCAGGGGATTTGGGTGGCTGTTGAACAAGTTGAATGTAAAAGCCATCTTTCATTGATTCTTGTAAAAACTCAGTGTCATTTGGTGCTATATGTGGCTTGGCATTGTCTTGTTTCACATAAATGTGCTTAGACAGATTGGCTGGCCATTTTGCTCTAATGCTTGGTAGTACATTTGTGATTAATATGGCCCTTATGTGTTCTTTGGTGATTGATTGAATTGGTTTTGTTTCCAGCTCCCCTCTCTTCCTGTTCTTTGAGCTTCTTTTAGCTGGCTCCTGTGTAATAAATGGCCATATGCCAATCTTACCATCTAACTGACACTCACCATCACTTTAAAATATGGGCTTTGCAATAGCACACATAAACATTATTTTAGGTATAAACCTCTTTGATTGACACTCTCTATGGGGTTCCATTTCACCCGGAGCCAGATAATAAGTTTGCGTCTTTCGGGTGAGATAGAAATGTTTTTCATCAATGTGAACTACGTTTGTGTGTGGCTTAAACTTGAATGCATCACTGATTTCATCATATGCACATTTTGATAAAGCAAAACTTAACCCGTGTAGCTTGTTATTCTCTGTCAAAGCTGGCTTGATTGCATTTGTGTGCTTCCTAATGACTTTGTTCTTCTTCTATCTACAAACAGTGGTTTGTGAAACACCCATCTGCTTTGCCACTGAATGTTGAGTACTTTTTAGTTCGTATTTGATGGCCTTTAATATGTTTTCATCAAAGTTGATAGTGTTAAATGCTTGTCTTCCCACTTTTTTACTGTTGAGGTTTATGACTGTGCTTTGGTTGCTGATTTGGCTTTTGACTTCGTTCCACAACCTTGTTATTGTCTTCCTACAAACTTGGAATTCATTTGCTAATGCATTAATGGTCCCAAGTTGTGGTTTCCCCTTCGTATTTAATGATGGAAGTAGCTTTTGCATGATTTAGTCTTTGCTCTTTTGTTAAATTTTTTGAGAGTGCCATTGTGATTTAGAAATTGCAATTAATGTTTGTTTGATCAAAGTGCTGTGTATTTATGGCCTTAACTTTTCTGTTTCATGATGATACTGCTGTGTATCACTCAATGGCGCCTAATTTTTGGGATTTTTAATTAGTTTGGCGGTTTGTTTTAAAGTGTTTTGATGTTCTGAAATTTTTTTAAAAAAATGGGCGCCTGTATTCTGATCTCTTTATTGAATTTTTGGACATTTTAATTTTGGGATTTTTACATTTTGTGGGTAGTTTGATGAAAAATGATTATGAGAAATAGGTTGTTTGCAATTGGCGGCTATTTAAGAAAATAACAATGCATTATTTTGGTAATTTAAAAAAACTAAAGTCAATGATCGCAAGAAAATCCGCACTCACATGATTAGTAACGACTGTAATTACGTCACGGCCGTCAAAGAATTGAGAAGGCTAGGCGAGATACCGTAATGGATTTATGTAATTTTATTTAGTACTCGGCTCAAGTTTATGTAATTTAGGAAAATTATTGTAATTGTTGGATGTATTTATGTAATTTCCGTATGTAATTGGCGAAACTATGTAAAATCGGGGTTGTAATGAAAAATATTCCGACTTTTGGGTTTTAAAATTATCAATTTTAAGTTTCTATAAAAAAAACCCACAAAATTGGTGGGAATCATTAACTTTTAATCTCTACAATTAAAAACCCATAATAACACTCTCTCTCCTACCCATAGGGTCCCATTTTGACTCTTCTTAAATACCGTGAAAAGTCAAATGGGACTCTTATCCTGAATAGGAGGGAGTATAATTATATAATTTCTTAATTGTACGTAAAGATGTAAAAAAATTAAATACCTTTGAATTCCCTACGCCTCCAACTTTGAAGGCACATCAAAGCTTCGACAGTCTCCGGAAGAAGCCTACTACGATGAGGTCCAATAACTCTACCACTACGATGAGGTCCAATGACAGTCTCAAGATGAGTAAACCTAAGAAAATCAACATCTTTATTAAACCTAACAGAATGAGTAAACCTAACACAATCCATATCTTAAAATCAAAATTCAAAAACCCTACATTATATCATCATCATCATCATCATCCTACCCAGTATATCCCACTCATAGAAAAAAAACCCTACATTATATACTACATCAAATTCAAAAACACAACAATTATATACTACTTTAGTAAAATCAACATCTTTATTAAACAACAAAATAAACAAAATAAACAACAATATCTTAAAATGAAAAACCAACAACAAAATAAACAAAATAAACAAAATCAAGGATACTCATGATTCACAAAATCAACAAAAATAACAACAAAATAAACAACAATTACATACTATTCAAGATGAGTAAACCTATAAAAATCAACATCTTTATTAAACAACAAAATCAACAAAATCAAAATCAATAAAATCAACAAAATCAACAACAAAATAGAGAGTTTGGAATTGTGTCTTTTTCTCTTTGCCTCTTTGGGAGTCTGGGACGTTGGGAACTGGGACCTTAGGGAGTCTGGGACGGTGGGAACTGGGACCTTAGGGTTTCTGGAGTGGATGCGTGAGCGTGAGATAGGGTTTCTGGAATTCTGGGTTTGGAATTGGGTCTTTTACTCTTTGTCTCTTTGGGAGTGACGGTGGGAACTAGGCTTAGGATTTATTTTTATTTTTTTCATTCTTTTGTTAAAATTAATCAAGGGCTAAGATTAAAAGAATATTGAAATCAATGGTTAGAACACTAAATTCATGTGACATAATGTGATTGGCTATTGAAGGTTTTTAAGAATTGATGAGGTGGATATCATCAAAACCATTCATTCATCCACATTCCGCATTACATATCATCAATGGCTTAAATTTAATTAATGGTAAAATACAATTTTAATTTCTTAAAAAAGATAATTATCAATAAAATTGAATAAGAATTACAAAGAATTATGAGGTTATTAGTGATTTAAATATAATTAAATAAAATTTTAATTTGTTATTAGCGGTTTAATTTCGTTTCATTCATAATAATGGACAACTTACAACTAAATCTTTGATATACTATCGATTAACTATCTGATTGATTATCATATAAATTAATAGTTTAATTTATTTAGTTTTAGTATGAGTCCATATTCCATAATAGTCTAACGACATAATCAAACTTACAATATTCAATCTCACTTACAAATTTAACGACATAGTTTCAAGTCTATATAACTATTAGACAAGTTCCAACTTCCAATTAAATATTTCTTAAACAATCGATTAAGTATCTAATTGATTAATATTTTTTTTGGCAATTAAGTATAATATATATACCATGAGGAACCAAAAACAAAACAAGGCCCAAACTTAACTTAGAGCCAAGCAAAAGCACCTCAACATGCTGAGGCCCAACCAGAACTACCTACTACAAAAGAAGATTTCTCATCCTATCTGTACATCTAGATGAAACCCTAAAAATGATCTCTCTAGCTATTTGGTTGGGGGTACAAAATTTTTTATCAAATACAATAAATTTTCTCTGCTTCCAAATCCCATAGATCATTTCAGTCCAAATCATCACAACAATTTTAGCTCGATCAGTTTTTTTCCCATTTAGCCACTGCATAATCTCGATTTCTTCCTGGATGTTTCCTGCATCATGGTGAAAATTTAGACCTTCCAATACTATCTTTCTGATCTCTTGGGCATTCTGACAATCAAAGAAGAGGTGTTGAAGTGTTTCTTCTTCCTGGTGGCAGATGTCACACTCTAGCGTATAATCATCCTTCCATTAGCTGATGCGGTCTTTAGTGGCCAGTTTGTTTTGGATTGCTAACCATGTAATAAAGAGGGCGCTGGGGGAGGCAAAGTTTCTTTTCATGATGTTCCTCCAACTCACGATTGGCATGTCTGCAATAAGATGGTTGTATGATTTGCCTATAGAGAATCTTTCTTTGTGTAGGCATGTGTTCCATCCTCCTAGCTGGGCAACAACATCTCTCTGATTGATGATCTTCTTGAAGCTCCACGAAGCATGAATGGAGACTTCGATGCTATAGATATCTCTGCTTTTGATGTAATAGCTGTGAACCCATTTTACCCAAAGATTTTTTTTCCTTTGCTCTATGTTCCAGACATGTTTCATAAGAGCAGCCGTGTTCCATTTCTTCATATCCTGCAGATTCAGGCCACCTCTATCATGGGGAAGCACCATTTTCACCCAGGCAAAAACAGTTTTCCTTGGGATTCCCTCTTTTCCGGTCCAGATGAAGGATCTACAAACATCCTCAATCATTTTGATGAGCTTTTTGGGCAGGCAAAAGATTTGGGCCCAGAAATTTTCGACCCCCCGGATGACGCTTCTCACCAATTGGATTCTTCCTGCATAAGAGAGGAGCTTCGAAGACCACCAATGGATTTTGCCAATAATTTTGTCTACCAAGGGTCGACAGTCATACACATTCAGCTTCTTAGAATGAAGAGGGACACCGAGGTATCCGAAGGGAAAGGTTCCCACTTCCATTTGCAGAAGTTGGATGATAGTGTTATGAGTATGATCAGAGGTACCATTAGTGTACACATTACTCTTACTCGGATTTGCCTGGAGCCCAGATGAAGAAGAGAATGAATCAAAGGTAGTCATCATGGCCTTGACTGAGTCTAGATCTCCCCCACAAAACATAAGGAGGTCATCCGCAAACATGAGGTGGGTGTGGTTAACTCTGCTGCATCTGGGGTGATATTTGTATTGCTTGTTATTCTTCAGATTCCCCATGAGTCTTGACAGGTATTCCATTCCTATAGCGGACAGATAGGGAGACATAGGGTCTCCTTATCGAAGGCCCTTCGCAGCTTTGAAAGGCTTTAGAGGAGCACCATTGACAAGGATGGAGAAGGAGACAGAGGTCACACAACACATGATCCACTTACGAATCTAGGAGGGAAGCCCATCTCTTCTATAACCTGCTGCAAGAAATTCCAGTCAAGAGAATCATAGGCTTTCTTGAGGTCTACTTTTATCATACAGCTGGGATTGTTGTTCTTCCTGTTATAACCCTTGATGATTTCTGTTGCAAGGAGAATGTTATCTGAAAGTTGTCTCCCCGGGATGAAGCCAGATTGAGCTAGGTCCACAACCTTACCAATAACCTTCTGCAGTCTCTGGGTCAGTATTCTCGATATGATTTTATACAACACATTGCAGCAGGCAATAGGTCTGTAGTCTCCCATTGTACAAGCATTACTCTTCTTGGGTATGAGGGTGAGGGTAGTGAAGTTTATGGGGGGAAAAGAGTTCCTTCCACAAAGAAGTGCTTGACTGCGGTGATAATATCATCTTTGGTGATGTGCCAAGTAGCCTTAAAGAATTTAACATTGAACCCATCTATACCCGGAGCTTTATTATCATTTATGCCAAACACAGCTTGACGAATTTCCTCCTCTGTGACCTCTTGGATCAAGCAGTATATATCATCAGCCTGAAGTTGAGCCCCCCTACGCATACTCTCCCTATCAATGTCGAGTGAACCAGAGGCGGTCCCTTGGAGTTTTTTGTAGAAGCCAACAATCTCTCCTTCGATGTCGTATGGTTTTATGAGATAATTACCCTCTGTGTCCCAGAGCTCATAAATATTAATTAGTATATAGACTAATACCATAATTCTAATAGTTTATTTAACTTAGTTTTAGGTTTTACTAGACTTAAATAATTTCAAAAGTCAATAATATGTAAGACTGTAAGTCTATAATAATCTAATCGATTGTTTTGACAAGGTTCAATCCTTCAACTTGATTAAATTTACAATATTAAATCTCTCTTACAATGTGAATGTAATTAGTCACTCATATTGATATAGTCAGATGTCAACTTTGCAATTTTGCTTAGAATAAACTTATTTTCATATAAAATTTTAAATTTTCAAAATATAAAAATGCCTTAAATTAAAATTTGAGTCGGATGTCGCATGGAATCGGGTTGAGTCGGGTCGAATCGGGTCAAATCGAAGTCGGGTCGAGTCGGAGTCGGAGTCGGATCGGAGTCGGAGTCGGTCGGATTATCGAATTTTTTTAACGGTCCAACTCCGATCCGGCTCTAGCTCGGAGTCGGATTGTATAATCGGAGTCGGTGTCGGATTTTTCCCAGTTCAGAGACGAATCGGATAAAAAACCTCGAGTCGAGTCGGATCAGGGGCGGATTCGGACTGAATTGCCCATCCCTAGTTTTTGGCACTAACATATATAATATATTTTTTCATAGTGGTTGCACAAAAATAATAGCATTGACTGCGGCTACTACGTTATTAAATTTATGGATGATATGATACAAGCCGTGAAGAACGTCGGGGTAGGTAATACTGATGTCGTAAGTATTTATTATGTTCTTAAATTATAATAGGAAAATTTGCTCAAAATAATCCCACCCGTTGGCCAAAAATAATCCCAACTATCAATTATTTTTTAATAAATATAACTATTCTCATAATTTGTTGAAAACATACTCACCCCTTTGTTATCGGCTACAACAAGTAACTTTTCCACTATTTTTTTTTCTTTTTTTCACTTAATTGTTCAAAACTAACTCTTCCCCTTCATCTATTAATCAAAAGAGAACAAAAAAATGGAAAAGTTACATGTTGCAGCCGATTAAAAGGGAGGTGGGTATGTTGTCAACAAACTATGAGAATAGTTGGAATTAATAAAAAATAATTGATAGTTGGAATTTAGTTTGGCCAACGGATGATAGTTAGGATTATTTTGAGCAAATTTTCCATTATAATATTCTATATTTATTGAAAAATCTAATTATATGTATTAACTTTATAATTATTTCATATAATTTAATATAGATTTTACACGACACTCCACCAGAAAGACGCAAATTGAAGGACATGGAAATGCGCGAAGTGAAAGACAAGGTTGCCGTGTATCTGTCTAATTTATGTTAGTAGTTATGTGTCGAAGTAATTATTTTCGCTTTATTAGGACTTTATAAATGTGTGTGTGTATATATATATATATATATATATATATATATATATATATATATATATATATATAGGGGAGGGATCCATTGAGAAAAAGTTGAAAATGAGAAGGCTAAGAAGGACTCTACACCCTTGATTTCACTAAAATAAAAAAATCTATGGTCACGATTGAGCCAAAAACACATAATTGTAAAAGTAAATATGTTACTCAGAAGGGTAACTATGAAATAATTTTTAAAATGTTCTTAATTTATAACATAGTATCTTTTTTTGTATATATAATAACCCAAAAAAATCAAACGAAAATCCTTCTCACCCTTCTCATTTTAAAATCCTTCTTATTTTTTTGTATATATATATATATATATATATATATATATATATATATATATATATATATATATATATATGTAGGATCAGTAAATACTAAAAGTGGTGAAAACTGAAAACGCAGAGGTATACATATTGTAGCAAAAGGGGTAATATTATCTTATAACGTGTACATATATTTTGTGAAGAAAAAAAGTTCATATAATTTACAGAATATGTACCCTTTTATGTATATATGTACCCCTTTTGAGAAAATGTCTAATTATTTACGATGCCATCCAAATATGTATCATTTTAGCTTTTATGTACCATTTTCGTTTCACCATTTTAATTGATTTTCACATGTTTATATATATATATATAGATATATATATATATATATATATATATGTATATATATATATATACATATGTATATACATATATATATATATATATATATATATATATAGCAATGGAATACTTATCTAGACTCTTGTACACCCAGGGACATAATGAGAAGTTCCACTCCCACCCAAGATGCAGGAAAGAGAACATTACTCATCTCCTCTTTGCTGATGATCTCCTCATGTTCTGTCGGGCAGATAAGACTTCAATGCAGAGCTTGATGTGCACTTTCAGACGCTTCTCGAAAGCTTCCGGGCTTGAGGCTAAGACAAACATGAGCAAAGCGTACATAGCTGGGGTGGATAATCAAAGCAAAGATAGGCTGTTGCATTTCCGCCATATGGAGGAACGTGCGTTCCCTTTCCGCTACCTAGGGGTTCCCCTACACTCCAAAAAGCTCAATTCTAGAGACCGCAGGCCGTTGATTGATAAAATTGTTGGGAGAATTGGCTACTGGTCCTCTCGCCTCCTCTCTTATGCGGGGAGAATCCAGCTGGTGCGCAGTGTGATAGGGGGTATTCAGAACTTCTGGGCTCATATTTTTTGCCTCCCGAAAAAGCTGATTAAGATGGTAGAGAATGTCTGCAAATCTTTCATTTGGACTGGGAAAGAAGGGATATCCAAGAAGGCAGCAGTGGCTTGGAGCCAGATGACCTTGCCGCTTGCAAAGGGAGGCCTCAACCTCAGAGATATGTACACCTGGAACAAAGCTGCTCTTCTTAAGCATCTTTGGAATCTGGCGCGTAAAAAAGACAACCTATGGGTGAAATGGGTCCACAGCTACTACATGAAGAATCAAGAGGTTCGAAATGTGAGAATCTCCATTCATGTGTCTTGGAACTTTAAGAAGATCATTAAGCAAAGAGACCTCGTAGACACCTTAGGGGCTGGGATAAATTTACAGAAGATGGCACCTTCACCATTGGAAGGGTTTACATTCGGCTTACTACAGATGCACCTAGAGTAGCATAGGGGGACATCATGATCAAGAACTATCCCAGCCCAAGCGCAAAGTTCATCACGTGGCTAGCGATCCAGGATGGGCTTGCGACTAAAGATAGAATCGGGAAATGGCATACTATCTCGGATGACAAGTGTGTGTTGTGCAATGGGGCCAGAGAATCAGTTTAGCATCTCCTTTTTGATTGTCTGAATGCTAGGGAAATCCGGTCAAGGCTGTTCAAGTTTCTTTATTATAACCTCGACGATCCAACTTCCAGGCTGAAATTATCACGATGAACAAGATCAACAAGAAGAAAGCTGACCGAGCTAAACTGATTGTAGCATTATGGACAGAGATGATCTACAACATATGGAGACAGCGCAACAACAAGATCTTCGATAACCGCAACCTCAGTACGAAGGAGGTTCATGATCTTATAGTCTTTAGAGTAGCTGGGAGGGTAAACAGTAGAATGATTGACATGCTTGTATCTAAGTAGATGTCTTGTGTAGTTTTTTGGGCTTTCGCTCCCTTTTTGTTGTGAGTGATAGCGTTTTTGGTGGCCCGGGCTGGAGTTAATTTCCGGACCGTGCGTTTCCCTCTGTATCTATATTTTTGGTATATAATACAAATCAATTGGCAATATATACATATATATATCTCTATATATATATATATATATATATATATATATATATATATATATATATATATTATATATATATATATATATTATATATATATATATATATATATATATATATAGATTTAGGATCAAATGAGAAGGATTTTAAAATGAGAAGGATGAGAAGGATTTTGTTTGATTTTTTTTAGTTACTATATATATAAAAAAAGATACTATGTTATAAAAAAAGAACACTTTAAAATTTATGTCATAGTTACTTTTCTGCGTAACATAGTGACTTTTACAATTATGTGTTTTTGGCTCAATCGTGTCCATAGATTTTTTTATTTTAGTGAAATCAAGGGTGTAGAATCCTTCTTACCCTTCTTATTTTCATCCCCCTTCTCATTGGATCCCTCCCCTATATATATATATATATATATATATATATATATATATATATATATATATATATATATATATATATATATATATATATATATTATATATATATATAGTGTTTTTGCAATCAGCGATGATTTTAAAACATTAGACGACATAATTTCACTCTCTTAAAATGCTATTTCTCTCTCTTTGTCTTGATATTGTGTTCTTGCAAGTTATACATAAACTAAAGATTAAAATCAAGCATACTCTTCAACTCCTCATAAGTTGAATGATGTGAAGCGAAAATATGCATTTCATTTGATTCTGGCGCCCAATTTCAATCACGTTTTCTTTTGCGACATTACATTGTTGAATCATAAATAAGAGCTTCTACCAAAAACCAAAGACAAGGTTCAAGGGGTTTAAGATCAGTTTCATGAAAATACAAATACATAAGGATATGTAATGGTGCATGTTATGTTTCACACCAGTGGCCTCGAGCCCTCAACACTCAAAATCATTACGAAACTGCACAAAAACTATACAAAGATATAAAAAAATAAATGCATATAGCGGAATTGCAAGAAACTATTTCTTAACATCTAAACAGAATCGCATGCATATCATAATATGAATTATTAGATATGGAAGAATATCATACCCTTGATGCGTGAATTCCACGTTATATAATCGGATATAAAATAAACCAAAAAGAGATAATAGAACGTCAAATGTCATTCCTCTAATGTTGGTCCACAAGCATCGAACGGATCACTACACATGCTAGTACGGAATAAGAAAAACTGATTTTCTCATTACTTTTTAGGTGAAGAATATGAGTATGTAGAGAATACTAGAAATGATATAGATTATTGAAAAGATGAACAAAGTGCATCTATTTATATACATGTTCACCTCTTCATATACTCATAACATGTAACCTTTACATGTATTGATGATGATGAAATAAGTACGTTTTAATTCCCAATTAAAACACACAAATAAACCACTAGTAACTCTTCATATTTTAATTCCCGAATTGTTCTATCTCTCCTCAATCCCAATTCTAGCCGTAAAATTTGTGTAAAATGTTTTATTTTCCAAATTCTTTCCTCTCTCCTCTTGTCTCACTTTTCCCTTCCCTGTGTCGACGCCTCTATCTCCATCATAGCTGACAATGCCGCCAATCCCTTTTTTCGGAACCATAGTGGCTGTCAATCATCGTTGGGAGGTCGGAAAAGTGCCTTGTTTTGCGATGTGATGTCTGGAAAATTTCATGTCGGTTTGATGGCTTTGGTTTTCAAATTCTTTACTTTTCTGTTTGGATCCAGTGCATACCTCATGTCGGTTTGATTTGAGTATTCAGGACTTGGCTTTATGTTTTGGTTTGCTGAATTTTGACCTTGAAGCTTTGGATTTTGTGTTGAATCTTCCATTTTTCTTTTGATTTCTTGACTTAGGGGGTTCGGACTTAGTTTGCTTGTTAATGAGTTTTCTTGGTGAGGAATGGCAAAAGTAGTCATGCCACCGTTCCGGTGACTCACCGGAGCTTTGGAGGCGACATTTTCGTTCTTGAACTGATCACTTCACTGGAATGATGAATTCTCTGATTCTAATCGGCTTTCTTCACCTTTTTTGCTCCCCCTTTCGTTAGTAATGGGCCCAAGAAGGGTGGAAATCCATGTCCACAATTCATGGGCACTAATAGTATAATTAATAACAGTATCGGCTATGGTGGTGTCAAGGGTGTAAAGTATCCATGACATCACTTGTGCGTCATCTAGTTTCCATTGAGGGTCTTTGTTTTCTAGAGGGGCGACAATGATATGATTGAGCCGCCACCGATTTTCTATTTCTTGTTTAATTTCATTACACCATTTAGTGTATGTTGTATAATTCACTTTTTTCAGAAACAGTTGGGTAAGTATGGATCTTTTGGTTATATGTTTGGATTCTTTGGATCATTCATTCAAAAGACATCATTTTTGGGCTTGGATTTTTTTGGTTTGGTTTGGTTTTGGTTTCAATTTTTTTGGTTAGTGATGAATATCGTGGACATCATCGGTCCCCGAAAAACACCCTTGGCTCTAATACCATGATAAAATCAATAACAAAGTATAATAATTTGGTTTAGGTTTAAGAATCAATTCATTCGGCTCATTCTCATTAATTTAATCAAAGAGAGCAAATGCCCCCTATAAAGACAAAATATATGCCAAGAAAAAAAGGAAACTAAATATTACAAATATCTTACTTCCTAAATACTTCAAATATTATTCTAGAATAAAATCAAAAAATCCTAAAAATTATTTCCTAAATATTATATTTTTAATATTTCCTACACAAAAAATTATTACCTAAAAATTATTTCCTAAATATTATCTTTTTAATATTATCTTTTTAATAGTGTGAGAGAAGACTCACACTCAGATATTACCCTAACAATAGAAGAAGTTTCATCATTAACTGTCTCAAATGACCCAGCTTTCACTGTATCATATGAATCTCGAAGATTCCTTAACTCTCCCAGGAACTGCATGAGGAACAAAGCCGATTCAGGGCCAAAAGTTTCAGGGATTAAACTTTCTCAACTCTGAAAGAACAATTTTCTAAGACAACAAAAGTACAGTATAATTGGTTACTTCATCTCAATGATGGTGGACTCCTCTGGCTGCCAAAATCAAAAGAGTCAATCAAATATCAAGCGTTCATATATGCAAGACAAACAAAGTGATACTGCTCTAAATGAAACTCTACAAGTTCAGAACATTCACATGTGGAAGGATTGTCGAACGAAAGAGATAGAGTACATACCTTCTTCGATGAAGTTTGCCTACAAGTAATGTTTCGTAATCCAAAGGAAAATAAATAATAAGCCATGAAGTTAACCCAAAACTTTATAAAGAACGGTGTGTAATTAGCTCTTCTAACTTTTTTACCATTGATACAATTCTCATTCACTAGTGGAAAAAAAGCCATTGGCTGCGAGATATAGGCTGCGGTCGTTCAAAGATGCAGCTTAAAATAGAAGGAAAATATCGCAAAAAAAAATTATATATAAGTTGCGGTTTTTAGAAAAACCGCAGCAAATAAACGAAAAAAACATATAGGTGATACACGCGCTTTTCACGCGCATTTTGCACCTATTTTTAATGAATTCTTATTCTTTGTTGTGCATATCTTACTTAACTTAGGCCTTCAACCGTCAAATTTTATGCTTTACGCTTGTGGTGTAGTGGTTTCATTGATTTTAGGTGTTTTTAGCCAATTTCAAGGAGGTTTTAAGGTGATCGGGCGCTTATCGGACCTCGGGATTCAAAACCCGAACCTTCGGATTAAAAGCAATAAATATTGGTGAAAATTCAAGAAGGGGTCGAGCATGGTCGACCCCGTAGCTGTGCGAAATTTCAAGATCCAACACTTAGAAAATTTTCTTAGACAAAAGAAGGCCCAGCACTGAACCAGTCGACCGGTCGACTGGGAGGAGTCGGCTCGACTGGTTCAGGCCTGACAGCTACAGTACCATCTTTTGTCCGTCTACTTTTGCCTCTTGCTTCCACCACTCCCTTTTCTTGCGTGCTTCAACCTTCCCCTCCTGTGCATCTGCTCCCCATGATGAAGGAGGTTGCTTGCTTGACCACCTTGGCAATGATGATGAATGCAAGTGGGGGGAGCCTCTTGTTTTGGCTATATAATGCCCCATTTCTGAAGAAAAGAGACACACCATCAGCTCCACAAGCTGAACCTTGCTCCTTTCTCTCTTCATTCTATGATAGTTCATGTATTTGTAAGCTCTAGTACTTTATAATTCCAGAAATTTGTAGTTGTACCTCACTTAAACACTCTCTTTAGCTCTTTAATCTTTAGAACTTAAACCTTTGGCTTGTAACTTAAGCATTAGACACTAGTAGTTTGTAGTAATCTTTCTTGGGTATATAATCAAGGCATTTTCCATAATTTGTGAGTTTGATTTAGCATTCGGTTTGAAGTATTTTTGGGTTGAATATTGAAAGCTCTTATCCATTTGTGTGATTGCCATCCCCCTCCTTAGTTGAGGGTAGTAAGTCTCTTTAACTTAATTTTCTTCTTTGTTGTTGTTTGCTCTTGGAATATGATGATATTTTATGTGTTTATGTTAATAATAAACATGAGTGAGTAGTTATCTTTCTAGAGTTTGGGGATGTAGTTAGCTAATTATTTTGCTTATGGGGTAATGGATTGATCACAAATATGTACATAAAGGAATATGTGAGTTCCATGGTAAGGAATCGAAAGTCCATTTCGATTTCCATACATGGACAATTTATGTTGCTTGAATGTTTGAATGCTTGGGAAATATGAACTCATGCTAGTAATGAGTAGCCTAGAAGCTAACTTTATTAGGATTCCTTTGAGGCCTAGCCCGTCCTTAGGATGATGAACCATGTCTATCTTGTATGATTCTTTCTTGTTTTAACATAAATTGAAGGTCAAGAGCATGTATTAGAAAGTTGTTAGTATGGTCGACTTATACGCCCAGAAGCCGAATCTCCTAAACCATATTAGTGACTATATAGTTCCTATGCCCAGAAGTTGTGGAGCTAAATTAGAAAGACCTTTCTTATCATACAATGGTTTAAAACATATTTTCAACCCATCCCTTTAGCAAACTAAGAAGCTAAAATCCCCAAACTCTAGTCTTTTTATCTATTGTTTAAACTTGAAATTTGAAACTTGTTGTCACTATAAAAACTCAAAAATCATAAACCTTTTTGTCATTAGACTCTTTTTGTCACGAAAACATTTCCCTGTGGACCGACCCCTTACTTACCGCTAATGCTAGTCATTAGGGTTACTTAAGCTAAATATAATTAATTGTGTAGACCGGACCTAGTTAAATAATCAACGACCTACGGTTACCGGGGATATGTGTGTCAAATTTAGTCTTCATGGCAATTGTGAATATTGTGAATACTTGTATATTAGTTTGTGATAGTCAGTGCTAACAATCTTTTTCTAGTGGTGGTTGCATGAGTATAAGCCGCAGGAGGAACCAAGAAGTTGAACCTTTCATTCCTGAGATAGACCGGTATCTTCGCCATCTTCGCCAAGCCACCCGCCAACCTAACATCATTGAGGAGGGTAATCCAAGTACCCCTCCTTATTCCCCACCACCATCACCATCTAGCAGTGATACAAGAAGTGAGCACCACATGGAGAATCAAGCTCTTTTTGGGCAATTTGGTACACCCGGGAACTATGAACCACAAGGGGGGATTAGGCTTCCTACCAAAAATACCAATTACCAAATCCATCCTCAAAACACGAGAACCATTAGAGAGGAGGTATTTTCGGGGATGAAAAATGAGTGTCCACTTGAGCATCTAGAGAAATTCACCGAGCTTTGTGACCTCATGCCGGTGTGTACCGATAGCCCGGATTATGTGAAGATGCATCTTTTTCGATCTAGTCTTGCAGGAGATGCGAAAGATTGGTATAAGTGTCTTGAGCCCAATTCTTTGACTACATGGGGGGAGGTAAAGAAAGCCTTTCTAGAGAGATTCTACCCATCTGTAAGAACCCAAGATTGGAGAAAGAAACTTTTCGGGTTTACTCAGGATGATGATGATGAAACTCTAGCCAAAGCGTGGAACCGTTTCAAGAGAATGTTAACGGCTTGTCCGCACCATGAGTACGGGGAAAACCACTTCAATACCTTCTTCTATGATGGCCTTCTCCCACAGACCAAGGCATTGCTAGATTCAAGTGTGGGAGGGCAATTGTGCAAAATCCCTCAAAATTAAGTGAGGGCGCAAATCGAAGAAGTAGTCAAGAATTCATCGTGGGGTAATCAAGGGAGAGCTAGAACCAAAGGGATGTACAAAGTGAAGAACTCAGAATCTATAGAAAGCAGACTTGAAGCCTTATTGGACAAGAAGTTGGCTCAATTGAGTCTTGATAAACCTTCAAAAGTATCGGTTGTCCAAACTCCCAACTTCACCTATGATTTCTGTGGGGGAACAAATCATGATACATCTTATTGCGGAGGGTCTAATTCGGAACATGTTGCAGCCTTGAATTATGGAAATCAAAACCAAGCCTCCAATTCCCAAGGGGGGCGTGGTTACCATCAAAATTCGAATCAAGGAAGATTGAACAACCAAGGGTATAACAATGAGCCTTACAAGCATCCAAATGCTAGGAACCAAGGTCCATCTAATTTCAATCAAGGGCCTAAGGGGGGTCAGGTTCCATTCCCAAAGGAACAAGCTCCCGCTTGGGGTATGGAGATCATGTCCCAGTTGCAAGGCATAACCCAAAGCAATCAAAACCTCAACTTGCAGATATCTGAAATTCAAGCTCATCTCAGGGTGGTGGATAGTCAACTAGCTCAGCTAGCCAACCCTCCTCCACAACCCTTATTTTCAGGAAATCCCCAACCAAACCCGATCAGCCAAGCACCTCCGCACACCGCGAAGGCGATTCATTTGAGATCCAGGACATCATACAAGGAACCAGAAATGCCAAGGGAAGATGAGTATGTCAATCAAGAGAAAGGTCAGGAAGTAAGTGAGAATGAAAAAAATGAGATTGATGGTGAGAAAGAAAAGATAGAGGAGAAAAATGAAGAGGGTGACAAAAATGAGGTAAAAGAAGGTGAGGAGAAAAATGAAAAGTGTGAAAAAAATGAGATTGAGAAAAATAAAAAATTGAGAAAAGAGAGAAAAAGAAAGAAGAAGGGTTATTGAGAGAACCCGAAAGAGTGTATGTGCCACCAGTTCCATTTCCATACCGAAAGGTAGAAAAACAGCTCGATGTGCATTTTAAAAGATTCATTGAAAAGTTGAGCCAAATGGAAATGAAGATACCATTTCTTGAAGCAATGGAGCAGATGCCCAAGTATGCGAAGTTTCTCACCGACCTCCTTTCAAACAAAAGGAAGTTAGAGGAGGAAATCATCAACTTACCCCAGCAAGTTAGTAAGATTGTTCAGGGTAATCTGCCAAAGAAGGAAAGAGATCCAGGGCCGTTCAATCTACCAATGAAGTTAGGTCATCTCAAACCAAAAGGGGCTCTTGCGGATCTTGGTGCTTCTATCAGTCTTATGCCTTTGTCCATTGCTAAAAGGCTTGTGTTTGATCTTCAACCCTCTTGGAAAACAATTCAACTTGCAGATTGCAGCATTAAGGTGCCTTATGGTGAGTTTTTGGATATTTCGATACAAGTTGGGCATTTGGTGGTGCCATGTGATTTTGTTGTGATGGAAATGGAAGAGGATCCCTATACACCTCTTATACTTGGGAGGGCAGCTCTAAAAACCCTCAATGCTCTTATCAACTGCAAAGATCACACCATTACGGTGGAGGTAGCAAAGGAGAAATTGGTCTTTCAGTTTTATAAGACCACCAAGATGCCATTGATGGAGCAAGCTTGTCGTATGGAGGTGATTGATAGTGAAGTGGCCTGTTTTGCCAAGAGAATCGATATCAAAGACCCCCTTGAAGAGGTCTTATGTGATGAAAGTGAAAGCCTGTCTGGAGAGGCGATGTTTTTTTAAAAGGAACTTGATGAAGCTCAAACTTGTGAAGAAGATGATATATTGGAGAGCATATTTGGAGCCGAGGAAGCGAAGTCTGCAAAGGAGGAGTGTACAATGCCTCCTCCCAAGGTATCATTAAAACCCCTCCCCTCTGGTCTTAAGTATGCATATTTAGATGTTGAGCATGATTGCCCTGTGATAGTGAGTGATTCCCTCGATGACCCCTCGCTTGAAAAATTACTTGTTTTGTTGAAAAAATACAAAGGGGTCATAGGGTATTCAATAGATGATATAAAGGGAATTAGTCCTTCCCTTGGTATGCATAAAATCTACTTGGATGATGATCATTTCACCTCTATCGAACCTCAAAGGAGGTTGAATCCAAACATGAAAGAAGTAGTAAAAAATGAGATTCTAAAGCTACTCAGGGCAGGCATCATCTACTCGATTTCTGACAGTAGATGGGTCAGCCCTATTCATGTTGTGCCAAAGAAAGGTGGAATGACCATTATTCAAGGAGAAAGTGGCGAGATGATACCCTCCCGCACCGCCACAAGCTGGAGGGTATGTATTGATTACCGAAAATTGAATAAAGCCACTAGGAAGGATCATTTTCCCCTCCCCTTTATTGATCAGATGTTAGAGAGATTGGCCTCGCATTCATATTTTTGTTTTCTTGATGGTTACTCCGGGTTTTCCAAATTCCAATTCACCCTGAGGACCAAGAGAAAACAACATTCACATGCCCGTTTGGAACGTTTGCTCATAGGCGTATGCCCTTTGGATTGTGCAATGCACCTTCCACGTTCCAAAGGTGTATGATGGCCATTTTTTCTAACATGCTTGAGGATTTTATAGAAGTATTCATGGATGATTTTAGTATTGGTCGTTTATCTTTTGACACATGCTTGCAAAATCTTGAAAAAGTTATGAAAAGGTATCAAGAGGTAAACCTTGTTTTAAATTGGGAAAAATGTCATTTTATGGTCCCAGAAGGAATTGTCTTGGGTCATAAAATTTCATCCAAGGGAATTGAGGTAGATCCTGCCAAAGTTGATGTTATAAAACACTTACCTCCTCCTACTAACGTAAGAGGAGTAAGAGCCTTTTTAGGACATGCAGGATTCTACCGGCGTTTCATCGAAAATTTCTCCAAGATTGCAAAACCTTTCACTGAGCTTTTACAGAAAGATGTGGAGTTTAATTTTGATGAACGTTGTTTGAAAGCTTTTGATGAATTGAAAAGAGCCCTGATTTTAGCACGTGTTGTGCAGGCTCCAGATTGGAGCCTGCCTTTTGAGCTAATGTGCGATTCTAGTGATTTTTGTGTAGGTGCAGTTTTAGGACAAAGAAAGGAAGTAAAGCAGTGTGTGATTTACTACATCAGCAAGACACTTGATTCCGCGCAAAGGAATTACACAACAATCGAAAAGGAAATGTTAGCAGTGGTTTTTGCATTTGAGAAGTTTCGGCCGTACTTGATGTGTTCCAAGGCCATAGTCTATACCGATCATGCAGCATTGAAATATCTCAGCTCTAAGAGGGATGCCAAACCGAGGTTAATTCGATGGGTGTTGTTACTCCAAGAGTTTGACTACGAGGTGCGGGATAAGAGTGGAAAAGAAAATCTTGTAGCCGATCATTTATCCCGCCTCCCATTGGAGTGTCATCATGGTGACTCTGGCCCGATCGATGACTCCTTAAGAGAAGAAACCCTCTATGCAGCTGAGATTAAGGGTGCCCCATGGTATGCCGATATAGCCAACTACCTCGCTTGTGGTATTGTTCCTGAAGGTAGGAGTTCGAGTGAAAGGAAGATCTTTTATGAGGAAGCAAAGTACTATTATTGGGATGATCCTTTGTTGTTTTGGCTATGTTCAGATGGGGTTTACAGGAGATGCATTCCGGAAGATGAGATAGCTAGTGTGCTTGCGAATTGCCATTCTCTTCCATGTGGAGGACATGCCGGGGTTATGAAGACCGTCGCTAAGGTTCACGAGGCCGGTTTCTTTTGGCCAACTCTCCATAAAGACGTGAATACTTTTGTCAAGTCTTGTGATTCGTGCCAAAGGACGGGAAACATAGGAAGAAGGCATGAGATGCCTCAAAACAAGATTTTGGAGTGTGAAATCTTTGATGTGTGGGGTATAGACTTTATGGGGCTGTTTGTTTCTTCAATGGGAAATGCATACATACTTGTGGCAATAGACTATGTTTCAAAGTTGTTATGAAGATGTTCAAAAAGGTGATTTTTCTGAGGTTTGGTGTACCAAAGATCGTGATAAGTGACGGGGGATCGCATTTTGCTAAGGATCAGCTCAACAATCTTCTAAGGAAGTACGGTGTGAACCACAAAGTTGGAGCTCCTTACCACCCCCAAACACAAGGGCAAGTTGAAGTGGCAAACCGGGAGATCAAGGGTATTTTAGAGAAGGTAGTAGGCCCGAATAGGAAAGATTGGGCTTTGAAATTAGATGATGCATTATGGGCCTACCGAACATCCTACAAGACCCCGATCGGAACCACTCCATTCCGCCAAGTTTATGGAAAGTCGTGTCACTTACCGGTAGAGCTTGAGCATAAGGCCTGGTGGGCTCTAACAAAGCTAAACATGGATCCCGAAGCGATTAAAGGGAAGAGGCTTGCTCAGCTCCGGGAGCTCGAGGAGTTAAGAATGGATGCCTTTCAATGTTCTAAGATTTACAAGGAGAGAACTAAGAAATGGCATGATCTGTAATAATTGAGAAATTTAATTTTAAGAATTGGGAATTATAAATAAATATTAGGAATATAAGTTAATTTGGGTCCAAGTATATATTTAATTTCCTTTTCTCATATTTTCTTATTAATTTCAATTTCTTTTTCTAGTAACCTCTTCTTTGCTTTCCCCATGTAATTCATCTTCTTCTTACTACTTTCAAAGCCCTAATTTCATGAATTTCAAGAATTAAAACAACAATGGCTTCCTTCTCAAACCATTCAAAACCCTCCCTCTCATTCCTGCTCTCCTTTCTCTTCAATTTTCGAAGGAAAACGAATTTCTCGAAGAAATAATCCTTAATTTGTCTTTCGAAGCTAAGAAAAATGCCTCAATATTCCTCTGAAATTTTTGAAGCCTAATGTGCCAGAATTCCACTTGAATTTTCGAATCTGGACAGTCTTCAACATTGCCCGATTGTACTGCAACCCATACCTGTTCTTATCCCCTACATTTGGAAATTGTAAGCAACGGTAACATTATTTTATTTTAATTGCCTAATTCTTTCTTGCCATTTATATATAGATGTTCTCATTTTTCTTTCTTTTGTCATTGCATTATTTTACCATATTTCACCAAGAATTATCGCAAATATAAGATTATTTGAGTGAATCAAGACTTGTTGTATATACGTATTAATTAAATTAGATAAATTTTTCAGACTTTGGAAGATTATTGATTTTTAATTGGAATGCCTACTTCTGTGTTTGATGAAACTTATATAAAGAAATAATGGATGTTGGATTGAGTTTTGGTGGATCTTGAGATGATTGGGTTTGGTTCAAAGAAATGTTGGTTTTTGGGATTTTTGGGTTTAATATACATTCTTGGATGAAGTACTAGATTTTGTGGACTGGTGAAGTGTATATTAGAATGCCTATCTTTATGGTTAATTAAATGTGCATATTGGAAAATAAGGGTTGTAGATAAATGTCGTTAAATATAGGCCTTGTTGAGAAATATATGAACGTGATGAAATATTGGATAATTAAATTAAAATTGTGATTTGAGAGATATAATAATATTTGTTGTTCTTACAACTTGGGATAGTTGGCATTCTTGAAGAGGTTATAAGATTCTTTAGGGGATTTATGGATTTTGGGTTTATATGAAGTATATGTGTTTAAATTGGAAATATAAAGAGAATTAAGGAGATGAACAATCTTTTGATGACATATTGGGAGTTTGAGTTAGAACTTGCGCAACCCTTTAATGATTAGAAATGGTTAAAATAGAATCTTGGGTTAATCTACATATATAGGTGAAGATGTAATAAGTTATTTGTTAGTTTAGTAGCATCGAACGCACTTTGGTGATTATACTTACTGTCATATATACGACTACGCGACGAGCCCTTTTAGTCAGCTGCGGTGAATCGATCTTGGCTATCAGAAGCGTCGGAATTGGTGAGTAGTAGCAGTCCCTTAAAGGGCCTGGCCAGGCTACTGTTTTGAAAATGTTTCTTTATTAAATGGTTTTGAACTATTGATTATTGATGATGAAATGATTATGATGATATTGATATGGTCAATGGATCGGGCTCACGAGCTGGTCATTGACGGAGTAGAGGGAAAACCTCCCTTACTCCCTATTTTGAGGTGAATTGTCATTCAAATATTGACTAGCCTCACCCGAGAGTGACATAGCCTTAGAGCTATGGATGTTCCTCTCAACTAGACTCCCTGTGCGCACATAGATCTAGGAAAAGGATGTTGCTTTTAGACCGATGTTTTGTATAACTGTGTTTTGTTGTTTTGGATTGTTACTTCTCATTCAGTTTAATCTGACCCCCTGTTGTTTCCATCTTTTAGATTGTTTACAGATCGGTACCAGCCGGGAACGATGGGTTAGCGGTGATGAATAGAGTATACATGGAAGATTTATGAATTGAGTTTGTGGGAAGTGGTAGTGTTGTATTGGGTTTTAGTATTTGTGTAATAGACTTTGTATATTGATTACGTTAGACTTATATAGTGACTTGTATGAGTATTCTAGATTTTGGTTTAACTATTTGAATTTAAGATTAGGTGGTGTGGTTATGTATTAGACCTCGTGACCCTTTCACGAGCTATTAATCGAAATTTGAGATCTTTGGGTTAGTAAACCCCGTGATGACCCGTCTTATTTGGTCAACCGATTTATGGATTTTGGGTTTATATGAAGTATATGTGTTTAAATTGGAAATATAAAGAGAATTAATGAGATGAACAATCTTTTGATGACATATTGGGAGTTTGAGTTAGAACTTGCGCAACCCTTTAATGATTAGAAATGGTTAAAATAGAATCTTGGGTTAATCTACATATATAGGTGGAGATGTAATAAGTTATTTGTTAGTTTAGTAGCATCGAACGCACTTTGGTGATTATACTTACTGTCATGCTTCAGGATACGACTACGCGACGAGCCCTTTTAGTCAGCTGCGGTGAATCGATCTTGGCTATCAGAAGCGTCGGAATTGGTGAGTAGTAGCAGTCCCTTAAAGGGCCTGGCCAGGCTACTGTTTTGAAAATGTTTCTTTATCAAATGGTTTTGAACTATTTATTATTGATGATGAAATGATTATGATGATATTGATATGGTCAATGGATCGGGCTCACGAGCTGGTCATTGACGGAGTAGAAGGAAAACCTCCCTTACTCCCTATTTTGAGGTGAATTGTCATTCAAATATTGACTAGCCTCACCCGAGAGTGACATAGCCTTAGAGCTATGGATGTTCCTCTCAACTAGACTCCCTGTGCGCACATAGATCTAGGAAAAGGATGTTGCTTTTAGACCGATGTTTTTTATAACTGTGTTTTGTTGTTTTGGATTGTTACTTCTCATTCAGTTTAATCGAAAAGGATGTTGCTTTCTACGGTCGGTACCGTAGAACGATGGGTTAGCGGTGATGAATAGAGTATACATGGAAGATTTATGAATTGAGTTTGTGGGAAGTGGTAGTGTTATATTGGGTTTTAGTATTTGTGTAATAGACTTTGTATATTGATTACGTTAGACTTATATAGTGACTTGTATGAGTATTCTAGATTTTGGTTTAACTATTTGAATTTAAGATTAGGTGGTGTGGTTATGTATTAGACCTCGTGACCCTTTTTACGAGCTATTAATCGAAATTTGAGATCTTTGGGTTAGTAAACCCCGTGATGACCCGTCTTATTTGGTCAACCGATATGTCGGGTTGTTACATGATCAAAGAATCCTCAACCGCGACTTCAAAGTTGGAGAGAAAGTCCTGCTATTCAATTCAAGAGCGAAATTATTTCCTGGAAAGCTGGTATCCAGGTGGTCAGGACCATTTGAAGTCTCGGTGGTGACTCCATTTTGTGCACTGAGATTGAGATCAAAGAGAGATGAATTTCTAGTGAATGCGCAGCGAGTAAAGCACTACTTTGAGAAGGTTGATATTGTCAATGAAGTTGTTGGTGAGGTAAGGTTGTTGGAATTCGGGCGTGATGGCCCGTGAAGTTTCTTGTTGGAGGGAGTCAAGCTAGTGACGTTAAAAGAGCGCTCTTGGGAGGCAACCCAATGTTTTTACCTTTTCTTTTACTTTTTTTTCATTGCATTTTTTTTAATTTAGCATGCATTTTAGGATAGAAGTCCGCATCTTAAACTTCAATAGTTAGAAACTCGAGCCAAGAATATTCAAGCACACACAAGATTAGAAAGTAGGAAAAAGAAAGAAAAATAAAAAATTTTGTCAATAAATTAGGCAACTCACGGAGTCGACCAATTGACTCTCACCAGTCGAGTCGACTCCGTGGCTAGAGTGTTTTCAAGGAAAGAAAAATCAAAAAAATAAAAAAATGAAAAAATCAGATTTTCTGAACCAGTCGACCGGTCCACTCCCACCAGTCGAGTCGACTGGTTCAGCTCGGCCGTTTCTTTTTTCGGTTTTAAGGCACGTTTTCTTGTCTATTTTTCACTCTACTCATTTGTTATCCCTAACCCACGAAAATCCTATCTCTCTTACCCCCAAACGCCATCTTCAAACCTTCATTCCTCCATTAAAGACCAAGCTCTAAGGTCTTAACTCCATCAATTCTTTCAGCTTCATCTTCTCCATCTCCTCTATTCTTGTAAGATTACTTTCATTTATTTTATTTTATTTTATTTTATTTTATTTTAATTTAATTTTAGATCTAGTTTTTAGAATTGAAGTTCTAGATTATGTTTTTAGGAATAAAATTCTAATCTTGTGCTTGTAAGTAAGTTTTTGTGCTTGAAAATTTTTGTTTGTGGTTGTTTGTTTGACTTCCTTTCTCCAGATTTGAAATGGCTTCAAGAAGGCAAGGAGAGAAAAGGAAGGCAACCATAAGTGGCTCCTCTAGGCAGCAAGTCATTCCCCAGGACCCCGATTTTCCCGAAATAATTTTCAGAGACGAGTACCAAAGAGAAAAATTCGCGAAACTAAAATCGCGCAAGGTAAAAAGTACTCGTTTCATGTGTCATCATACATTGCATGAGTTAGGAATTTATGTGCAAATGAGATATATCTTTAATTCTCTAGGGTTAAATGCCTTCTTTGACATGAAATATGAAACTAATCATGCTTTAACCTTAAAATTTCTTAGCTCATTAAGATATAAAAAGACACATGGGGGTCAGGGAAGACTACTGTTTCGTATAAGAAACCAAGAAAAAAATGTAACCGATGCAAGATTGGGTCAAATATTTGGGGTGGTGAATGATGGGAGCACTGGGGCTCCCGTAGATTATCATGTTAGCTCGCTTTGGGAGGCCCTAATGGGCCAAAGAACTGAAAATATGCAGAATTTAAAAGCGACTCTAATTCATCACCCCGCCATTAGAATTCTTGTCAGATTTTTGTCCTACACTATCAACTCTATAGCCGCAGCTGATAAATCAAACAGCAAGGATCTTGAGATCCTAGGCTCCCTGCTGAGGCCCGATGACATGCCTCGGATGAACTACGTGTATTGCCTCAAAAGGGCATTCGCGTACTATACCCGAGATGTGAACATCGACAGTAAGCAGGACATCACTATCGGGGGCCTCGTGTCCCACATTGCGGCTTGTTTTAACCTTGGTCTAGACCCTCCAGAGTCATATCATGACTGCCTCATCACCAAGGACCACCTCGCTAGATCGAAGTGGCTCGATGACGTGCGTGGGCAAATTTGGTGGAGGATAAATGATAGCCGCAGGTTCACTCTTCCTAGACCCTTACCCTCTGTAGCAGCTAACCTAGCTAGCTACCTATGCCCTTACACGGGCACATCCTCCGCAAATGTGCCAGTTCGGCTTCCCCAAAGGCCGACAGTTGAGACCGCCCCAATCCCTCCCCACCCCTCTACCGCGGACTTATTGGAGTCAATGAACCGCCTACATGTAGGCATTAATCAGATGCGGTATGAGTCTGCTGAACGGGACTACCAAGCTGCTGAACGAGATTTTGAACAGCAGCGGGGTATGTACCCAATTGATGACCACCACTACAGGCAGGGGGTGCCTGACATTACCTACCACCATCCTAAATGGTACACCCCCCCTGTGACCCAAGGCGTGCCCGGCACATTCTCCCCATACGGATTTGCTCCTGGGATGATTAACTCATTTTCCCAAGGAGGATTCTCATCCTATTACGCCGGGCAGTTTGGTATCCCTCCTTATGGGGTATGGTAGTATGCAGACCGAGGGGGTAGGTGATGTGCTCGATTTAGAGCACATTTATTACCCTACTTTGGTGTTAAGTCTCGCTGATTTTCATTGGTTTTATACACTTTACACTTGATTTTACCTTGTTCTTGTCTCCACAGTGTTTAGAGGTCATTTCAGGTGTTTTCGGGAGATTTCGAGGTAAAACGGATCGAGTTCGAGGCTTAGACTTCAAGGTCGAAGATAAGGCACGTACTTTGAGGCATTCCCGAGCATTTCAAGTCGTACCCAAAGTCCTCGCAAAGTCCGAAATCCATTCGATAAACGTTTGGAGTTGATTGGAGCTAAAATGGAACAAGGCTACCTACATTCGGCCGAAGCCAGCCCAGATTCGGTCGAATCTTGGTGCTGCACTCAAGACCAAGGGTTCTAGCTACTGGAAATAGCGAATGAGGAGCTGATTCGGGTGAAGCTTCTTGCATTTAGTCGAATGTCACACGAATTCGGTCGAATGGTCCTCAAAGCCTAAAACAACCAAGAGCTACTGGAAATACCGAATCTGAGCACATTCGGTCGAATGTGTCAGATTCGGGCGAACCTGACAAGGGATTCGGGCGAATCTGCACTATTCTCTGCGCTGCGTTTTATTTCGAAAGCTTTTTCCGTAGGATTTTTTTAGAGCTTTTGTTCCCACTTCTTGTAGCCTATATAAAGGCACTCTTATGAACTAAAACCCTATGCTTTAGTAGATAGAAACCCTCTCTTCTATTAAACATCACTTTATTGCTTTCTTTCAATTTCCTTTGCCCTAGATTAGTGTTTAATGCTTTCATCTACATTTCTATCTTTGTAATTTCAATTCCTTTCATTCAAGCACTTTGGTTTATGTAAGTTTATCTTTCTTATTCTCTTTATTGCTTTTGTTTATCTTTCATTTATGCTATTTGATGCTTTCCTCTTCTATTCTTTGTTTATTGCTTTGAATCTTGTTCATTTACTTTCCAATCTTGTTTTTGTTGCTCTTAATGCTTTCTAGTGTAGTTGGTAGTTAGAGTTATTGTTTTATCTTTCATTATTGTTGATTTCTCTCTTGCCCTAATGTCTATTTCCATGTTTTACTCTTTGTTCTTAGTTGTTGTTGCTTTAAATATGTTAGAGTAGATTTCTTAGGGGTTTTGGTTTGGTGAAACCCTAGGTTTGATGAATGTTGTTCATATGCTAGATTAGGGTTGAGGTTGTTGTGGTTTGTTTGATTGATATTCGATGCATATCTTGTCCTGCCACTCCCTTGTGAGACATAGGGCGATTATGGGTCGTTTGCATTGACTATAGGTCATCAACTTCCCCATGCCATCTAGAGTGTCTCGATTGAGCCACGCTCAACCTCCCTTGATCTTGCTTTGTTTGAGAACATGGTATCAACCTAGGGTGGATCCTCACCAACCCCGTTTGTTTCTTATTGCTTATATCAATCTTGTTTATTGCTTTTCTAAGTTTAGTCTAAACACCCTCCTCTATTTACACCAATCACATTCTCTACACTTAGCACCTAATCTTTCTTGCCCTTGTTCCTTGTGGTTCGATCCCCAACTTACCTCTATACTCGCTATAGTTGTATTTAGGGTGTTTATAAATGTGTTCGATTGACCAAGGTCTCTAGCGTTAAACGACGCGTTAGAAACCCGTTATCAGTAGGGCACCAAACTTTCACCGCGGCTGGAGTCGATCCAACTCCAGCCCCTTCTGGCCCTAGTAGCTCAAGAGGTAGGGGAGGGCGAGATAAGGGTAAGGCTGTCCTCATAGAAAGTGAGGAAGAGGAAGATGATGACATTGATAGTGATTAGTTGATGGCGGAGGACCCTGATGAAAATTTCGATGACCTAGACTTCGCTACATAGGTGGTTCCTGTAGTTCCTCCCTTTTCAAGTCCAAAGCAATGGGGACATTGCTGGGTCTGGCTTGGGGGGGGGGAGCTATTCCAACAAATATTTTTTGAAGCTTTTGAGGTATGATTTCTTTTAGTTTTAGTTTTGCATTTTCTTTGTTTCATTTGTTTGTGATTATTTTCTTTGTTTTTGGTTTGGATCGGTGCACGTGCCCGTATTTCTCCATAATTGAAGAGAGACCCATGTTTGTCCCTAAGAGATGCATGACCTGTTTTATAATGTTTCTTTGACCATTAATTAATTGATGTGTGCATAATTCGATGGTAGATTTTGGTCCTTTTTTCCTAGTTGTTGATTGTATTGGTAGGCTCACTTGAGGATGTTCCTTTGAGGTTGGTGTAGTACATTGGTTTGTCGCACCACCTTAGAGTTGGGCAAACAAATTTTAAACCTTGTGAGAATGATTGAGCTTCTACCACCATTTTTTTTGCGCTAATTGGAGACAACTTGGGACAAATTGAATCAAGTTAGAAATAGATAGGTGTGGACAATAGCACAACATTTGAAGCCTTTTTCCATCAACCCATTTTGCATTCACATTTTACATTCACATTTCATTTCCACATCACCACTTTAGCACTCTAGCTTGCAAGTTGGGTCAATTTGGATATGTTTTGGATGATTACTCTTAGCACTCCTCTGCTTATTTTGTCTAGTTTATCATGTTTTTTGTCACCTCATACATACTTTGGTGATGATTTTCTTATGTTATTTTCATTTTTACTTCTCTTTGGCCATGTTCATATGTTTTGGCCTCATTGTTGCTTGGTCTAATCACTAACCAAGCTTTGGTGTACTTATTTTATTTCGTTTTGTTTTATTATCAAAAGAATAATGGCCTCATTGTTGCTTGGTCTAATATATATATATATATATATATATATATATATATATATATATATAAAAGAAAAAAAAGGAAAAGAGAAAAAAAATAAAAAATAAAAAAATTATTTGTTGATTCTTTAGAAAATCATAATTTCAATTAGGAGTGCTAAGTTGGATTGCATTTTTGGGTTTGTGGCTTGTTTGGTTGTTGGCTTGCTTGCTAGAGTACTTTCTACCCCGTTTCATTCATTTCCCACTCCACATTCTCATAGCCATCCATTTTCACTACTACATCATCCCTTTTGCATCAATCCATCCCATTTCTCATTAGGTTTCATTGTTGTTGCTTGGTTTCTTGAGCTTGTTGACTTTTCGAAGCTTGATTCATGAGTTCCCTTGTTGATTAGAGACTCACATCACTTGAGTCATAGGTTTGAGTGATGAGTGTTTACCCTTAAACACATGAGTGTGGTGGAAAAATTTTGGAAGTTCACAACCTAGAGTGAGGTTTGCCCACCTCTTTGCGTCCGGTATGGGAGCTAAACGCTCATGATTGGTTGCGTGCTCACACCATAATCCCTTGTTAGGAACGATTCAATGGAGCCTCGATATCGCTCAACTTCTTGGAACCCAGAACCAATGTTTGCCATCATTGCTTGTACCTTTTCGGTTAATATGGTCATCTTTTGTCATTTGCATCTCAAAATGTGTTGTTGCTTTGCTTAGGGACAAGCAAAGGTTTGGCTTGGGGGAGTTTGATACACGCGCTTTCCATGCGCGTTTTGCACCTATTTTTAATGAATTCTTATTCTTTGTTGTGCATGTCTTACTTAACTTAGGCCTTCAACCGTCAAATTTTATGCTTTACGCTTGTGGTGTAGTGTTTTCATTGATTTCAGGTGTTTTTAGCCAATTTCAAGGAGGTTTTTAGGTGATCGGGCGCTTATCGGACCTTGGGATTCAAAACCCGAACCTTCGGATTAAAAGCAATAAATATTGGTGAAAATTCGGGTCATTTTTGTTCATTTTTGTTCACTCAGAATGTCCTTGTACTAGTAATGAAGTTGTTGAATTGTACTAGTAATGAAGTTGCTGAATTGTTGTTCATTTTTTTTCATTTTTGTTCAGTTTTGAATTGTACTAGTAATGAAGTTCCTGAATTGTTGTTCATTTTTGTTCACTTAGAATTGTCCTTGTACTACTAATTCTACTGCCATACTTGTGTTTTTGATAGTTGATTCTTGAAAATTTACATGATGGTGAATGTCTGAACTGTTTTGCCATCTTCCTTTAGGTATAAAACGAAATAAAAAAAATAAAAAAAAAGCCCTCAAAAGTTGCGGTTCTTGCAATGACTGCAGCCAATAATCCCCTTTTTTTTGTTGTGAAAATAGTCTATAGGCTGCGGTTTGTAGGACCGCAGCCAATAATATTTTGTCATATGCTACTATTCCTTATGCTGCGAGTCAAAACCGCAGGCTATATTGGTAAAAAAACCGCAGCCAATAGCTTTTTTCCACTAATGATTATGCATGGTTTCATCAATATTAATGTTAGTGTTATTCTGATTAATTATCCAAGAAACATCAATACCTACAACTTCATCAAATGCTCCAAAACTATTAACATAAATCACCCATCATATAACTTGCAATTGTACAATGTGTGAAAAATTCATAAAGAAATTATATGAGTTCTCACAAAGAAGGGTAGATTTTCTACAAAGAGTGTTTGGAGTCAAGTACTTTCTAGATATGAGAGTAAGGTTCTGCCATGAGCATACCGTGATGAATCAAGATAATTGTGTGACATGCACTTCAAATATTAACTCTTAAAATCATAAACATAAGGTACAAACAATCACTACTACAAATCATCACTCGTGCCACTTATTATGCCACGGGAATTCAAAATTCGTGGCAAGTTTTGATCTTGCCACGGGAATAATGGTTTTAACACAATATCACAATCATATCCAAATTTTTTGCCATGGGTGAATATATAGATGCACTTGTGCCACAAATTGTCTCACGGGTAAAAAATATCGTGGCAAACAAGCACTTGCGCCACAAATCTTGCCACGGGAAAAATTAATATCATGGCAAACAAGCACTTGCGCCACAAATCTTGCCACGGGAAAATTTTTTGTGCCAAGCAAAAAGTTGTTCAAAAAATTATGTCACAAGGAAATACTTATCGTGACAAAAAATTTGTGCCACTAATTATGTCTCGGGTAAATATTTATCATGGCAAATAAAGACTTATAGGTCACGGTTAAATAGCTATTGTGTGATTGTGTTATAAATTATACACCTGAATTTGAATTTATCGCAAGTTTTGATCTTGCCACGGAAATAATATATTTTAAGAGAAAATTAAAATATAAAAAGAGTTTATCAATAATTTAAATTCAAAATCTTCATCCAACTTGACATTTACTAGAAAATAAGACATTATTTTTCCTTGTTTTTTAAATTAATATAAAAAAAAATTCTTTAAACAATAATTTAATTTATTTTATTTAAAAAAAACATTTAAAATTATTTTGAGTAGTTTTTTTCACTTACCAAATACTCAAACTAGACCTTAAACAGTGATTTTATATAAAGTTAAAGTATTTTCAACAAACGAGATATAGGTTGTTTCAAACCTATTCCAAGACTTTTCCAATTTTTTATTGAATTTTTTGTAAATTACTGCTTCAAAGTTTGGTCGTTTTGTGAATTACAGCCGCAAAGTTTTTTTTTTATGAATTACAGCCACCAACTTTTGAAAATGACCACCATTACGGCCAAGTGACCGGTTCTCACCGTTGACCAGTATTTTTACCTTTGACTTTCCATTTTTCTGATTTTTCTTTTTTTTTCCTTTTTTTTCTCTTTCCTTTTTTTTCTTTTTTTTTCTTTTTCCTTTTTTAAATTTAATTCTTCATCCCCAATCATCTTTCTCTCTCTTCCTCCTTCTTCTCCATCATCTTCATCCTCTTCATCCTCCATTAATCTTCAAAGTCACCATTAATCTTCAAAGACCCAATTTCTCTCCAATGTCCAAACTCTAAATTTCTTTCCACCATTAATCTCTCTTCATCACTTTCCTTACTTTGTTCTCCTCAAAGACCCAATCAAATACCCAAATACTCAAAGACATAAATTGACCCCTCAGGTGGAAAATCCCGAAATTTCTTCTATATCGAATAGCAAAGTTGAAGAACACAGAATTGTTATTGATAGAAATTTGAATCAAAGTTTGAGTAACACTGTAAGTGAACCTCTCAATTCTGCTTTAGATAATACCAATTTAGTTGATACTTTTCATAATGGCCATAGAAAGCAGTATAATGTTGAAGAATTTTGTGGGAATTCAGTGAAAATTTTAGCTTCTGAAATAGTTGAATGTAAAGTTGATGTTAAGGAAAAGGAAGATATTAAAGTAACATTATCTAGCAAAAAATATTATTCTAATAGTGTTAATGGTAGTGATAATGTTGGGGAAAATGTTGCAACTTATAGAATATCTAGCAGTAATTATGATAATGGTAGTACCAATTCTTGGAAAGTTAAGTCCAGTAGTGAGAACTTTGCTCAAGGAAAGAGTAAAATATGTTAGCAGAGAAAACAATCCCCAAACATGAATTGAATAGATTTAGGAATTTAGCATTAAAGATGAAAGGGAGGCTAAAAGTTGGGGCAGCTGGTGTTACACAAGCCTTGGTTGATGTAATTCATGAGAAATGGAAGATTGATGAGACGCGTCCTCCATGCCATTGCATGTATTAAACCCTCACCGGATCAGTGCAGTATCTGCATGTAGTGTACATCTTGATTGTTGCCAACATTAGCGACATTTTCTTTTTCAAGTACCGTACACTTATCTAAGACACCAGATGGACCATCCAGCTTTCGAGTGGGTTGTTTTTGTCTTCCGTGTCACCGAGTGATGTTTTTGAAGAAGTAGCAATCTTTTAAAGAAATCATAGAAATGAATACCCACTAAGCATTAACTATTAAGTCAAAAAAGCTGAATGGATAGACAAAGAAGTAACTTTGAGGAAAGAGACTGATACCTCACAAGCAGTAATTACTTCGAGGAAACACACTGATACCTCACAAGCAGTAACATAAGCAGCTTTGTCTGGCCAGCATTCACCGTTATTATCTAAACACTCATTTGTTTTGAACATCTGGCATGTAAAGAGGCGAAAGGATAAATTCAAACAACTGTATGTATATAAATAAAATACCATAAAACACTACCTTAATAGAGTCGTACCATCACATAAACACACAACAAGTTTAGTAGTTTCCTCAAAATAAGAGCAAACTAAAGAATTGGATAAAGCTAGGGTTTCGGGTTTAGAATATTGTTTAGTATCGAATTTCAAATGAATACATTAGATGTATATATACAAAGTAATATATCTAAATAAGGAAGAAGACTAAAACTTAAAAAAGGAACAAACTGTGATACCCTAAATTTAGATTGAAAAGAGATTGATAGACTACTCATATCAACTAGGTGCATCTTCTTTTCATGGTAGCCCATTTGCTAAGAACTCCACAGTTAAGCGTGCTTGGTGGGGAGCAAACTTAGGATGCGTGAGCTCCTGGGAAGTTTTCTTTGGTGCACATGAGTGAGATCAAAGTGCGCTGGAAACACTTTATTGGTCTGTGGGGCCAGTCTACAGACTCTATGAGTAGTCATTGGTGGTCCATTGGGTCGGGGTGTTACAGTTGGTATTAGAGCAACCCTGCGACCGTGGATGATTCTGTCTTTAGTGCACCTAGCGGGGAAAAAGATCCCAAAAGTACGGTCCAACGAGGACGTTGTATTCCTAAGTGGGGGGGTGAGTGTGATACCCCAGATTTAGATTGATAGACTACTCATATCAACAAGATACATCTTCTTTTCATGGGGCCCAATTGCTAAGAACTCCACAGTTAAGCATGCTTCGTGGGGAGTGATCTTAGGATGGGTGACCTTCTGGGAAGTTTTACTGGGTGCGCACGAGTGAGATCAAAGTGCACTGGAAAGACTTGTGTTGGTCTCTAGGGCCAGCCTATAGTCTCCATGAGTAGTCACCGGTGGTCCGTTGGGCCGAGGTGTTACACAAACTAATTAATGTCGACTTTCCTACACTTTCTCTCAAGTTAGGTCTTCGGGTCACCAATACCTCACTTACATAAAGTTTGCTCGAACGCTTCTGATGTAATTGTCTTTGTAAGAATATTTGCTAGCTGGTCTTTCGATCTCACAAAGGGTAGGCTTATTATCTACTTCTCAAGTTTCTCCTTTATGTAATGTCTATCGATCTCTATATGTTTAGTTTGATCACATATTGTACGGGGTTCTCTAAAATGCTGATTGCGACATTATAATCACAGATTAACTTGCATGTCTTCTTCTACGGAAAATGTAATTCGCTCAAGAGTTTCCTTACCCACATAATCTCTGTGATCCCTTTGGAAATACCTCTATATTTGGCCTCTGCATTTGATAAGGCTACCACTTTCTACTTCTGGCTTTTCTATGTAACCAAGTTTCCCCTAACTAATGTAAAGTACCCCAAAGTTGTTGGAATTTAGAGTGTATAGTGGACATCGGAAATGATTTAATTAATTAAATTAAATAAAAAATTAAATTAAATTAAAGTATATAATCCTAAGGTTATAAAATATATGTTTTAGTCAAAACATATAAGTCATGGCACGTATACCAGATCGCGGCTCGCGAAAATGTGGAAAAAAGATTCTGGAAAATTTTTTCCTTGAGGTCGCGGCCCGCGACCAAACGCGCAGCCCGCGACTAGCTTGTTTTTCCGGACTTGTTTCGTGCTTTGATCTGGTCATTTTGGTGGTTATATTATAACTTCCTATGGTTAATATGGTTAATATTAGTCATGTTCCTTGGGTTATATGGGTTGAGTGAAGAGCGATATCGGTTCATGAATCGATCTCGTGTTTCACGGATCAACCTAGCGTTTCATGAAGCAACATCTTGTTTCATGAAATGGTGTGAGCTATTCTATAAATATAGAATGCTTGTGTGTTGTTTAACACATCCATAAGACATCCATATTTCTGATTTCTTCTCTTCTTAAGCATTTCAATCAAGAACATGCAATCCTTGATTGTGTATTTCCATATTTCTTAGCATTTAAGTTACTTTTATGTCATTCCAATATCCTTGTGCTAGGAAATTGGTGTAATTCTTTGTAGCTCAAAACATATTTCCGGTTTATTCCCATGCACCGTAGTAGGGAGGAAATGATGTTTTAGGAAAGAGCATCTCGCCTAGAATTTATATCAAGATCCAACAAAATCTTCTTGTTACTATGATCGATATATGATGATTCCTGATGATCAAGATTGCTTTTGGTGTGTGTTAAGCAAAGGTTTGAACTTGTCATATGTAATTTGTTTTTCTACTACAAACTTGTAACTTTATTTTATATGTTTGATTTATAAAATTAAAGTCACATTTCTAACAATCTAAAACATCAATTCTAAAGTAAGTATGACAAGTCTCAATGTTTACCACAAACTTTGTCATAATTGACAAATTTGTTGGGAAAGTTTTTAAGTTTGCTTATATGAAAGTTACACCATGATCGGGTGACGAGATTATCGTAGAGATTTTTGAAATGGTGCATTGGTTCGATAAAAGAATACATTTGTTCGATAAAGAGACACATTGGTTCATGAAAGGATGCGTTGTTTCATGAAGAGTTGCGTTGTTTCTATCTTGATCAAGTTATGTTAGAGAGATGAACATAATTACATGGTAGAGATGATATTTCTAAAGTATGTAAGTTCTCTATGTTAATTTCATATGTTTATTGTTTTTTTTTTTATGATGATAGAGATGTACAATATGTTACATGTTTAAGCAAGTTCTTATATCCATGAAATTTGGTAAAGTAAGTGATCATGATTATTTGGTCATGGTTATCATTTGGTGTAAATGATGATACTCCATTTTATTTATCAAAGAAATTTGATGGTTGGAAGTATAAGTAATTTACCATGTTTTTTATGATGATAAAAATTATCATCAAAGATGAATAATGTTTGCTATCTTTTGTGTTTACAAGTTTTGTTTTATGCATGATAAGATGATAATTTCATGGCCATGTTTTTGACATGTAAATCTTATTTTATATATATCATGTCTTGTTTTATTATAAAGGATGATAAGTGTTATTATCAAGTTGGATAAAATTGCTTTTATAGTTCTTTTATTATAACATGTTAAGTTTTGGGTCTTTGCATGTTTTGTATGATAAGGTAATTTTGTCATATAAGTTGAACATTATGTGTTTGTTTTGTTTGGTTATCTTTGACCAAGTTCAATAATGTTTTGTTATTGATGTATGTTTCACCTTTTGAGTGAATAGTTTCTTAAACGTTTGTATGATCCATGTTTAATTAACAATAAAGTTAATTAAAGTATTAAGTATATTATTGCTATACATGTTGTTCTCAACAAAAGTTTATGTTGCATTATGTTGTTACATGTATATGTAGAATTATTTCTATGTATGTGTGCATGATTCAAGTTAGTCTTTATGTTATATTCTTTCATTGGTTATTACCAATGATGTTTAAATTTGGACATATAATTTTTATATGGGGTTGTCATATGTATACTTTTACCCAAGGTTATATTAATTTATTAATAATATTGGAAAAGGGTACAAAGTTTATGACATGAATAAATTTAAAGGTTTATCATCAAAGATTCATTAAAAGTAATTTTAATGTAAAAGTGATGATTAAACAAGAATTTGAAAATCCAATAATGTTATTAAATAAAGGTTTAAAGTTGTCAACATTATTTTAAACTCGGAAATTTATTTATTAAAGTTGTTTGTTATGGAGGTTAATAAGTTTCATAATGTTAAATAAATAAAAGAGTTTAATGAGTATATAAGTGATTTTATATATCAAATAAATGATAAAGACAAGTTTGTCTAGTTCATTTAGATATATAGGATGGTTTAATATATCTTATATGGAATAAATGTTGATTTGCTAAGTAAAGCAAGATATGAATTTATTTATTATTACATTGATTAATGTATTAATTGAAATTCATATGTTACTCTTAATCTAGAGTATGTGTCAACGCTTTAAGTTTTATTAGTAATTAAAATTCCATAATATGTTATTATTTTGATTTTCAAGATGTGCATTATGTGCATGAGTATATGTAAAGTTTTTATACTAATATTTATATTTGGAGAAAAGTACTAAATTAGTTTTATTCCGGTAATGGGTATGTTAAGGTATCTTATGTTGTCGGATAACGCCTAAATATATTTGGTGTGACAATAAAGAAGAATTTAACTATTTAAGTTGAAGTTGATATTAAATGTTTTCTTTGGTTTAAAGTATTTGTTTTATAGAAAAATCTTAATCATTTTGGTACAAAGGATATTTATTTTGAATTATCTCAAAGGTTCAAAATAAGGATGCATCTATATAGATTATGTTATTTATAACATCTACTATGAGTTCTATTTATTAGAACAAGAGATATTATATATCAATGATATTTGATTATAATACAAAGTGATGCAATATTATTTGGAAATTTAATTTTCAATGATAGATAGGTTAGAATACCTACAAGTTTGTACAAATAAGTGATTATGATATTTTGATCCTTTAAGAATAATTTGTTAATCTTTTGATAAAGCATGTATTTCTAAAGGAGAAAAATATAAGTTTGTTTTACTAAGGAAAGTTTTTAACGAAGTTTGGTTTTGTTAAAGTTTTCAAAGTAAAAAGATTCTTTAATATCTTGTATTCATATTTCTAATATGAAGGTTTACCCATGATTATGTTATGATACTTAAGTATCATTAAGTCTAATCTTTCTTAAAGAAAGTAAGTAATGATGTGTTCATCATGGGAATAATGTTTGAAGTTTAGTAACTTAATCTCCATGCAAGTATAACAATATGTTATAAATAGATTTTCATATTATATATGAAGATTGATGAGCATGTATTAATGTTCAAGATTTATTAAGTGGTATTATACTTAATATGATAATTTATTATTGAAATTATTTCAATAAATTTACCGAAAATACAATGGTTAAATAATTATTTGTATTTTCATATGGTATGTTATTTCAGTTTGGCTCTTCATTTTCCCTCCTCGATCATTCTCTGTGTTGTTCATCATCATCTTCATCTCCTTGCTTGAGCACCATTAGTGTCGATTTTTCCTCCTCTTTGCTGCTCGATTTCTCGCTGGTAAGTTCTCGAATGTGCTCTACTTTTCTTTCTGTACATGCAACTACTTGGTCTTTGTTATTTTTTTGCCCTAAATGTCGAATGTAATGGTACAATTTTTTCCATTTATCTTCTAAGAATTTGGTAGCATTAGGGTTTTTTTGTTGAATTATGGTTTTTACAGTTGTTCTGAGTGTTTCTCTGTAAGATTGAACCCTAGAAATTAGGGCTTTTTTGAATTTTTAAACTTTTGTGCAATTTATGAATGTTGATGGTTTTTTTTGGTTTTTTTGTTGATAGATTGTAAATGGATGACTATGTGTTGTTGAAGTTTGTGTATGAGGGTATTGAGACTGAAGTATTTGTTGAGGATGTAGACTTGGTGAATTTGTTGGACATGATCATAGATTATTGGGACAAAGCAGAGTCTTTGGGACATTTGATGCCTAAGCATCCTAGTTTCAGTTATGTGTACAAAAAGAAACACGTTGAGATTGTTGATGACAAAGCATTGCTGGAGATGTTTAGCAGAAATAGGGGAGTTGAAAGTATTTCCATCATAGTTGGAGACTCTAAACCTAGTGTGTTGTTAGATAATGCTAGGAAACTTAGGGAAACCCTAAAGGAAAATGCACAGAAGAAAGAGTTGGAGGCCAAACAGAAACCTGTTGAATCTGATGATGGGGATGATGATGATGATGTTGTCATGATAATTCAAACCCCTAGTCTACCTCAAGAGAAGCCTGTTTTGAATGTACATGATGATGTAGACCCCACTCCTGTAGAAGTTGTAGAACCTAAACAAGATGTTGAACATGTTGAGGAAGCTGTTGAGCATGTTGATGATATAGTAGTTGATGATATGGTTGAACCTGATCAAGATGTGATTGAGGAACCTATACAGCCTGAGGAACCTGTGATGGAGATTATGGATGTTGACCCCATACAGATGGTAAAGCCCATGACACCCAAAAAACCAAAGGGTTACTGGAGACCCAAACTCCCTGTCCTTAGACCAAGGAAGAAAGCTGTGGAGAGCATTGTAGTGGAGACTCTACCATCTCCTGGTGACATCAATGATGTCATACTTGATAATGTGGAGTTCTTGAATGAGCTAAATGAAGCTAATGAGGAGGCTGAGGAGGCTAACAATGAGGAAACCCCAACCAAAACACCCAAGAACTCACCCAACAAAAGACCCAAGAAATCACCCAAAAAACCAGTCCACAAACCTAAACAGCCTAGGGAAACCCCAACCAAAACACCAAAGGCTACTATAACCAAAAGAATTCCTAAGAGTACTATGAGGAGAAAGGGTATAAAGCAAGTGGTTACTAGAAGGTCTCCAAGGCTTGTTGAATTGAGTAAGGAAAAAGGTTTAGTGTTATGTAATTGTATTAGCTTTTGGAACTAACTTTTGTTTGTATTATATATGGTTGTATGGCAATTAACCAACTTTTGTGATGTATTATATGTGGTTGTATTGTACTTAATCATTGCAAGGAATTTAAGTAAGAATCTGCAAGAAGTAATTTTTACATAAAAACACCCATTTCATTAGCTTAATAATACCAACATCCAACAATACATAATTTAGGACTTAATCTGATTAGCCCTAATGAAATAGAATACATAATTTAGGGCTTAATAATAGCAACAACCAACATTACAATATATTTCATGGATTCAGCAACCCTAACTAACCCATCAACCTTATCACACAACCCTAAAACAGTAGATTTGAGTTCAATGAATTCACTTCTATTCATGGCATCAGGAGCAGAAACTTGAGCATCTGCAAGAGTAGCTTCATGGAATTTTTCCTTCAAATCATAAGAATAGCCCCATTCGAATGCTTGGCACGATCCACATTTGTAGTAGATTCTTCCAAGATTTGTAACTGAATCCGAAACCCTAACATCATAAAACTTGGAGGGGTCACAGTCGCATTTCTTCAACCGTACCCAGCTATCACCAGCTTCAACCCTAGGGATTGCTTGATGTCTTTTGGAGGTACCAGAGTAGACTTTGCAAGATGAGTTATTGGATGAGGTAGCCATTGAAGGAGAAGGAAGATGATAAAGAAGAGAGAAGAAAGAAGAGAGCTACTGAAATTAAATGAGCAGCTGGGTATATAAACATGAAAAACTAACCATGGTTGAGTTTATTTTCGTACTTAATGTGTATTTAACAGAAAAAATGATAAAAGTGTCACGGTTGTTAGTTACATTAAACTTCAGGGGTGCCAATGGAATAAAAAAAAAGATTATACACCATTGATAAAAGCCCAAACCTAAGGGGCACCAATGATAATTTCCCTTTTTATTATTATATCCCATGTAACAATCATCCTATTTATTAATTATTCTAGCAAAACACGTGCACAACACACAAAAATTACATAATACACGTGCACAGCACACACTATTTATTATAGCACTATATCACCTTACCTCTTGATTTTCGAAAGGCGCTAAACAACACAACCTTTTGATTTGCTACTCAAAACAGGCGCTAATCAACATCTTGGGAGTAGCTAGATCAACCCACTGGGTTGCCTACCCGCATGAGGTGGCAGCCTAAGTGGCACCCAGTGTCAGCATATGTGGCAATAATAGTGAAAATCTGATTTTGGTATTATCTATGCAAAGAACATTAAATACATAATAATAAAACTACATTAATAGTGTCTTGAAACTATGCAAATTATTTAAATATATTTAAAATAACAATACAATCATTAATAACTCAGAAAATTAAACTTTGTTTTTTCAATATGAACTTTTCACTTTCATTTTGATTTTGTCTTCTTCTCCATGATGCTCCATTGTTGCTTATTATTTATTTTATCATACTGCTCCAAACTAAAGTGATATTTATTGGCTTGCTATTGAACTACAAAAGGTACACAATCTATTATTTTTATGTATAATTGTAAAGATGATAAGAATTTTAATTATAGTAGTATATTTATGTATAATTGTAAAAAACTAATGTTTTCTCTTCTCTTTTAATGATTTTAATATTTTTTTTTCAATTCCCATGTTTAAACTCTAAAACTTCCAAATTTAAATTAATCTTTCCATTTCTTTGAGTTTGTTTGAGTTTATTATGAGTTTGTTTGTGTGAGTAATGAGTTTTTAACTCTACCATTTATGTTAAATTTTGATGGGTTTTTTTGGTTTAGATTTTTTTTTTTTAATTTTGATGGAAATTGAAATTTTTAAGGAAATTCTGCCCACAATAATTCAATGAAGCAAACTACGGGAACTAGAAATGTTTGACCAATAGTCTTGATAATTGGGTTGTATTTTTTTATTTTAAGATTGAGTATTCACAGGCTAAGTTAGTGCTTGATTGCATTTCATACTATCTTTAAAAGTAAAACAATGGATAATACTTATCGAAATGGAAAAAATATTATCCTTTTCTTTGAAGATCTCTTTTGCTTGGCTTGATTTAAATTTTTGTGGGTTGTCTTTATTTATTGTTTCTACTTTTGTATTTGGTGATTTGGGGCATTCTTAGAGATGATGGTTGCAACTAGTGGTAGAGGATAATTCATAATAGTGGTGGGTTGATGGTGGTGAAAGGGTGTGGCTATCAATTGTGGTGGTGGTAAGGGAAGAACATGTTGGTGGTGGAAGGGTCGTTCAAGCCAAATTTAATTGAAAGTCTTAATTGTCCCAGTACAATATATTGCAATTGCACATGGAGTAATATATTTATCAATTACACCTATTATCAATAATCTATTTCATCAAGAACTCAATATAAGTATATTTTATGTATAAAAAGTAAAGTGAAGCTGGCATATCACAATATATTGTACTGGGACAATTAAGACTTTCAATTAAATTTGGCTTGAACGACCCTTCCACCACCAACATGTTCTTCCCTTACCACCACCACAAATGATTGCCACACCCTTTCACCACCATCAACGACCCTGCAAACATCCTCGACCATCATGACTACAACCCGCTCTTTTCTTCACCACCCTTCACACGGACACACCACTATTATGAATTATCCTCTACCACTAGTTGCAACCATCATCTCTAAGAATGCCCCAAATCACCAAATACAAAAGTAGAAACAATAAATAAAGACAACCCACAAAAATTTAAATCAAGCCAAGCAAAAGAGATCTTCAAAGAAAAGGATAATATTTTTTCCCATTTCGATAAGTATTATCCATTGTTTTACTTTTAAAGATAGTATGAAATGCAATCAAGCACTAACTTAGCCTGTGAATACTCAATCTTAAAATACAACCCAATTATTTCCAAAAAAAAAAAAAATACAACCCAATTGGACAAAAAAAAAAATACAACCAAATTATCAAGACTATTGGTCAAACATTTCTAGTTCCCGTAATTTGCTTCATTGAATTATTGTGGGCAAAATTTCCTTAAAAATTTCAATTTCCATCAAAATTAAAAAAAAAAATCTAAACCAAAAAAACCCATCAAAATTTAACATAAATGGTAGAGTTAAAAACTCATTACTCACACAAACAAACTCATAATAAACTCAAAAAAACTCAAAGAAATGGAAAGATTAATTTAAATTTGGAAGTTTTAGAGTTTAAACATGGGAATTGAAAAAAAAATATTAAAGTCATTAAAAGAGAAGAGAAAACATTATACTTTGAAGACTTTTTTTAGTCTTGCATATTGCATTCTTCATTTACAGTGAAAGTGTGCATGAAAGCAGTATACTCAATATGGTTATGTATTTCATCTTTTCCTCAAGTACAGCATACATGTATATATATATGAGATAATTGTTTTATTCTAGAAGATGCTACAACCTATAACAAACTTGGACAGCTGGCCAAAGACTAGAGGAACAGAGAAGATTGTTGTAACCAATTTTGCAGAGGAATATTCTTCACTGATTTGCATGCTGATGAGGAAAGAGGGTTGTGCTCAATACTCCCCCTCAAGGTTGGTGGAAGTATGAACACCAAACTTGGATAAAAGAGAATGATGTTGTTTGGAAGGAAGAACTTTGGTAAACACATCAGCTAGTTGCTGCTTGGAAGGAATGTAAGTAGGAGAGATTGCCTTAGATGCCACTTGATCACGTATGAAGTGACAATCAATGTCAATGTGTTTAACACGTTCATGGTACACCGGATTGGCAGCCATAGCTAGAGCAGCTCGATTGTCACAGAACAAAGGTGTAGGACCTTGTTGATGAATCCCTAAATCTTTAAGGAGTTGAGAAACCCACAATACTTCACATGTAGTCATAGCCATGGCTCGATACTCAGCCTCAGCACTGCTGCGAGCCACCACAGTTTGGCGCTTTGATTTCCACGAAATAGGAGAGTTTCCAAGCAACACACAAAAACCAGTCGTGGATTTCCTTGTTGATGGGCCACCAGCCCAATCACTATCGCAGTAAGCTTGAAGAGCAGCTGTAGATGCATGAGCAAACAAAATTCCTTGGTGAGGTGAACCCTTAAGATACCTTAACACCCTAATAGCAGCCTGATAATGAGCTGTGGTGGGTTTATGCATGAAGCTGCTCAACACATGAACAGTGAAGGAAATATCGGGTCTAGAGATAGTAAGGTAAATCAACTTGCCAACCAAACGTTGATAAGGTTCTGGATGAGGGAGAGGATCCCCAGTAGAGACATGCAATTTGTGGTGTGCATCCATAGGAAGACGCAAAGGCTTGCAACTGGAGAGGCCATAGTCTTTGAGGAGGTCCAGAATGTATTTGCGTTGGGAGAGAAAGTAGCCCTGCGTAGTATGATCAACCTCAAGACCCAAAAAGTAACGAACATGACCAAGATCCTTCATGTGAAACTGGCTGTGGAGGAATGCCTTAGTAGATTGAATGAGGCTAGGATCATTCCCAGCAATGAGAAGATCATCCACATAAACAAGGATGATAATAATGGAGTTACCAAGCTGCTGTGTGAATAAGCTATAGTCACTCTTAGATTGAACAAAGTGATGAGCAAGAAGAGCCGTACTGAGCTTGGAAAACCACTGACGTGGGGCTTGCTTGAGGCCATATAAAGATTTCAAGAGCTTGCACACTGTGGTAGAAGGAGATGACTGTAAAGACACCCCCTCAGAAGCAAGAACAATACGAGAGCCTTGATGAATATATCCAGGGGGCAGCTTCATGTATACATCCTCAGCAAGCTCCCCATGCAAGAACGCATTCTTAACGTCCATTTGATGCACATTCCAATGCTTAAGGGCAGCAACAGCCAATAAGGAGCGCACAGTGGTCATTTTAGCAACCGGAGCAAAATTTTGATCATAGTCTTCACCAGGGCGTTGGTGATTGCCCAAAATAACAAGTCTAGCCTTGTGTTTGTCAAGGCTACCATCAGCATGAAACTTAGTCTTATAGAGCCACTTGCACCCAATGGCACGCTTATGAGAGGGAAGCTCAGTAACTTCCCATGTATTATTCAATTCAAGTGAGTCTAACTCCTCATTCATAGCACTGACCTAGTGAGGGTGTGTGACTGCATGTTTATAGTGGATGGGGTCTTGAGTTTGTGTAGTACTGGTAAGAAAACAGGAATATGAAGATGTGACAGGAGTGGGGACAGTGGAGTGAAGTTTGGTAGGTTGGTGGGAGACCATGGCATAATCAGAGTGCCAAGAGGGTGTTTGTTTAGGACGAGAAGAGCGTCGGACAGTAGGCTCAGAGGAGGAAAGAGCAGATGGAGCAGTAGGGGTATCTGCACAAGTAAGAGAAGAGGAGTTAGTGGGCAGAAGTACATCAGTAGATGGAGTAATAAGGATAGGAGGGGAAGACAAAGGGGCAGGAGAAGATTGATTCAAAAATAACTTGTAAGGCATGATGTTTTCACAAAAACGAACGTCCCTACTAATGAAGGACTTATGAGTGAGCAAATTATAGAGTTTATAACCCTTTTGAGATGTAGGATAACCAATGAATACACATGGCACGCCCCTAGGGTGAAATTTATCAGTGGTCTTTAAAGGATTACTAGCAAATGCAAGACAACCAAACACTTTAAGATGAGAGTATGTGGGGGCTTGATTGTGCAGAATGCTAAATGGTGTCTGATTATTGAGAAGGGGAACAGGAAGACGATTAATAAGGTGGGCTGCTGCTAACACACAATCCCCCCAAAAACTAAGAGGCAAATTAGCCTGAAAACGCAAAGCACGCGCCATCTCAAGTAAATTTCTATGTTTTCTTTCAACCCGACCGTTTTGTTGAGGTCGGTCAACACAAGAAGTTTGGTGAAGTATACCTTGATTAGAGAAGAAGGAGGTGCATTGATGATCAGTAAACTCCAAGGCATTGTCTGAGCGTAGGTTTTTTACCAATTTACCATATTGAGTATAAGCCATGTGCACAAAAGCTTTGAGAATGGAGAAGGCATCGGATTTGAGTTTGAGAAGACTAACCCAAGTAGTCCTAGAATAATCATCCACAATTGTAAGGAAGTATTTGTGATTACCCCGGCTAGGAGTCCTGTAGGGGCCCAAATATCAATGTGCACAAGATGAAACAGATCAGGGGCTCTGGAGTGGCTAAGGGAGTAGGAAAGCTTGGTAAATTTGGCTAAGGGGCAGGTGAAGCATGTGTCTGTGTGAGAGGTAAAAGGAGGTAGTTGAGGGATGTGGGATAATTTAGCATATGGGGCATGGCCAAGGCGACAATGCCACAAGTAAGAGGGTGAAAGGGGTTGAAGATAAGGTAGATGAGCAGGGACATAGAGGGCTGTGGCAGCAGTAACTGGGAAAGAGGATGAAGAAAAATAATAAAGACCATTATGAGCCTTGCCAAATAAAATAGGGTTGGATGTGTGTTTGGGGATCATAAAACATGAATCAGAGGTAAAGACTATGTGACAGCCAGTATCTTGAGTGAGCTTAGGGATAGAGAGGAGATTATGCTTAAATATGGGAACAAAGAGCACATTGTGAAGTGTAAGGGTGGGAGAAAGAGAGATTGTGCCACTACTGTTGATGGTGGAGGTTTGACCATTGGGAAGGCTGATTTGTGTAGGATAGGGTTTATGTTGGGTGTGGGTAAAAAGGTGTTGAGAGCCAGTCATATGGTCAGAGGCTCCGGAATCAAGGATCCAAGTGGACTCAGCAATGGTAGGAGAGGTGGAATGAGCCATACCAGCATAAATTTGATCAAACTCTTCTTCATGGGCTGAGGAAGAAGTAGAGCCAGTAGGTAACAACTTCATGAGTTGCTCAATCTGTGTTGGACTTAGTGTAGGAGAGGTGGTAACCTCATTGCTGTATGATCTGAAGGACCTGCCTCCTCTTCCTCCTCTGGGCCAGCGCCCCCCTCGTGCTCTATGAGATGACCCTCTCCCCCTGGGAATGAAGGTAGAGGACATGGTGTGCCACTCAGGATAGCCCACAAGTGTCCAACACTTCTCCTTAACATGCCCACTTTTGCCACAAGCACTGCAGGATGTGATTACTTCATGACTGTTGCCATACATTACCAAGGATTCAGGCTTACTGAGGTGAAGCACCTCTCTCTGACTTTCCTCCTGTTGCAAGAGATTGTAAGCTTCGTCCACACTAGGAAGGGGCTGCATAAGGAGGATATGACTCCTATGTGTGTTGTAGGACTCATCTAACCCATTGAGGAACTGAAAAAGCTTCTGCTCAGTTTGTTGAGTATGGAAGGCAATGAGGAACAACTTGACATCATCAGCCACAGTGAGTATCACAGGGAGGTTATTGAGACTCTCCAATTCCTCCCACAATGCCTTGATCTCAATATAGTAATCTGACAAGCACCTGTCAAATTGTTTTGTAGAGTACACAGCACGGTTCAACTGGTACTTTCTTGCACCATTAACCACAGAGAAACGTTTTTCAAGTTGTTCCCAAATAGCATAAGCACTATCAAGGAACATCACAGACTTTTTTATAGATTCAGACACACTATTAAGGATCCAAGAAATGATCATACTGTTACAGGTGTCCCATGCTTCTTGCTTCACTGTATTTGTGGGATCCCTCTTGATGATGCCTGTAACAAATCCGAGTTTGCGTTTGGAGGACAATCCTATTTCAAGGGAACGTCTCCAACTTCTGTAATTAGTACTGCCTTGAAGTTTTTCAACACAGATGGAGGTACTACCATCTGAAGGATGGAGGTACAGAGGGCTGGTGGGTACAATGACAGAATTTCCAGAAGATTCTACCATGAGGTATATGGGAAGAAAGGAAAAAATTAGAAAGGGTTAGAACAGTACAGTTTTAGGTGAGCAATATGCGCTCTGATACCATGAAGACTTTTCTTAGTCTTGCATATTGCATACTTCATTTACCGTGAAAGTGTGCATGAAAGTAGTATACTCAATATGGTTATGTATTTCATCTTTTCCTCAAGTACAGCATACATGTATATATATATGAGATAATTGTTGTATTCTAGAAGATGCTACAGCCTATAACAAACTTGGACAGCTGGCCAAAGACTAGAGGAACAGAGAAGATTGTTGTAACCAATTTTGCAGAGGAATATTCTTCACTGATTTGCATGCTGATGAGGAAAGAGGGTTGTGCTCAATATACTTTATATAATATTAAATATTCATTTCATTCATTAAACATAACATAATACTCCCAGCCATTAACATTAAAAAGTTAAAAACCAAAAATCACAATAGATAAACATAGATGCATCAAAGTAGTTTATAATAATATCCTCAAAAAAAGTAGCTTATAATATTTCATCTTCAAAACAAAACCAAAGGCACCACTCCCAAACCATATGATGGTAAAACCTCAATCAGATTCCAGATTAATAAAATCTTCATTTTTTGATGCTCTACCAATGTCATCTGTAATTTTTGTCTTCTTGGTTGATGGAGGAGTTCCTTCAAACAATTTTTTTTTCAGATTTGGACTCTTTAATTTTTGACTCTTGAATTTTGGAGAATGAATAATTAATTGACCAGTTTCACTTATAGGAGAAAGACACACTTCTTCACCAAGCATTTTAAGCATTTTAGGGAAAAGGAAGGGTTTTTCCTTCTAACAAAAATTCAAAATAGCAATTATTAGTTGGAGGATACTACTGGTTTGTTTATTTTTTGGAGAATAAATAACTTTTTTTAATATTTTTTTCCTTTTTATTTTAATTTGTTTTACTTTACCTTCTTTATCCTTTAAAAATATTTTTTATTTTTTAATTACCTATTTATTTCTATAAAAAATAATATAATATTAGGAATAATAATAAGAAAGATTTAAACGTAAAAGTTGGATAATAATAATAATAATAATAATAATAATAATAATAATAATAATAATAATAATAATAATAATAATAATAATTTAATAAAGTGAAGAACTAAAAACCAAGAAGTATAATTTGTTAAATTAAAATATAAAATAAGTATAATATGCTAAAAAAACTAATAATAAAGTTGTAGTCGATGTAGGTAGTTTGTGTAGGTAGTCGGTGTAGGGCGTGGTAAAAACTATCAAGTATAATTTGCTAAAGTAAAAAACTAATATTAATCAAGTTATTTTTGGGTCGGGTTCGAATCGTAACAAGTTATGTGCAATTCGCGTTTGGTTAACCACAATGTTAAAGTAAAGACGAGTTCGCATTGTAATAGGTTGGATTATACATTGTTCATTATGGGTCCTTCCGGGTGGGATTATACCGAGTACCTATTGGGTTAAAGACGAGTTCGCATTGTAATAGGTCGGGTTCAAGTTGAGTTCGGCTAACCATATTGTCGGGTTAATCTCGAGTATGGGTTGTTCTCGAGTCGGGTGACGGTCAATTTTGGGTCTAAAATATTCGAGTACAAGTCGATTTCGGGCGATACTTTTTTGACTTATTTACTTGATAATTTTTAAATGAAATATTTTAAGAATTTCGATCTTTATTTTTATAAACTTTGAAATTGCTATGATTAAATAGAAAAGAGTATAAAGACTAAATTCTTATTTTAAGCACAATGAAATGTAATTTGTGATCGATTTCTACTATGTCACAAATACTTGTACAAATGAAATCCTCATAACTTTTCTAATGATCGAATTGTGGAATTAATATTTTTTTCAATTCAAATTACATAATTTAACTAATTGACAACATTATTATTATTATAAATACTTAACATTTGTTGTAATTGGTAAAGATTTTCATTATAAATATAAATACTTTATCTATACTTAACATTTTTTACTTGTATTTTTTTTTTCTAATTATTAACATGAATTTTAATGTTTTCTCAATCGAAATTACTTAATAAAAAATTTACCTTCCTTTCAAGTAAAAAAATAAGTATAATTTGTTAAAGTAATAAAAATAATAGCAAAGTTGTGGTCGGTGTAAGTAGTATCGGTGTAGGGCATGGTGAAAACTAATAAGTATAATTTGCTAAAGTAAAAACCAAAAAACCAAGAAGTATAATTTGTTAAATTAAAATATAAAATAAGTATAATATGTTAAAAAACTAATAATAAAGTTGTAATCCGTATAAGTAGTCGGTGTAGGGCGTGGTAAAAACTATTAAGTAAAATTTGCTAAAGCAAAAAACTAAAAACTAATGAGTAATAATTTGCTAAAGTAAAATGTACAATAAGTATAATTTTTTAAAGCAAAATACGGTTGTCCATGCTTTGCAACGGAAGATCAATCGTGCTTTCCATAATCAAGTGCTCCTGGACAATGTATTAGCGTCTATATCGGGTCCCCTCAATATATCTTTTAGCTTTTGCTATAGGGAAGCTAATCGTGTGGCCCATCGTTTAGCCAAATGGGTCGTTCGATTGTTTGTTCAAATGTTTGGCTCAATTCGGGTCCCTCGTGGCTTGATGACTTTGTACTTTTCAATTTAAGGAAGTAATAATATCTTTTGCTTTGATTTCAAAAAAAAAAAGTAGTATCGGTGTAGGGCGTGGTAAAACCGTTCATCCCATCCCATTGACCCATTTTCTTTCCATTTCCCGTTTCCGTTCCCCACTTCCCCTTGTAAGAATTAAAATTCACTTTCACCACCATTGATATAAGCATAAGTTACAACCGAACTTGACCCACGACAATGTGATTTATAAAAAACTATTAAGTATAATTTGCTAAAGGCTAAAATCTTATTTTAAACACAATAAAATATGATTTGTCGATTTCTATAATTATGTCACAAATATAAATATAAATACAAATATAAATATAAATATTTCACATTTATTTTGATTCGTTAAGGTTTATTTGTGACATAATATAAATACTTTATCTATGCTTAATATTTTTTCCTTTGAATTTTTTTCTATTATTTTCTCAATTTAACTATGTGATAAATTAATTATGTGACAGCTTTATATATCAGGAGTAAGAGACAAGTGTCTTTTTTTTTGGAAAATCACAAATTCTTGATTAGAGTTGTATTTTAATTTTAATTTAAAATATAAAAATTAAAAAATTAAAAATTAAACACTAAAAGATCCTGTATACACATCCCAATACCATTAACCCATTCCCCTTCCCTTCCCTTCCCCTTCTCCCATCTCTTTCCCTTCCATGTAAAAAAAATTAAATTCAATTTCACCACCATTAACATAAGAAAAACTTAATTTTCAATGAATTCTTAATTATTTTTTGCTTCTAATGTTGGATATCATGGAAACTTGTTTTTGTGTACAATTGAAGGTTAATATTGTGATAAACCTTAATTTATTGATTGAGATTTTTTTTTATTTTTCTTAATTTTATTTTTCTTGGTAGTAAAATCTTAATTTATTTTTCTAGGTTGAGTTTTAGTTTTTTAAGTGTATACGATTTGATTTATTGATGGATAACAGACTAAGATGGTGATTGTTAAGGAGAAAACGGTGGTGATGTTTGGGGGAAGAGGAGGCGATTTACAGATGGTTGTGAATTTTGGGTTTATTTCAACTTTATATTTTTCATTATTGTTTTATTAATTCTGTTTTTTGAGTGATTGTTAAAGTGAAAAGTTATGGTGAAGATGATGGTGAGAATGGTGAAGATGGTGGTGAGAATGTGGGTTTACTCCTTTCCAATAAAAATAAAATTAAAAAGATAGTAACAAAAATAATGATAATGTGTCCTAGAGAATTTAAATCATTACTTCTTTCCAATTAACCCAATTATTAATTAACTTTTAAAAAATTAATCCACTTAATTACCATATATAAATAATATATTACTTTTCAATTCATATTCCACATCATTATGACATGTCATATAAGTATTCTTCCCCGTCAATGCCATGTCACCCGGTTAGTCTACCCACCGGGTATACAAAGTTTTCTCCCAACATCTTGGGTGGGATACCGAAATTTCGAGCCCATAACCTTCAAATTCTGCCGAAAATAATGGAAAACCAACAACACCTCCATTTCTTTTAATTTCGGCCGCAAATGGCAAAACCACGTTGAATTTTGCTGTTGTTTTTAATTGTGCACCAGATTCCTTTGGGTGCTTTTGATTCCTACGGCAATCTAAGGTCCTTTCTTTCCAATTGTTTTTCTTTTTCTTTTTGTTTTGTTTTGTTTGATAATTGAGTTAATTTTTGTTGCTAATGTGTTGCGGTTTGGTTTGTGGTCTTGTGGAACGCAGTCGAAATTCTCCATTGAAGCGACTTCTGACTTTCTGAGCTTTCTCTCCTCCATTGAAGGATTTGAATCAGTCTCTAAAGTTAGATTTTGACAACCTAGTGTTATTGTGTTAATCGTGTATTTAATTGTCAGACTGTCGGTATATACTCAATTTAGGGTGGTTTCGGTGGTGGTGCAACCGTGCAGGAGGAGGCGGGTGGATGTCGAGGCTGGGCCGGGGGCTGGGGCCTAGGGCCTGGGGAGTGGCTGTCGGGCTGGGTCAGGTGGGGAATTGTTTGACTAATTTGCATGTTCAGTGGGGTAAATCTTAGTTTTTTATTGGAGGAAAACAATCTCTATCCATGGTATTAGAAGTTCCTAGTTTGTTTGATTAGCAGCTTTTGTGTGTAGGGATATGGGGATAGAGAAAGAGCAGATTAGCACATCCGAAGCCGAAAGAGAGGAAAAAAAGATTGTGATGTTGGCACTAAGCAATGAACGCTTGCCTTCGGAAAGACTACAAGGTCGTCTTCAATTTTATAACATTCCTGCAGAATTTCACTCGGTGGATCTGAAGCACAATATATTAACTCGTTCGTGCTTTCCTTCAATTATCATAGATAAGTTCTTATCATCTGCCATGGTGTCATCTTTGAATAAATTTATCTACTTAGTGGGAATGGGAGGAGCGCGGTCACCTGACGTCCAATCAACTAATGAGTCTTCCTCTTCCAACCACACATTCTACTCCGGCGGTTCTTGTCTTGACATGTCTGATGAGGCTCCAGTGTGGTGTCCAGCTCCTGTCTTCGTTGACGATAACACTTGCAACTATGTTAGCTTTCTTGGCAATATTTACAACTTTGGATCTGTTTGCCTTGCACCCCAGGTACTAGAATGTGGTGCCCTTGGCCACTGTAAGTCAATTCGCTCTCTCCCGATCCCTCAAAGCCTTGTCGGTTGTAGTGTGTTTGTTCCTGTACTTCCCGACCCTTCCAACAAACGCATTCTTATGCGCCTCTATGGTGGTCCCCTTTCGTCGCCTTCCCTCTATGCTTTCACTCCCGATCCTGATGCTGATGCTATTGGGTCATGGGAATGTCTCACGTCTGATTTCCAACTTTGGGCTCGTACTGCTGCTGTTGTTTATGGGGTCATATATTTTCACTGCCATAGAGTTCCATCTCTTCTTTGTGCTTTTCATATAACCAAGAAAATATGGTTGAAAGTCTGGTGGGATTCGTGCTTTAAGGACAATGTTGATATGAATGTCGAAACTTTTAATTTCGATGCAATGCTTCATTTGGGCCACAATATTTTGTGCTTTGCTGGTTGGATGCCCATATATTCCCGGCCTACTGATTTTAGCCTCGAAGTCATCTTTTACAAGTTCCAAGTGCTGGTCACCGGTGAAACTGTAACCGTCAAGGTTTGTGACTCCTACTCATATGAACTTCCGGGAAGTACCAATGTGTTTCATTTCCTCCCCGTTTAGCAGGTACTCTTCTCCATCTTACCATCTCTTATTCTTGCTATTATTCTGTTACTTACTATCAAGGTATTTTATTTCCTCTTATTATGTGGATTTGATTTACAATGCCAAATTCGTTCATCAACTTAGTTGAAAGAGTCATTGATGGATAAATTTTCATTCCCAAAAATTTGCACTAATGATTAGTTTCCGAGTCTCGTTTCTTTTTGTTATTTGATAGCTCTATGAAGGAGTAGAGTTTTCATATCTAATTATGAAGTTCTTTATGGCGTTCGACTGTTTTCTAATGTGCTATTGTGTTCAAATCCCACATTCATCTTGCCTCGTAGTCTAGAACCTGTGGTTGTTTAATGCTCTTTGATGATTGGAGTGATTGTATTTCGACGGTAGATTAAAGGAAAACATTATGCAAAATTTATTAGACAAGTGTGAAGGATGTGAATGTGAAAAGAACACATGATGAAACGAAGTTTGAGTCTTTTTATAAAAAATTTCAAGATCACCAAAGACACGGCAAGCCTTAAACCAAATATAATAATCATTAGAATCTTCTCATAGATGTGCCAAGAAGCAATAGGAAATTTGTTGAAATGAATTGAAGTATAAACTTGGGTGTCAGGTATAGGCCACTGGATGCTCCTGCACGATCAGTAAAACTCATGCAGGTTGACCACTTCAAAAAAGCGCTTTTGCTTGTGGAGTGAAATTCAGCTAAATGAAAAACTGATTTGTGATCTTAGTTTTATAAGCGCCCCGCCTATGCGTGACACTGAGCACAAGGTGCACTAGGGCGCCAAGAAAAACGCCTTTGGAGGCCGAGGCACATACCTCTTCGAGAGGCGCAAAGGAGCAGGCTTTGTGGGCTTTATTTTGTGTATTTTTCATTTTTTTATCCTTTTGAGCCTAAACTACTAGAGTCGCACACCCTTGTTGCGCCTAGGTACGCCTCTATACAGAGGAAGAGGGAGTTAATCTCTCTGCAAAGGTAGTTAATGGTTTCTGTAAGGTAAAAAAAAGGATATTCTCTTGAGTTTTAATGCATTGATGATTCGTTAAATAGCACTTTAGTGCCTTTTCACTTCTCTTAACTAGAGATTTGAGATATTCCCACTTTAATACTATGAGCCCATGACTCATGAGATAGAATGGTTGAAATTCCATGATTCCATCTAATTCGATAATTTTATAGGTGCAAGTGTGTAACAAAGTGTGAGAATCAACTTTGCACATAATATTGGATTTTCATATAAATTTACAAGAATTTCATTATTGTGACAGTTTAAAACGCCTGTGATCTGGTTGAAATTTGCAGTGTGTTGATTCCTGGGATGTTAAATGTTAGATGAGCATTGAATAAGCAGTGTGTTCATGGTAATCATGCTTTCGAGTTACCTAAGCTATGAAGATGATAAAGTAGTTGCATCTAAATTGACACCGTATTTTTGAAATGCTTTTGTCTCCTTCTTATTTACTAGGAGGTTGTTTGGTTGCAACCTATTTCCCTTGGAAATACAATTTCATAAGAAATAGATTGTGTTTGGTTTGCAAAAACATTGGAAAGGAGAATTCCAAGGAAATGGGAATTCCTACAGAGGGGGAGTGATTGGGTGACACTAGGGGTTGCCAACCCTCTCCATATTGAGTTTTCATTGGTGACTCAAGTATTAATTAAAACATTAATTAACCCTTTTCCAATTTATACACATATAATACTATTTTATTATATTATACTCCGTATCTAATAGGGTTTGCAACCCTAAGAGTTGCTTAATCATTTTCTTATAGGAAATCATTAACCGACTCCCCCTTTGTAAATGCAAATTCAAATAAATACCCATGCTCAACCAAACAGACATACTTATTTCCTAGGAAATGGAAGAATGGAATTTATTTCCAATTGGAATTAACTTCCCATGGCAGCCAAACGAAACTTAGATTTGAATAAGCTTGGCGTTGCCATGTTTTCCTCTGTCAAATTTGTATTCCTGTCTGAATATTAGATTATAGATTTGGATTGCTAAAATGTGTATATAGCTCTCAAGTAACTTTTGTAATTTGGGCGCTGTACTGCTCCCTTTGTTCCATCTTAAGGTTTAGGGTCATTAAGGATCCACAATAAGGCAGAAGTGATTAACTTAATAATTGCAGCCTATCACAGACGATAGCCACCATGCCCGCCATCCAGGTTGACCACTACCAAACGAGGATGATTTGTTGGAGAAAACATGATGCTGGAGCAGAGAGCATGGGATAGGGAACAAATGGAGTGTAGTTGGGGAGAGTAACGTGAGATCTTGTGATAAGAGAGTGAAAGTTAGGTATTAGTAAATAGACAACTGGCTAGCTTGTTAATATACTGTCAATACATGGTAAAACTTGTCTTAAGGGGTTATGACTTCTCATCCACGGGTGATGTCAAAACTTCCAGAATTCTGGTTTTTTTCCTCTATCATTTTAGTTAAAAATTTGTGTAATAGGTGTATTGTAAACACCGACTCACCGTGCTTTAGATGAGAACTTCAGGTTGGTGTCATTCATGTTCATCCAATGCTATATCCATTGAATATTGAGAACTTTTAGCTGTCGATAAATGCACAGAAATCCTTGTATTGAGGAGAGTTTTTTCCGTACGATTTGTTTTTATGTAGTATGTATTTTGGAATGTCAATAACCACTCAACCCCAAATTATTTTGGGACTAAAACTTTGTTGTTGTTGGCTGTGAATAACCTCTAAAATGATTATCACCAAAATGCCATGCTGTGTTACTTGTGCGTAGCACTGGTAGCAGCTGTAAAACTATGTTGCTTGGCTCATGCTGAAATTAGTTTGACGATTTTGTGGTTCTATGTTTAGTTGAGTACTTAAGTCAGAGTTGAGATGCATTCGTGCATAGTCGTGTAATGGTAAAAATTGGTGGTTGTTTCGTGCTCAAGTCATGTAGATCTCTTCATTTTGTTTTTTGGATGCCAAATAGTATTTAATGGCAGTCATTTTGTGATTCTTCACAGATAGGATAGGACAACTCGTGTTTATCATCACTTTTCTAAAGTTATTTACTTGTGCTACATGAGTATCTATGATCTTTCAAATTATTTCTATAAAACAAGTAAGCCAATACTAAGTACCAACTACCAAGGGACAATTCACTACAAAAATGTGCAGAAAATAAAGTGGTGCGAAAAGAAAATAAGTTGATAGTTATAGTCATACCGTGATGAAACTGCCAGTGTTTTGACCATCAGCACGGTGGTAGTTGTTTATATTACTATTTACTCCAGGGGGAACCTTCTTGAACTCACCAGGCTGAGAATTAGTGACATTCTTTGCTGCATCATTTTCAGCCGGTTCTGCAATAGTGTTTGCAGGCAGATTATTAGCAGCAGGTTTAGGTGCCTCTCCACTTCCAAACAAGTAGCCCAAGGAACTCTGACCACCTCCACTGCTGGCACCACGTCCCATTTCCAATAAACTCCCACTGACCAATTGACAACCAGTTTAACAATCATTGTGAAAGAACAAAGAGAAAAAAAGAGCACAATCACAGCATTTAAAAAAATAAGAGCGAACAAGTAAGAAAAATTGAAGGCATACTTATATCTGATTATATTTTATTTTTCCTTGGGGTTGGACAATAGGATAGAGCTTAGGGGGAGGAAAATAAAACTAGAGAGTAAGGAATTAACTCATTATATATTTTTTCATGCCAGGTTTTATATACTCAAATTGTTTCAAGAGCAAAAGGCCAGCACTCAAAAACTTCATAATCATCAAGCATCACAAATCAACAAGTTGAAATACAAAGGATCGGTGAGTTTGATAGGAGGAATTTGAGGGAAAGGAATGAGAGTTATAAAACCAAGCCCCAAGTCCTTGTTTGTTTACAAAGAAAAGGAATAGAGAAGGGACTTAAATTTGATCAAAGTTTCATGCCTACATGTTGGATGCTTCTGCTACGCGTAGAAACTTATTTAAGATAGTTGTGTTGTATTTAAGGCTAAGTTTTTTCAGACAATGACAATTGAAGTTATGAATTATGAGTCCTATTGTCAAATATATAATATCAAGAAGAGCTGCTCGAATCATACTTGTATATGCTTTTTTGGTCTTTTATCATAGAGACGTGATATTGAGGCAATTATTTTTACTTTTCACAGGGTAGCTGCTGTAGAGGAAGAGTATGGCAATACTGTTGGTCCTGAGGATGATTACTTGCTCCTATTGCTTGCTCATTGTCATCCAATTTCGGATTCTGGATGTTTTGCCTTTAAGTCTTGTGATGACTGATGACTGATGACTGCTGACTGCTGACTGCTTTATAGTGTAGTATTTGGTTTAACATTTTGTGGAAATATTCATTGCATTGCTACTTTCTTGATCCCATTATCTTATGCTCTACCTTATTAGTTATCTGTGTACCATGTAAAGTGTAAACCATCTTTTAACCTTGTAACTGTTATGACTTTTGATCTTTGGTCAGAAAGATCTTGACTTCTCTCCTCAATGTTAATGGAAGATGCAATAGATAGCTCATTGAGGAAAATGTTTCAATGTGTTAAACCTAAAGCTAGAAGCAAATAATCTTTTCTAATATTTTCCATATAGATATTTTAAAGTCTAATAAAACATATTTATTGTGATAATAGTTGCTCCCGCTACAGGATTTCCATATCTCAGAATTCAGACAGATCTTGTTGTCAGTACAGTCGAAGATTGACAAGATAACACTAAAAACTCTAGGGGTATTTTGTGATATCCCAGATTTAGTTTGAAAAGAGATTGATGGGGAGCGCAATCTTAGGATGGGTGAACTCCTGGGAAGTTTTCCTAGGTGCGCACGAGTGAAGTCAAAGTGCGCTGGAAAGGCATGTGTTGGTCTGTGAGTTCAGTCTACAGTCTCCATGAGTAGTCACCGGTGGTCCGTTGGGCAGGGGTGTTACATATTAGGTTTGTTGAAAAACATATTCTATAGCAAACGATTTTACATAAAAAGCTTCCAACGTAAGATAGTTTAACCAGTGTCTTTCCTGACATTCTATGGGCCGTAGACGAAATAGAAAAATAGCATCCCTTCAATAATATTTTCAAAAATAAAACAATTCATCATGAAAATACGAACAATACACATACAATACATATTGTTTATAAAATGTTAAAATTGTTCTTAGAACAAGCACTAAAGCAAAATTCAATAATTTTCCATCAAATTGTTCTTGTTGGGATTTTATTAACTCTTCTTCTCATTTTTCCCTTTTTCTTTTTAACATACTAATAAACCTTTTTTAGGCAACATGACATATAAATGAAATTTTGATTAACCAATTTAAAAAAAGTCAAAGAGAGTAAGAAACAAACAAAGAGGCAAGATCTTGAACAATTCCATTCAACTCAACCGTTGAACTTTAACATTGGAACAAAATATACAAAAAATCATCTATTAGACTATAAATGGCAACAAATAAAATAAATTCGAAAATTGAAAAAATAAAAAATAATAAAATACAAAATACAAAAAAACAACAATTACTCATAATTCATAAAATAAAGTGTAATAGATGAAATGTATATTTGTAAAAATAAATTATAAGAATTAAAGAGAAAAAAAATTACCAAATAACTTGTTCAGTTGCTGAATTCATCAATGAGCACAAATTATTTACATAGAGTTGCAAATTCAAAGTAACCTTTTTTTTTTTGAATTTGCTATAGTAAATTGTTGATATTTTTTAGGGATATATTTTCATCTAAATTGAATTGGAAAAAGGAATAATGAATGACAATAGATGAAATTGAGAAAAAAAATCAAGGAAGGGAGAAGAAAAGACATGAAAATGATGATTGGAACTTGAATTTTGGAAGATGCAATCCAACTACACAGGAGAGGGAATTACAGTGAATTAAATTTTTTTACCCAACTTCTCCAATTCACGCCTGAAAGAGGAATGGGTTTGCATTTAGTTTTTTTTTTTTAATTTTAAAGGGGTAAACAATTTTGGGCCCCCTAAACTTTTGGCACTAGGCATTTGCAGACCTGTCTACCCCTAAAATCCGGGTATGAGTTGAACCTTCAAGAGCATACAAACTCCCATTCATCTTCCCCTTCATCGCCACAAGTGACCTCTGATAACGGTTTTCTAACGCGTCGTTTAACGTTAGAAACCTAGGCTAATCAAACAATATTTATACACCCTATTACAACTATAGCGAGTATAAAGGTAAGTTGGGGATCGAACCACAAGGACAAGGTTAGGCAAGGCTATGTGCTAGGTGTAGAGAAATAGAATGTGTGTTTATGAAAGGGTGTTTGATCTAACTACTAAAGCAATAGACAAGATTAAGATAAGCAATGGGAAACAAACGGGGATGGTAAGGATCCACGCTAGGTCGGTTCTATGTTCTCATGGAATGCTAGGTCAAGGGAGATCGAACGTGAGTCGATTGAGACACTCTAGATAGAGAGGGGAAGTTGGTGACATATAGCCATGCAAATGACCCATAATCGCCCTATGTCTCATCAAGAGTGGCAGGACAAGATTCGCATCGAATATCAATCAAACAATCCACAACAAACCTCACCCTAATCTAGCACATGAACAACATTCACCAAACATAGGGATTCACCAAACCAAAACCTCTAAGAAAACTACTATAACATAATAAAGCTAACTACAACTAAGAGCATGAAAGAAGACATGGAAACAAGTATTAGGGCAAGAGAAAAACTGAGAACAAGCAAGAACAAAGCAACAAGACTATCTATCAAAAACAAGACTTACGTAAACTTAAAAGGAATGAAAGATTACAATGCTTGGAAAGTAAATGAGAAAGCTTTAAATCTAATCTAGGGCAAGAAAAGTAAAGAGAAAGAAATTAAAATGATGTTCTAATAGAAGAGGTTTCATCTATCAAAAGCTTTACAATGCTTGGAAAGTAAATGAGATATATATATATATATATATATATATATATATATATATATATATATATATATATATATATATATATATATATATATATATATATATATATAGCTCAAGGGAAGAGGGGAAAAAGCCCTAAAAAGATCCTACGGAAATAAGCTCGCGAAATATAACGCTGCGCAGGATTTAAACTCAATTCGCCCGAAGCCCCTGACAGATTCTGTCGAATCTGACAAATTCGCCCGAATGAGATTTGGCTTGGGCAGCTCACATGAAGATTCGACCGAATCTTAGGTAGGTTCGACTGAACGTAAGTAGATTCGACCGAATGGGCTTCCATTCGGTATTTCCAGAGAGTTTGAGCATTGAACTTGGGCCCAGCAACATACCTTCGACCGAATCTAGGTCTTCTTGGCTATTTGCGCATCCAAATGAACATCAAATGACTCCCGGCCTTCGCGATAACTTCGGGGATGACCCGAAACACTTGTGAGCGCCTTGAAACACGTCCCTTTTCTTCGACTTTGATGCTTAAGTCTCGAACTCGATCCGATTCACCTCGAAATCTCCCGAAAGCACCTGAAATAACCTCTAAACACAGCGGATACCAGAACAAGGTAAAATCGAATGTAAAACACATAAAACCAATGTAAAACATCGAGACTTGACACCAAAGTAGGGACATAAATGTGCTCTAAATCGAGCACATCAACTCCCCCAAGCTAAACCTTTGCTAGTCCCTAGTAAAGAGACTAGGTAGAAACAACATGAAAGCACAGGACATCCCAAAAACAACTAACTACAAAAACAAAACAAAACTAAACTACCAAAGCAATAAATCCTAAAACTCACTGTCGTAGGAATCACGATCACACTTAGCACGTACGACAAGCCCTTTAAACCTCAAGGTCTCCCAAAGAGGACGAGTAAAGTCTCGTGAGGGTTTTCAGAAGGAGACCCACAAATCCAAAGCAAACAAACATGGCGAGAGGAAATCAATGCAATACAAGCTGTGCATGAGAAAAACTCTTCCATAGCCGTAGATGTGCAAGTACAATGGTCTCAAAGAGCGCAATACCAAAGAGAATGACCAAATCCACAAGCTTAAGATCACTAGGGTAAGCTACATCACAGGCTATGCCACCCACTACCTAGAGAGGTCACAAGTCTACACTCCCCGGGTTATTTCTCAAAAGATGTGAGAAATATGCAATCGCGCTCATGTGTTTGATTATGGTTTGTGTTTCGCTCATAATCTTCCGACTAAGGATGAGTCGGGAATCAAACACCTAATAGGGGCAAATCATGGGGATTGTGTCATATCTAACTCCAGCACAGAATAAGCTAATCGGATCAAGTCGAACAGGTTAGCACAGGGTTGTAATGTTGGCTTAGGGTTAAGGTGGGATACATTTGGGAATGTGGAGCTAAGTAGAGGATAGCAAGTGACCCTAAACAAAACAGCCCCAAACATCTCATGATAATTCAACAAATACTATATCTATCAACCATAATAACCCGATAATCTCATGTAAGCATAACGAACTCTATCATCAAACACTATCGAAAATGTGAAATCTCATAATAACATGTGTTTCCAAGCTTATCTCCCAAAATGAAATATTGACCTCCTCACTCAAATAGATGTATGTGTATAAAAACTCAATAAAGAACAAGAGAAAGGTCTCCTCAACCCAAGAATGTGTATGAATAATCACTATGTAAGCACTAGAGGATGAAGGGAGAAACAATAAGAGCTGGACACGAAATGAATAGAGTCATACAAACCAACAACCATAATATCATAACCAAAAGCCCACAATCACTGTAGCACACAAGAACCCCACCATCACTAAGCTATCCTCTAGGTAAGAAGAGGGAACATTTGGCTCATGTGGAGGCTTAACAATGTGGCTACAAAAGAATAGGAAAAGGCAAAAACTTGGCTTATCCTAAAGTCAAATTACGTACAAGGTAGGCTATTTGGCTATGTAGCTCAATTCTAGCGAACGTGTTATCATCCCTGGTCTCATGAAAAGTGGACTGTACAGGAGAAGAACCGACACAATACTTAGATCCCCTAACTAGCACTCACAATGAATGGAACTCGCAAGGAGTCCAAGAAGGCTCAATCCTCATAGGCTAGCCGAAATGCGCCTCTAAAGGCAGACATCCAAGCCACCAACCAAGCAAACCCAACTCCCCCAAACTATGTGGAAAAGAGTCAGACTCTAGGTCCCGAAGTAGGCACAAGGCTAAGGAAATACGAGTTTGCATAGGACCACAAATGTGCACAACAGAAGCTTGCATGCTAGTCTCACAACTCAACCATTTATTGAAAGCAAGGATAAAAACACTAATTATACAACCTAAACATGAAACTATACAAACTACATGAAACAAAAACTAAACAAACTAAACTAAACAAACTAAAAGAAAAACTAAACAATAGTTACAATAATGCAAATCTTTCGCGGTTTTGAACGCGTAAGCGCATCCTCCCCCAAGCTAGCTTAAGAGCCGTCTCGGCGATGGGGAAGGCAAAGGAAAACCAAAAGAACGAAAGATAGGCATTATTGGAACTAAAGAAAATAAATCAAACATCATGTAAACAACATCAAACACCGGGTTATCTCCCGCAAGTACTTTTATTTAACGTCGTTAAGTTCGATACAGCTAGCCACCAGCTCAAACAAAAAATGAAAAACTGGGGAAAGAAATCATACCTGAGCTAGGAGTGGACTCACTCCTAGCATCACCATCACCTCAGACAGGGTGACCCAAAACCCTCCACCTCGCAGCAGTGGTGAAGGTAGGCAATGTAAAACCGGGGCCACCCGGAGGGATACTCGAACATGGGGCTCCCCCAAGCCAGGGTGGAGCCATCTTCTTCTTTTTGTAGAGCTTTTTCTTTCTTTTTCTTACCCACTTCCTGTTGCGGGGTTGCTTGTCAACACTTATGGCTTCTTCATCATCTTTGTCATACACAAGAACAAACCTCTTCTCTCCCTCATCATCATCATCCTTCTTTTTCTCTTCATCAACAAACCTCACCACATCATTATCATAAATCGCCGCATCATCATGCATATGGGCTTCAAGAACATCAAGCCCCCCAATCTTATCACCATGAGAATCCTCCACAACATCAAGAGAGTAAAGTTGCTTGACCATGGGCTGCTTGGAATACTTAGCAAAGCCAAAAACCGCTTGCTCATGGGCTACCCTTATGGTAATAGTCTCGGTCTCACAATCAATTAGGGCACGCAAGTCTTCAATGCATCTCTCCCAAGTATGAGGGGAGTGTAAGGATCTTTCACCATGTCTAGCACAACGAAATCACATGGGACAACAACATTCCCCACTTGGATGGGAAGATCCTCAAATTCCCCACATGGAACTGTAACGCTTCGGTCCGCGAGTTGGATGGACTTCTTTGATGGCTTAAGCTCAAAAGCGAGTTGCTTGGCGATACACATCGGCATGAGGCTAGTCGAGGCCCCTAAATCAGCAAGTGCTCCCTTGGGCTTATGGTTCCCAAGAGTGACGGGGAGCACAAAGGGTCCTCGAGCCTTTTCCTTTTTGGCCTAAGTGCCTTGGATGATGGCACTCACTTGCTTCGGCAAATTCACAACCTCGCTTCGTAGCCTCTTTTTGTTCCCCAAGAGAGTCTTCAAGTACTTGGCATATTGAGGCATTTGCTCCATGGCTTCTAAGAACGGGATTTTCATTTCCAATCGCTTCATATGCTCAAGGAACTTCAAAAACTTGGCTTGCAATTGCTTCTCCACCGCTTTATATGGAAAGGGTAGCGGTAGGGCATGTAAACGCTCATAAACCCTCATCTCTTGGATTTTTTTCCATCTTTCTTCTTGCTCCAACTTCTTCTTCTCTTTTTCATCAACAACTTCATCTCTCTTCTCAACTTCTTCTTCTTTCTTTTCCTCAAACTCTTCCTCAAAAATCTCTTCTTCTTCCCGTCCCCCAAGCTCATGCTCAACATTCTCTTGAATATCATTACCCATAGAAGAACCTTCACCCAAATCATCATTAGAAGCCTCAACTGGAGCCGGATAAGAAGTACCCGATCTAAGGAAAATCGCCTTGCACGTGTGGTGGTTGGGATTTGGTGGTGGGTTAGGTGATGGAGGTTGGTTGGATGAGTTTAGTGTTGGTGGAGGTGGTTGTTGTGCTAGAAGTGCAAGTTGGCTATCGAAATTCCTTTGTTAAGCTTGAAGTTGCGTCATTTGAGCAATTAAATTTTGATTGATTTGAGCAAGGGTACTTATTTGGGTTGTCATGAAATCTTGGTTTGGAGCGGGGTTGGGTGGTCGAATAAGGTAAATTGGGGTTGGGGCGCGGCGCTTGTGGGTAAGGCCTATTTCCATTTGGCCTAGGGAAGCTATCACCGACTTGGTTGTTGTATGGAACATGATTGTTGGGATTGAAGTTGCCTTGTATGGAACATGACGCTTGATGGAAGTTGCCTTGACCATTGTTGGGATTGAAGGGAGGTCGGGAGGACGGGTTGTTGAATAAGCTATATTGAGTGTACCCTGGTTCCCATAACCCATCGCAGCTACATATTCGGGATTGTACCCATACCCATCACAGTTCGTCGCTTGGGCCCCTTCAAAATTACTTGCCCCATAATCTACCGATGCCACATGCTCCGGATTCCGACCTCCACAATAGGATGTATCATGATTAGTGCCCCCACAAATACGACATGAGAAAGGTTTGGCTTCACTAGCGGCGGAGACATTAAAGCTTCCTTGGGCTAACTTAAGCTTGGACAATTTCTTTTCCATGATTGCTTCAATTTTCGCACCGATTGAATCAAGATTGGCCGCATCGATCGCACCCCTTGTTTGCTTGCTTCTCCTTGTTCCACCCCAAGAACTATTCTTAGCGACCTCTTCAATCATTTCCTCACTTGGTTACATGGGACCTTTGAAAGTTGCCCACCAACTGCGGAATCTAGGAGTGCCTTTGTCGACTCACCAAGCCCGTCGTAGAAGAAGGTATTAACATGGTTATCCCCATACTCGTGATGGGGGCAAGCTCGGAGCATACCCTTGAATCTAGTCCAGTCGGCACTTAGGTTCTCATCCTCATCTTATGTGAATGACGCGATCTTCTTGCGCCAATCTTGCGTGCGATTCGTACGCCGTTCTAAGTTGAGCCCATGAAGTGATGGAGTTGGGCTTTAAGCATTTGTACCAATCTTTGGCGTCCCGCGCCAAACCAATAGGGAAGAGGCACATGTTGACATAATCAGGGCTAATGGGGCATAAATCGGCATGTCTCTGTGAATGCCTCCAAGTGTTGGAGAGGGCACTCGTTTCTCAAACCACTAAAAGAGTTGCCTTTCACCATGAGAGTGTATTGTGGTTCAATGCGAAAGTTTGGTGGAGCATCCGATAGCACCACACCCCCTTGAAATTCTATAGACCCTGGGGCCACAAATTGCCCAAAAGGTGGTTGATTATCGGCCATTGGTGTAGGAGGATTGGGTATAGACGATTGACGTAGAGTGGGAGGAGGAGATCGTCTAGTGACCCTTTGTATCTCAGGATTATACGGAACAAGCTCTAGCTGTGATCTCCCAGTGCTATAGCTCATGCAAATAACACTAGAAATCAAGCGTAAGCACTGACATGCAAACATTATTTGAACAAAAACTAAAGAAAACAAAAATGAACTACAACAAGCACAAAACGTAACTATAACACCTTGTCCCCGGCAACGGCGTCATTTTGATAGCAGTTTTCTAACGCGTCGTTTAACGCTAGAAACCTAGGCTAATTAAACAATATTTATACAACCTATTACAACTATAGCGAGTATAGAGGTTAGTTGGGGATCGAACCACAAGGACAAGGTTAGGCAAGGTTAGGTGTTAGGTGTAGAGAAATAGAATGTGTGTGTATAAAAGGGTGTTTGATCTAACTACTCAAGCAATAGACAAGATTAAGATAAGCAATGGGAAACAAATGGGAATGGTAAGGATCCACCCTAGGTCGATTCTATGTTCTCATGGAATGCTAGGTCAAGGGAGATCGAACGTGAGTCGATCGAGACACTCTAGATAGCGAGTGGAAGTTGGTGACATATAGCCATGTGAACGACCCATAATCGCCCTATGTCTCATCAAGAGTGGCAGGACAAGATTCACATCGAATATCAATCAAACAATCTATAACAAACCTCAACCCTAATCTAGCACATGAACAACATTCACCAAACCTAGGTTTTCACCAAACCAAAACCTCTAAGAAAACTACTCTAACATATTAAAGCTAACTACAGCTAAGAGCATGAAAGAAGACATGGAAACAAGTATTAGGGCAAGAGAGAAACTAAGAATAAGCAAGAACAAAGCAACAAGACTATCTATCAACTATACTAGAAAGCAATAAAGAAAGCAAGAACAAGATTGAGATGCAAATAAACAAGATTCAAAGAAATAATCAAAGCATGAAAGAACAAAACATTAAATGGCATGAATGAAAGATAAATAAAGGATGACAACAATAAATGAAACAAGACTTACATAAACTTAAAGGGAATGAAATATTACAATGCTTGGAAAGTAAATGAGAAAGCTTTAAATCTAATCTAGGGCAAGAAAAGTAAAGAGAAAGCAATTAAAGCGATGTTCTAATAGAAGAGAAGGTTTCTATCTATCAAAAGCATGCCCTTTACATTAAGAATAAGAGTATATATATAGCTCAAGGGAAGAGGGGAAAAATCCCTAAAAAGATCCTACGGAAATAAGCTCGCGAATAAAACGTTGCGCAGGATTTAAACTCAATTCGCTCGAAGCCCCTGACAGATTCGGTCGAATCTGACAAATTCGTCCGAATGAGATTTCATTCGGTATTTCCAGAATGTCTTGAATTTGGCTTGGGCAGCTCACATGAAGATTCGACCGAATCTTAGGTAGGTTCGATCGAACGTAAGTAGATTCGACCGAATGGGCTTCCATTCGGTATTTTCAGAGAGTTTGAGCACTGGACTTGGGCACAGCAGCATACATTCGACCGAATTGCCCCTAGATTCGACCGAATCTAGGTCTTCTTGGCAATTTGCGCATCCAAATGAACATCAAATGACTCCCGGCCTTCGCGATAACTTTGGGGATGACCCGAAACACTTGTGAGTGCCACGAAACACGTTCCTTTTCTTCGATTTTGATGCTTAAGTCTCCAACTCGATCCGATCACCTCGAAATCTCCCGAAAACACCTGAAATAACCTTTAAACAAAGCGGAGACCAAAACAAGGTTAAATCGAGTGTAAAACGCATAAAAGCAATGTAAAACATCGAGACTTGACACAAAAGTAGGGACATAAATGTGTTCTAAATCGAGCACATCAACCTCTAGCAACCTTCATAACTCCACCTTCACTAGTGATACTACACTTGATCTTATCATGAGTACCCAAAGAAAAGAGATTCTTTTTCAAACCAGGAACACGCCTTACATCAGACAATGTTTGCACAGTTCCATAAAACATCCTCATTTGTACAGTCCTAACATTGACCACCTTACAAGTTGTATTGTTTCCCATGGTCACGTTTTGCCCCATCAACACTTTCATATGTTTGGAAGAAACTCTTGTTAAGTGTCATATGGAATGTACAACCGGAGTCAAGAATCTACTCATCTCCATCTTTGTACCCAAGTGTGGCTACTAAGACACCATCATCATCACTATCATTCACGTAACTAGCATCAACATTACTAATTCTGTCCCTAGCCCCATCATCACTCGAATGTTCCTTCATTCATTTCTAACAACCTTTCTTGATGTCGTCTTTAAGTTTACAATAGTTGTAAGTCGTATTTCTGTTTGGCCCCCTCGACTTCGACCTCAATTTTCCCTTGTTTGCACTCCTAATAGTGGAACTTTTCTCAAAAGACCTCCCTCTCACAAACAACCCATCACTCGTACCACCATGTGTTTTATGTGACAATTGTATATCGGATCAAATCCCTTTGAGTTAAGGCATTTTTCACATCATCAGTACTCAAGGTGTCTCTACCATAAAGTAGAGTTTGTCTAAAATTCTTGTAAGATTGAGAATTGAGATAGAGAACATAAAAGACATATAGCCAAGTCTTCATTATCAAGTTTTACATCAATGTTATGTAAATCCATTACAACGGAATAGAACTCATCAAGATGGAATTTCAATGATTTACTTTATTTTCCTTCAAGCGCATATCGTAGAGTCTACTCTTCTACAATAGTCTATTGGCAACACTCTTGGCCATATAGAGTGATTCCAATTACTCCCAAATTTCCTTAGTTGTGGTTTCTTTGAAAACTTCTCTTAGCACTTCGTTGGAAAGACATAATTGAGTCATCAATAGTGCCTTTGTATCAATCTATTTCCATCTCGTTGAAATCATGCCTTCAGGCATTTTCTCTACACCATCTACTGCTTTTTGAACACTATTTTGGATTAAAATGGCTTTCATCTTGACTTGCCATAAGCCAAAGTTGACTCTCCTATTAAACTTCTCTATGTCAAGCTTCATTGTGGACATGTTTCACCAACTAATGCCTTTATAACTTATGCATTGATTCCCATGCTTAAATACCAATTTAATACCCATCATATAACTCACATCCTAATGTACTTCATTAAGACATTTAAATACCAAACTTCAAGTCACACTTAACTCACCCATCTTAATTCCTCTATAGGATTCTACTCTATGTACATTTAAATGTATGGACTTGAATGGTGCACTCAACACGATGCCAATTACTTCAATGTGTAGAATATGCCGAATTGTAGTATTATTTGAATTAGGTTGTAATCAGTGGCGGATCCAGAACTCAAAATCATAGGTAGCACTAACGTGTTGAAGTAAATTAATAAAAAAAATTCAAGAGTCTTAATTGTAATATGTACAACCCCAAAATTTTTCATTACTCCAAATTGGCCGGTAAGTAAAATATCACAATAATAATCACAACCTCAAAATTTCATTCACACCGCATCGTACAAAGTTATAATTTACAAACTACAAGTTACAACGAGATTAAAGATTGACTTAGTGAAATACTTACACTCTTCTGAGATACTCGCTGCATTACGATTATTAATAATATTCATCTTTCAACTATGCAAGTGAAATTTGTTTGAATTGTCTAATCGCATACTTTCATAAAATTAACGTTTTATTATTTTTTATATTTGCATATTTCAATGTATAAATGATGAAATTAACATATTCGATTGCGTAAAAAGTCAAATATACAAGATAACCAAATAAAAGAAAAATTATTTTTTCAAAACATGGGTAGCCTATGCTACCCAATGCCACAAGGTAGATCCGCCTGTGGTTGTAATTATCGTGGAGATTTTAAATGATACTAAATATAAAAAGTTATTTGTTGAGAATCATTCTTCTTATAGGTGGTGAAAAAAACCGATAGACGGAGACAACATGATTAATATAGTAGATGTTATTTTTTTGTTCAAAGATTATAGAGACTTTTAATAAAACTTAATCATATATATTTTGAGCCCTTACATCATTTACAATTTAACAATACATTAACATTCTAATATTTAAATTCATATTTTTATTAACAGAAGTGTATAAAATAGCATCATGATATTCAATAACATACAACTAGTAACGAAAAAGATAAAAATGCGAGCCAAAAGATAGTCCAGCACAGTAGAGGGTCAGGCAGCCACAGGGACCGGGATGTAGATAGTTGGAAATTAGAAATACAGATTGTATGTGTGTCCAACAGTTTTGAACCAGTAAAATTTTATCCATGAGAGTACACGTGTCATAAATTGATTGAGCTGAAAAGTATCGAGGAAATCTTGTGTCTAATCCATATGCATATCAAAGTGATGCCAGATGATGCATGCTCCTCAAATTCATTGTATTCTAAATTATAAAAAAACAATCGAAAGAAAATAAGAAAAAATGGCGAGCAACAGTTTAACAGGCTGTTCATCTGTGGTTGGTCTGGGAACTTCCACTCTGTCTCGCTCTTCTGTCAGATCATCAGCAATTAACTTGACTTCAGGTAAGCTAGCTTTAATTTGGTGTTTGGTGTTTGGTGTTTGGTGTTTGTTGATTGGAAGCCTTAGCTTTAATTTGTCATTGTCAGGCTTCTTGAAGTCAAAGGTAGCAGCAAGGAACCCTTTGAGTTTGAGCTTAGCTTGTGCTTCAGGAGGAAGATTTACATGGTAATACCAACTGCTAATTTCATTATTAATATTAAATTATTTAATTAAGTAAAAAAAAGAAATTAATGAATTTGTTAGTGTAATGTAGCTTTGAAAGAAATTGGCTTAGGACAGACTACAATGTGATCGGGTTCGGGTTAATTGGGTGGATAGCTCCATCAAGCATACCAGTGATCAATGGGAACAGCTTAACAGGTCTTTTCTTCTCTAGCATTGGAGAAGAGTTATCTCACTTCCCTTCTCCTCCTGCCCTTACTTCTCAGTTCTGGTTAGTTTATTACTTTACTTAATTACGTTCTAATCTTTAATTAATACTAATAACTAGTATATGATGATTAATTCCTTAATTATTATTATTATTATTAGGTTGTGGATGGTATTGTGGCATCTGGGCCTATTCTTGTGCCTTACTTTTGGGCAGATTGGGTTTAAGGGCAGGACTGAAGATTACTTTCAAAAATGATTTTTATGTTTAAATACTACTCCGATCCTACTATGTGTATGTGTTATGTGTTTGTGTTTGTAATTGTAATTGCATCTACTACAATCATACTATCACTATCTACTGAAAGTCAATTTTATCACTGCTAATCCTGTGTTACGTATTTGACTTTAGCTTTAATATTTAAAACAAACCTCTTTCGTCTTTCATATCATTAACAAGGTTAAGGTAAAGTGTTTATTTCCTAACAAATGTTGTATGTGAAGAAAATTAGTGTCCTTTGATCAAGTGTAATTACTACATATAAATGGGACGAATTATGGAGATAAAATACATCCGATTATTTTAGGTGATCATAGTGTTTTGCTAGAAACCAACTATGATCTGTATCTAATATGATTAGTTTACTACTATTATAATCGAGTCCTATGAGGTCACACATATAAGTAATCGATTGGATATTAATTGACACCAAGAACATAAGATGCTCATGGAACACTTAAGTATGAGGAGTTTATTGCATGTATTGATGGTGTGTTTAATTGACAATTAAACCACACATTTAAATTATCATTAGTGTTTGTAACTTCCATTTGTGGAGATGAAAGGGTGATGAAAAGTGTATATATAGTGCCCTTGTTCATCTCATTTAAAGATACTACATTATAGTATTCTCTACATATTTTCCACCTAAAAAAGTAATGCGCAAAATGAGTTTGCTTATTCCGCACTAGCATGCGTGGTGACCCATTCGAGGAACGGCATTTGACGTTCCATTATCTCCTTTTCGTATATTTCATATCCGATTATGTAACGTGGAATTCATGCATTACACTACAAGAAACCTAGGCTTTAGTGGCATATGTTTTAGGATTTAGTGGCATTTAAGGTTGTTGCGACATTTAGACAAATGTCACTAGATCCTATGTCGCGAAAGCTAATAGTGGCATTTGAGTTTATGCCACTATAACTTTCAAAAAATGCCACTAAAGCCTTATATCCAAACCAAATGTCTTGCCCCTCTTTTCTTCCAATAATATGTTTGATCATGCTTTGATTGAACTTATCAAACTAGTTAAGGCAAAATATTTTCCTTTCAATTAAGATAACATCATTACAATCACATTACGGTTCAATATAAAAACTTTTATCTTTCAAAAAAAATAATACAAAGTTTTAATATTTGACAATAATGTCATATATTCCAAAAAAAAAATAAAACTTCATAGATTGATATGGTGTACTCCCAGCATCTTTAGTCTCCGAAACTTGAACAAAAAAGATCGTATACTATCTGCATCCCTTTTGAAGTTGGAAAAATGGACAACTGCGAAGGTTTGAAAAAATAAGTCATTATTAGCATCTTACTCAATTGAAATAATAGAAAATCATAAGTTCCACTTGTAAATAAACGCACATAATTAAAAAACACACTTGTCAGTATTATATAAATATGAAAGGAGCAATCGAATTCACCTTTATCATATATTGTAGTCTTCAAAAATTCTTCTAGTAAAAATGACCCCCTTCAACATTTTTATCTCATTATACATCATAGCTTGAGCATTAGCAGTCTCCCTCAATTTGTCTTCAAATTTATCTTTTATTTTCTTCAACAAACACTCCATTTAGTCTGTTCATCTTCAAAGTAGGTTTTATCTTGAACATGAGAAAGAAATTTAAAAGGTTTTGGAGTTCTTCCGATACCACGAACTTGATTATTTCTTTCTGGGCCTATAACTACATTAATCACTTGTGGATAGACATCACCCTCCCATGCAACTCTTCCATTAGTTTCCTCAACACCATTTGGAAGTTGACTTAGCTTTTCTGTAATCATATCCTATATATAAAGTATGAAGTAATATCAGAGTCTAAATTTTTTACACAACTATAATGTTTAAACACTAAAATAATGAAAAGAAATGCGCTTTCTTACCACAACTTGCCTAGATTTTTCATCCATTGGTGCACTTGCAATCTTACGCTCTCAATGGGTATCCAAGTAAACAATTGCTCTTGAAGGTAAAACCCCATCCACAACCTTATACCAAAACCAGTTATATACATTTCATTAAACTTCGTACAATAGATAATCTTATACAAGAGATGTAAACATTTAAAATGTACCTTCTCATCAGCGTAACGAGCAAAACTTTTAGATCCACCAGTATGTACCATAATATGCAATTCACGACTCCTTCGATTTGATTCTGAGCGTTTCTGTTTAAAAAAATTATTTCACTATTGATCAGCAATGCTTATTATACTATTTCAAACTATTTTATACAATCAGTTAATACCACATTTTTACCTTTCCAATAGAGGAATTCCAATATGAAACTAGCCAACTCCATTGGTCTTGAGACACATGATCAGACTTGTTTCTCAATATGTATGCTACATTCCCATAATGAGAGTCATAATGATGTTCTTTTAATTCTCTCTTGAAATTACTCAATTTTCTTCCTAGTGATGGCAATATATATTTTTCTTCGAGCGAATGACGGATGATGAATTTTGTCTACAGTAAGAAGAGTCAAAAATAATAAACACAACATAATATGAGATTTCTTGCTAATGATTGATAAATAATGAAATACCTTTACAATGTCGAGCAATCTTTATTTATCTTTCTTTGGTACTTTTCTCCAATCAGAATATTTAAGACAGCATAGTCGAGGATTTCTTGCTATGGTGCCGAGAAAATTAGCAAGCATAGAAGCCTCGTCACCTACTAGTTGCCAATACTTATTCCATCGTACAACTATTCTCTTCTCGATAGGTTGATTCTATATATGAGTCATTAAAGTCGGTCCTCTACGCTTTTCTGTTAATGTGGTTTCGAAATCAACAATGATTTTTAAGTCCATGTTAAAATATATGTTAGGTTACAACAAATTAAAAATAATTAGTTCTTAACAAAGTAAACAATAAAAATTCATTACCACCATGAGGTGAACTAGCTGAAATTGTTGATTGTTCTGTTGTGGATCATGCTGCCAATTTGAAGTGGAAGCCATATTCGTGTTTGAAGAAAATGAATGTGAAGGGGTAGGTGCAGCAGATTGTCTCGAATGTGATTTGGCAACTACAACAGATTGTGTCGAATGTTCTTTGGTAGCGTTACAATTAACCATTTGAGGTTTCTTTAGTCTTCCCATTAGAATCTATCATAAGATACATAATAATAGATCATCAGAATTAAGAACAAATTCTTACAATTACAAGAGTACTGATCGTTACGAGAAAGTTTCTGCAGTGCTACTACTAAAATGGATCGAGATTTATAAGCAATTTGGACAGATAAAATTTCATATGTACTTTACCACTCCTATTTATGCTGTAAAGAAGGAACTTGTGACGGCCTGGCTGTGTTGCTTGGTTTGGGGAATCCTGTTCTGTTACAAAATAAAGATTAAGTGAATACTATTACTATCGTTGGTTTACAAATGGGTGTTCCTGCTTTTTACAGATGGTTGGTTGATAAATATCCAAAAATTGTTTGATAATTTATATTTGGACATGAATGGAATCATCCATCCTTGTTTTCATCCTCATCATAATTTGGCAGTAATCACCATAAACACTAATCATCCACTACTTTATTTTGTAATTGGATCAATACCCATCAATTGATGGAAACTCAACCCAGAAAACCAGTAATGAATAACTCAACCCACTACTTTATTTTGCTGTGTATTTCCAAGCATGTCAGAGTCATACCTTCAGTTCTGGCAACTCAATGACACATGTAGACTCGAAAACCAGTACCCCAACACGCTCTGCAATACACACTACATGCAGACTCGAAAACTCAATATATAACAGCAATACACACCACAAAACGCATATACACAAACAAATCATAATAAGATCAAAGTCATTCTAACATCGACTGGACCAGCGATAGTGCACTGGACCAGCAATTTTTACTTCATAAACTAGGTGTACCACCACATGGACCATAATCGTAAAGAGTGAAGGTGGAAATATTTTCTCTAAACACCAAAGTACTCTTGGAACTTTTAGCTGCAGTGCATCAAGTTCTTGAACATAAAGTGTTTTTCTCCACAAACACTCTTGAGCATTTTCATACTCCTTCCAAAATAGCATGCAGTCATTGGGACATGCATCTATTTTTTCATAAGAAAGTCCTAAACCTTCAATTATCTTTTGTGACTCTCGGAAAGAGCTTGGTAAAGTCTCACCTTCAGGCAAAATATCTTTTAATAATTTAATCAACACATCAAATGATTTGTTAACCCAACCAAATCTACACTTAATATTGTATAACTGCAATGTAAAAGATAATCGATTATATTTTTTGCACCCTGGATACAGTTCTTTATCAATATCTTGCACCAGCTTATTAAAAATTTCAACATCAGGGTGAGGGATATTTAAAGTTTCATCACCAAATACCTCTTGAGTCGTTTCATTTTCCTCTAAATTCATAGGTTCTACTTTAGTTGGGATCCCAAAAATATCACTCAACATTGCCATCATATCATCACCATCACAAAATTCGGCATTGCTTATAGAGTCTTCCAACACTTCATTAATACTTTTGGAATTAGTTGTGGACAATGATTCACCGTGACAATACCACACATCATAACTTTTCATAATACGATTAATCACCAAGTGGTCAAACATCTCATCTTTAGACCTATCAAAACGAATGACACACTTTGAACATGGACATGGAACACTCCCATCCTTATTATTTCTAAAAGCAAACTCCAAAAATTCAATAACTCTACTTAAATATTCCACTGGATTATCACTAAAAATCCATTGTCTGTTGTTATGGTCCATAATTCTACAACAAATTAAACATCATTACAACAATATTACATTAAAATTGATAGTATAGTGTTGAACAAGGTAGTAGCAGTACATTAACACGGGTGAAGGCTTTGCTAGTAAATGTGGAAGGCGTGACTCTAATTTATGTGATTCATTCAATGACATAATAGTGTTTTACATATTTTTTTTGAATTTTTATTGTTATTTATGCTATTCATTCAATGACATAACATAGTGTTGTACATATTTTTCACACAATCTACCTCAACAACACAACAACAAAACACAATATACATGTGTAATAAAAAACGTCATAATTACTAATAATCAACGCTAAAAAACAGTATCTCAATCCTCAACATTCAATCACAGTTTCCAATCCAACAAGCTGGTAATCAGAAATAAGAAATTTAATTGAGTTTTGAAAATTTTTACCTTCCTCGTACAAGCTGTGAATCTCAGATGCAAATAATCAACACCAAAAATCACTTTTCTTAAGTAGAAAATGTAGCTAAACCGATCTTGTACTAGCTGAGAACAAGTAATCAAAAAATCAGATACAAATAATCGAATTTGAGTGAAGAACATACAAATAACGGATAATTCCGAGCAGATCATGCCGACTTACGGCTGAGCAAATGAATTGAAATTTTTGATTTGCGAGCTCAGTGTTGAAATCAATTTATGCCGAATTAAGATCAAATTCTCGAGCAAGATGATATGATGATTTTGTTGAACATGATTTTATTACATTTGCATAACTGAAAACATTTCAATCAATTCTTGTTGAAACTCAGCTTCTCATGAGCATAAAACTTAGCTTCTTAATTCTCATGATGATATGAAATTCCCGAGCAAAATATTTGAATAGCAATTTTGAACTTAGCTTCGATCTTGTTGAAGATGAGTTTCTAGTAATTGAAAATTTCGATCTGCAAGCTCAGTTTAGTGAAGGTATTTTTAGAGAGAAGGGATTATGGCGGCTAGCTATTTCTTACATTGAATATGAAAGGTTATTAGGAGTATACTAGAGGTCTTCTTACAAAATCAAATTCATTTTTTTCTTGTATCTAAAATCTAAAATTTGTGTTTGTTTTTATTAAAGAAAATATTTGAATTTTAAAAAAAATAAGTGTACAATTGTTTTTATTTTCTTAAGGCCATAGTTATTTAAAAGGTGAAATTTATTGATTTCCATCTTTATTTTATGAGCATTTAGTAAAAATAAAAAATAAAATAAATATCACTACATATGCCACTAAAACTTTGATTTATTGGCATTTTAATCAAATGCCACTAAATATTTGTCAATAAAGATTGAATTTGTTGTAGTGTCAAGGGTATGATATACTTCTATATCTGATCATTCATATTATGATATGCATCCGATTCTATTTAGATGTTAAGAAATAGTTTCTTGCAATTCCGCTATACGCATCTATTTTCCTACAGTGGTATCAGTTAGCCTCTTGCATTATTATAATATGATTATGATAAAGTTTTTTATTTTGATTCAATTAGGGGAGGTTAGAATGTGGATTAAAATTGCTTGATTAAAATTTGATTTTAAGTATTTTGGATTAAAAGTTTATAATTAAAATTTGAATTTAATTATTAAAAGTTCATTATTTTTTGTATATAGATACGTAATAATGAATTAGATTATTTTGATGTATTGGATGCACAATCTAACACATGAAATTAACAAATAATAAATAAATCAATTTATTTTATTCGTCATTTTCGGATTGTTAAATAAAAAAAAAACTCTAAATTCTTCCGAATTTGACTTAATTCATGAAATTTGAGAAAATTCATAATTAATCAATTCAAAACATTAATTATATGATAATTAAGTGTTTTGCCCTTACATTAGACACATAATTTGATCATTTGATGATCCAATTATCACCCCAATTTTTTTTTTCTGAAAAAAAAAACAAGGACAAATAGGGCTGTCAAGCGATAGTTTTTAAGGGGATCGAAGGTCGGTTGTCGATTAGATTTTGACCAAAGATTGCGTTTTTTTAACTCTTTTAATCTAACTGCAATTAATAAATTAATTATGAATTAATTTCCACATTTAACTTATAATTGAATAAAATAATAAATAATGGTTAATTTCTGATGATTTAATAAAATTAATAATTGTTTGAAGCCGACAATGTCCACTTTTATTAAATTATTTATTAATTGCACAAAATAATACTCTCTCCACCCCATTCTTATTGTCCACTTTCTAGAGGGCACGCAAATTAAGAAAAATGGTAGTGCGGTATTTTAAGTGATTATAATAATTGTAAAGGTGGTAGTTGGGGTATTTAAGTGATTATAATAATTGAAAATATGGTAGGTGGGGTATTTTAAATAATATAAGTTGGGGTAGTTGGGGGTATTTAGGTAAAGAATTTTTGCCAAAAATAGAAAGTGGACAATTAGACTGGACTAACAAAATAAGAAAAGTGGACAATAAAAAAGAAACGGAGGGAGTAATGATTATAACATAATTTTGGATTTAATTTTATTAAATTAGTCATAAGTTAATTTATGAATGATATTAATGAAAATTAAGTGAGGAGTGTTTTAATTTGATTAATTGCACATAAATAGTCATTATTATAGTATTTATATGTGATTAATATAATTAAGTAATGATTGTCTTTAATATGATTAAATTACACATAAATAACTCTATAAAATAATTTTTTGCTTTAATTATATAAATGGTAGATTTATTTAATTATGTTATTGTTTAATCTTATTAATATGATTAATACTATTAGGTTGTTCATGTATTTTATTTTATACCGTGATATTTTAAAAAAAATTGTGTATGTGTTTTATAATATTTGATATTATGTATTGCATACGGTGATTATTATGACCCAAATTAGAATAAAATTTACGATTGGTGAATCGATTAATATCTTCTAATTTTAGTTTTGATTTATGTTGCATCGTTTGTAATTTGTAATTTATTAATTAACGTAATTATAAATTTCAAAAGTTTCTTATGCCCAAGATGATCAAGGATGGAGATCTATGTTGGTTTGAGGAAGACGCCTTAAAGAAGTAGTCTTTAGGTTTATGGGTCATAGTTTAGATCATATTTATTATTGCATTTTATTATTTAATTTTAAAAAAATGCTTTGCTATGTTTATGTTGTTTATTTATTTACGTGTTCATATTAAATAACACAATATAGAATATAGGTCCCTAAATAATATTGAGTTTTGCTTTTCCAAAATAAACACTTATTGAAGCCTTTACTATTAGTGATAGGTTCTGCCCAAGCAAGGTGTTTCTAATTGGTTTAGGTGGAATAGAGTAAATTTGGGAAATTTACATGTTTGTTTGATTATGCTCAACAAAATCATCAAAAGGGCTTTGGGTTTTGAAGCAAAGGGATAGATTTTGATATAGAAATATCACCTATCAACCAAAAATTACATGCGTTGTAATTAGTAAAAGAGTTTACTTACCTTGCGAAAATGATTTTAAGAGTAGGGCCCAAGTTCGCTTACAATTATTTTAAATAGGATCTTGGAATCACTATAATCATAAGGGACAATTTAAAATGAATAAAGTGTTTATAGCTACTGATTTTGAATTGTTTAAAATCATATAAAGTTATATCATGATAGACATAATATATTTTTGCACTTTTTAGATGGCATATGATTCAAATGATTAGGGCTATAAAAAATTGACCCGACCTGTAATACCGCCCGAAATCGACCTGTATCCGACCCGTTGGTTAACCCGAGGTGCAGTGACCTGTAACCGATCGAAACTCGACCTGATGTTGACCCGTAACCCGACATGTACCCGATTATTTTAGCCCAATAATCGACCGGTACCCGACTCGAGAACAACCAACACCCGAGATTGAGCCGACAATGTGGTTAACCGAACTCGATTTGCACCCGACCTGTTACAACGCGAACCCATCTGTAACCCGATAGGTACTCGACATAATCCCACCCAAAATGACCCATAATCAACACTCGAGATTAATTCGACAATGTGATTAAGCGATAGAATTTGATTTAACCGTATCAAGTTTAATTCAATTAATAATAAGTTTGATTGAATTTAATCAGGTTTAGTTTAGCTAAAGTTAAACAATAAATACAGGCCATAAATCAAATGAAAGGGTGATGAAAAGTGTATATATAGTGCCCTTGTTCATCTCATTTAAAGATACTACATTCTAGTATTCTCTACATATTTTCCACCTAAAAAACTAATGAGAAAAATGAGTTTTCTTATTCCGCACTAGCATGCGTGGTGATCCGTTCGATGCTTGTGGGCCAATATTAGAGGAATGACATTTGACGTTCTATAATCTCTTTTTGCTATATTTCATATCCGATTATGTAACGTGGAATTCACGCATCAAGGGTATGATATTCTTCTATATCTGATAATTCATATTATGATATGCATGCGATGATCTGTTTAGATGTTAAAAAATTGTTTCTTGCAATTCGCTATACGCATCTATTTTCCTACAGTAAGAATGTATCCAAGAGTAAATATTAATAATCTTTACATCAAAACGTCCCAAAATGGGACATTTTAGATGAATAGTTGGTAGTATGAAATTAGATATGACAAGGGCATCAAATAATTGATTATGCTTGTTTTCTAACAAAGGAAATGTATTCATGCGAAGCAAACATATAGTAAGATATTTAAAATATTACAAGTATTTTAATTCTTATTTGGTGGCCGGATTAAATTTGAAATATAATCATAATGATTTCCATCACTTTCTTGTTCATGGATCTGGATTCTGAAACATATAACTTAATTTTGATTTAATCTCTCCGTTCCATATAGTTTGAAGCAAAACAGAAAATTGTTGTTTTTTAACAAAAAGTTAGATAATGATAATAAAATGAAGAGAGATAATGATTTGTGTGATTGAAATAAAAAGAGAGTTATAATGTATGGATGATATATATATTCATCACCAAATGGTTTTTCCTATCATGTTAAATTGAGTTTTATCCTTGAAAAGTTTTATCCTACATGCTTAGCGTATCTTTGAAAAGTTTTATCCTTACAACTTTTTTCAGTGAGTTAATCTATTGATTGAACATAAGGAAGAGCTATAATTCATGCTTTCAAATTTTCTTTTACGATATATATATTCATCACCAAATGGTTTTTCCTATCATGTTAAATTGAGTTTTCGGAGATGATAGTTGTCGTCTTATAATCAAATTTATATTACACTATCTATCTTGAGGAAATCCAAGATTATTAAGTAATTTCTGAAGCCATATTACTTCAATGATCCGTTTAGCAATCCCACAAAATCCTACTTCTGCACTAGATAAGACTAATACCTTTTTTTTTAGTTTTTTTTTTAGTTTTTGTTTTTCCATGTTATTAAATTTCCTCCAACAAGATTAAAGTATCTTGAAAAGTAGATTTTCTTTCATCTCTATCACCAGTCCAGTTTACGTATGTATAAGCTTGTAGGTAAGGTGAAGTTGATGGTTTTTCTTGAAAATTATACCTATACTTAAAGCACATTTTCTGCTAGATACAGTAACCTACAGACATACTAACATGTGTATAGATAGTTTAAGTCAACATGCTATGCCCTTGATCACATTTAAACTTGCAACCATTAATGAATCCCATTATCTAATTTAGATTATGAGGCATAAACATATATTAAACAAGCTCACCAAGTTAGGTAGTTGTGAATGTTTCCATTACCCCATTCAACTTGGTGCTAAATGTACTCTTGAAAACATAAAGAGGAAATGTACTCAAATCTCCTTAAACAATAGAGGTATCTAACAATGCCAGTAGAATAAATTACCAAAGTCCAATCACCTATTATCCTTTTGTACAAGGACGATATAAAATTGGATGTTTGTGATCATTTATCATACAAATCCAATATAAATATATAACAACTTTACATAGAAAAATCTACAACTTTTTATAAAAAAAAGAAATGAAATATATCAAATGACTAGATCCAACAATAAAATTTTTGATGAGAATAAAGATACGTTTGACGAAGAATCCAACAACTCCCATAAACAAACCCAATTGTTATAGAGAAGGGAACTTTTGTAAATTCATCTTCATAAACAACAATAGTCAAAAGATCTCAATTAAAAATGCTAAGAAAAGACCTAATTCACATTGAAAAAAGAAAAGGAAAAACAAAACCTTTTCGATTGGGTTTATGATTCTTTTGAATAAGAAAATCAAATTAAATTGCAATTAGAAAATCAAATTAAAATCAAAATTAGAGTTAAATCCATTCCAGTATATGAACAAGACACAATTAAATTAAAGACTAAGTTAGGACTAGTTCAAAGTTTTTCCTGAAGTAAGGATTATGCTTGTGAGTAGGGATTTGTTCTTGTTATTTAGCCAAATCTTACAATAATATCACTCTTCAATATGTCTAGTTAACCTTCACAATCAACAAAGGTTTGGAGGGTCCGAAATGTATTTCCGAGGACCTAGTCCAACGCCCAAGTACTGAGTGTACGAATGAAATAATTTTCCTAACAAGTCCTTCCAAGACCACTCTTCAAAATTACTGCTTAGGGCTTTTTAACGCAAGGCTTTGTATGCATTTAATGAGTAAGACCTTGTCTTATTGAATAAATTTGCTTATGTTCTTCGAATTGTCTTATGAAGATAATTGGAATTTAATTTAATTCTTATTCATTTCACGAATAATAAGTTGTGATTCTTATGCTTTGAATAAATTTTTGTCTTTCTTCTCTAGAATTAGCTACGTTATTTATGGCTTGGATTAGAGTATTTATAGCCCATCACTGGATTGTTAAGGAATGTCCCAAATATGGTCAATAGATGCCTTAAGCAATTCCAAAACTATCGCCATGTTGGATTATTACAACTATTGACATTTCAATTCATCATTTTGCCTTTAAACTAGGCATTTAATGCCGTAAGAGTTACCTTTTTCAACATTTGACACATGTCTCACTAATGAAGAATTAACCTCTTGGCATTACCATTTGACTGTTCCATGTACTGTAGTCTTGTAGATGTACTTATAAGACAACTTTTAATTAATGCACTGCCCACTTGTCTCTTGAGTTTTCCTCCTTCTTAATAAGTTAACTCTTCGTTTCCTGAATTAGACATCAATTTCATAATGTCGAAATTTTCTCTTCATTACTACTTCATGAATTCTTAATAATTATTTTGATCTTGGATTAGGGTATTCGATCATAACACATACAAAATGAATTGTGATGTAGGGAAGGAAGAAAGATTAAATAAATTAAAGAGAAATGGCAAATTCAAGGGCAATTTTTTTTCCAGGAGAATTATTGCCATATACCCCATGAAAACCTTTGCTTAAGGAAGTTCTAGTGGAGGATGAGGATGGTAGGGTGTTTAACCAAGCTTACTATGTTGAATGGGCAACTCAAATTTGTTCAAATGTCATGCTGTAGGTCACATTTGTATGGATTTGAAGAAGGCAGGTTCTAGTTTGATAATGGCAGATGTTGTTAGGGGTAAGCAGGCTATTGTTGTGGTGTCTAATGTGCAGCAGGAGGGCTTGAATAATTATGTTTCTGGGCTGGGCGTATCTACTCAGCAGCTTGTTGGAGGGCAACAAATTTGTGTGGATGTGCACTACGTTGTGTCTTTAGGCTCTTTAGATGCGTCTAAGGTTAGTCCTATTGTGGTTCAAGAGTGACTGTTGCTAAGCCGGTTGTGGAGGGTAGTGTTGGTGGTGATACATTGACTAGTAAGAATGAGGATGAATGAACTCTTGTTACTCATAGACATTCTGCTAAACGGATCTCTATTGTTGAAGGTGTTGGCATACCTAATCCCATTAGTGCCTCATGAATTGTCTTGTGTGGAATGTGCGCGCCTTGGGTTATCATTCAAGGCTAAGGAAGTGGGGAAGTTTTTGTTTTCCCATAAAGTTTCTCTTGTAGGTATTTTTGAAACTCGATTTAAGGAAGAGCTTATTATGCATTCTCAGAAGCTTATTGCTCCCTCTTGGAAGTGGTTGATAATTCTGTGCATTGGCATAAGGTTGAATTATGGTGGGTTGGGATGAATCTAGATTTTTTTTGATTGTTGTGTGTGATCAAAGGCAATTTATTCATTGTAAAGTGCACCTTATTGATAGTGGGAAGATCTGTTGGACTAACTTTGTTTATGGGTAGAATATTACTACTGACAGGATGCCTTTATGGAAC